>JACGXQ010000015.1:10000000-10530633 GCA_020137715.1 Talaromyces trachyspermus | reverse complement strand
TAACCCTAACCCTAACCCTAACCCTAACCCTAACCCTAACCCTAACCCTAACCCTAACCCTAACCCTAACCCTAACCCTAACCCTAACCCTAACCCTAACCCTAACCCTAACCCTAACCCTAAAAAGTCTATGGAATCTCGTCTGCCACAGTTACTGCATCAAGTCTGGTCAGCTCTTTACCACACATTCGGATTGGCTTGCTAGTAGGAGTTGGAGGGGATTGCCAGGCCTCATCGAGGAGGACCAGATATCCGGCTTGGTGATGTTGTTGTCAGTCAGCCTTCAGGCACCGTTGGGGTGTTATCCAGTATGATCTTGGGAAAGCAAAGGCGAATCGGGTCTGGGAGCGCAAGGGCTCTCTTAACCGTCCTCCGTCAGTTCTTCTCAATGCACTCTCAGCCCTGCAGGCCGAACATGAGGTTTCACCACCTAAGCTTCCTGGGATTCTTAAAGCAATGTTGGAGAAGAACCCCTACATGAAGTGTAAAACTATGCTTACCAGGGCCACGAGAATGATTGCTTATTTGAAACAGACTACAATCATGTCGGGGTGTCACGGTGCCAATACGAACCCAAGGGCCTACGACGTACGAGGAACCGGAGTAGGAACGTGTGCTTGTAGACGAGAATAATCAGGATGGAGGAAGGAAGAACTAGCTAGGGGCCTACGGCCACATCTTTATACCCAAGGCTTCACACATGATGGCAGGATATCTCCGGTGAATAGAAATAACACCAAAGGGAGATCAACGGAGTATCCCAACGAAGAGCAACTCAATGAGGAATAACCAGAGGTATTGCCGGAGGTTCCCAGTAAGCCCTAATCAATATGACGGAGTATGCTGGAGATGACCCGAACCATCACAGGGGGACTAATTGTGATCTGTGCGACAAATCCCGACAGGTTATGCGAATGCCACGGACAGACCCAAAGATTCACTACGGAATTATTGCTTCAGGAAACACTCTTGTCAAAGATGCCGTCTCTCGAGATGAGATTTGGAACGATGCAGGAGCGGATTGTTTGTGCGTTGAGATGGAAGCAGCTGGCCTGATGAACGAATTCCCCTGTTTGGTGATCAGAGGTATTTGTGATTATGCCGATTCGCATAAAACGACCGATGGCACCAGTATGCCTCTGCTACAGCAGCGGCGTTTGCTGTAGAACTACTTGGATATGTTCCTGTGGCACAACTTCAAGCAACGCAGCATCTTAGCGTTGTTTTCAAAGCATGTGAGTCACTCCAACCAATGCTTCGGTGATTACATGCCTTCTTACAAATTTACAGTCAACGAGGATATAGCCAAGGTCAGATCCACGACATTTGAAATCAATGGAAAAGTTAATACTATACAGTAAGATTATACTATCACCTCGTACAATGGATGAACCATCACAATACTGACAAACTTCCAACAAGAACGAGACTGACCAGCACTGAGAGGAGACTGATGTTTGGTCATTTGCCTATTGCTGCCGGCGCCTCTTTCAACTCCCATGCTAATGAGCATAACCCTACCTGCCTTGAAGGGACACGAGTGAAGCTTCTTGAAGAAATACGTGACTGGGTCAAAATCGCTTCTGCTTACACCATGTGCTGGCTGAGTGGAATGGCTGGCACAGGGAAATCTACGATAAGTCAAACTCTCGCCGTGGAATTTGCTAGATCTGGCCATCTCGGGGCCAGCTTCTTCTTCAAGAGAGGAGAGGCTGACCGGGGAAATTCGTCTAAGCTGTTCACAACCATTGCAGCTGAATTAGTCGAGAATATACCGGAATTGCAACCCTTCGTTGAAGAAGTTGTTAATAATAACCCAAATATTGCCGATAAGGCCGCCGAAGATCAATTTGACAAACTCATCATGCAACCAGTTAAGAGCATCACTGTCGACAGAGTGCATGTGATAATTATCGATGCTCTTGATGAGTGCGATGGAGAGGAGGATGTCAAAGGGATTATTCGTCTGTTTTCTGAACTTAACTGTCTAAATTCGAAGAAATTAAAAGTCTTCATTACTAGCAGGCCGGAACTTCACATTCGTTTCGGTTTGAGCCATATTAAGAATCTATACGAAAGCCATAACCTTCATGAAGTTGAGAACAAAATTGTCAAGCAAGACATCAAGATCTATCTCGAATACGAGTTGGAAAAGATTCGAGAAAAGCATGACTTAAAAACTGGCCCAGTGAAGATGACATATCTGCTCTCGTGCAAATGGCGAGTCCTCTTTTCATCGTCGCATCTACTATCCGTGGATTTCTTGGTAACGATCAATTGAACCCAAAGGAAATGCTTTCAGATGTAATGGAGTATCGCACAGGAGGGCTGGGCAATCTTAACGCTATGTACCGACTCGTCTTGAATCAATTAATAAAAGGCCTCGAAGAACGGCACAAGGGCAAAATTATCCAAAATTTTCGAAATATAGTGGGATCAATTATCATCCTTGCAGAGCCACTTTCTGTTAGTGCCTTGAACCAACTGCTTCAAATCCCTATCGATGATATCGAACGGACCCTCAAGTTTCTGCACTCAGTGCTGAACATCCCATCATCAAATACCGGTCCCGTCAGGTTACTGCATCTTTCGTTTCGTGAATATCTTCTTGATCCAAGGTCCACACAAAATGAATTTCACGTGGATGAAAATCAAGCACACCATAAAGTCGCCACGGATTGTCTCCGGCTTCTCAACGGGGACGCTCTCAAAGAAGATATATGCCAGCTTTCGTGGCCTGGGACAGATCGTTCTTCTGTCGATCGTAATCACATCGAATTGTCAATACCCCAGAATTGCAATATGCTTGCCTTTATTGGACTTACCACATCAAAGAAGCAAATATGGATCTCAATGATCAAGGGCCGGTATTGAAGTTTTTATCACGCCATTTTCTGCATTGGCTCGAGGCCATGAGTCTGATGGGAAGAGCTCCCGAGAGTCTCAGCATTATCAGAAGCTTGCATTCTGTTTGTAAAGCGAGTTATAACCAGGCATCAGGCTGGAGAGAAGCAACAACAAAAGCACGGCCAGGAGTTGCACGCAAATAGAAGACTTTGTCCAAGATGCAGAACGGTTCGTTCTCGCTAACATGACAACAATAAACGAGACACCTCTTCAGATATATTCATCGGTGCTAGCTTTCACTCCGGAGAAGAGCTTGATACGACGGATATTTTTCACGGATTCTCAGATTCCAAAATGGATGCCTGTTTCTCCAAAGCCGGACGAAGACTGGGATCCGTGCCAGCAAATCCTTGAGGGCCTCGGTGACTATCAAACTACCTTAGCCTTTTCACACGACTTGAAGCTTTTTGCCATTCCTAGCCATGAGACAATTGAGCTCTGGAGAGTTGAAGATAACCAGTGTATCAAAAAGCTCTCTAATAAATTTGGCTCGCGCAAAGACGGTATACTAACGTTAATCTTCTCGCACGATTCGAAGCTCCTTGCCTCAGGCTCCTCAGATAATGTAATTCGGATTTGGAACGTGGAAAACGGTCAAAAGATTTTCACACTGACCGGTCATCAAGACCATGTCCTGTCTTTGGCATTTTCGCATGATTCAAAATTGCTTGCCTCTGGCTCCAAAGATACCACAATCCGGCTCTGGAACATCGTCAGTGGTAAATGCAACCAAGTGTTGAAAGGACACAAATTGCGTGTCCAGTCAGTAGCATTCTCGCACAATTCTCAACTCCTTGCCTCTACGGCTTTGCGGGAGCCTGCGAGGATTTGGCGTGTGAATGAGGGCAGATGCATTCAAACACTTGACGTTGTATCAGCCATCGAGGACCACCGTTACGTGTATAATAAGTTCATAGCCTTCTCGCATGACTCCAAACTCCTTGTATTGACATTTAATGATCGCTTGATCCAAATTTGGCGTGAGCATGTTGGCAAATATATCCAAAACACCAAGATTGATATATCACTAGCAGGGTCTATGGCTTTCTCGCGAAACTCCCATCTCCTTGCCGCGACTACACCTCACCAGAGAGCTATTAAGCTCTGGGATGCGCGAAGCGGTCAGCTGGTTCAAGAACTTAATGGCCATACGGGTCTAGTGTACTGTGTGGCCTTCTCGCATGATTCGAAATATCTAGCCTCCGGATCTACAGATGACACAGTCCGGATCTGGCGCATAAATGATGATGCTGCCGATGGTGGGCAGATCAAAAGCAAAGGATGTCTCAGCAGATGATCTTGTCGCACGACTCAAAATTTCTTGCGACTGCATCGTACTCTAATAGTCCCAGAATTCAACTCTGGCGTCTAGCAGATGGTCAATGTATCCAAGAGATCAATCTTTATGACCCAGTTCATCAGTGTTCGTTCTTGGGAAGATCAAAATTTCTCGCCCTGTTGTTTGGGGACAACTCGATACGATTTTGGCGTGAAACGAATGGTGGATTCCGAGAAGATCCAAGTCTCAATATGAAGGTACCTTTGCATTCGAAAAGCTACATCAAATTCTCAAGTGACCAAGAGCTTTTGCCCTAATTTCCCCTACACAATCCGGGTCCTGCGCGTGGATACTGGCAAGTGTATCCGGGAGCTTGAGCTTCGGAAAGCTGGAACCTGCGTGCAGTTTTCCCATGACTGGACTCTTATTGCATACACCACTCCTCAGAACACTATCCAGATTTGGAGTGTCAAAGAGGGCAGGTGTATCCAAGAGGTTAAAGGTGCTCAAACTTATATCAACTCGATGGTTTTCTCTCATGACTCCAAAATTCTGGCATCATACTCGCTTGAAGAGGCCCGGATTTGGAGACTGAATGATGGTCAGTGCATTGGACAATTCCGTCCGAAATGGTTTGTTCAAAGGCATTCTCTCGCGACTCGAAACTTCTTGTTTCGTCATGGTTATTTCCAAACCACGGGACAATCAGGCTTTGGGACGTGGAAAATAATGTATTGAAACGGGAGATACGGCGTATTCGAACTGATCTGTTAGAATTTACACCAGACAACTTGTTTCTACATACTAGGGCTGGCAAATTGTTGGTTACAAACGGTAGTGCTCCTATACCATACACTAAATGCCTGTTAGGTATTGGAGTCAATGCAGATCGGTCCTGGATAACGTGGCAGCAGAGAAAATTGCTTTGGTTACCAAAGTCAGTTCGCCCGATACCGTACGACGGATCACTGGTGTCAGGGTCTACCGTCATTCTTGCTTCCGAGTATGGAAAGGTGATCGCAATGAAATTCGACGAACAAGAGCTACTCAACATTGAAATCAAAGCTGGCTGGCCCATCTCTTGGAGAAAGTATAATTTCATGTCAACCCAATTTGATACCATTGCCACATCCTGCGATTCTGACCACTTATACGACCTTTTCGAGCCTCGTATCTACAGATCCTTGGGAGGACGATGTTAAAAACGACATTCCTCTCCTTCAGCGTCAGGCCTCGCCAGTGCAATATGAAACCTAGTAACCACAAACAGATCTTTTCGCTTACGTGTCTGATAATTCCCAGGTCTGAGTGTGGCCAACAACTGACTGTTGTCGCGAAGAGAATGACAGCAAGTGGCTTATGATTATGACGAGCACAGCCCTAGCCAAGAATGCCGACGTCCTAGGGTCGTGACTTTTATCTAAAATCTATGCTTTCTAATCTTAAAAGTTCACTAGATTCCTTAAAAGTATAATACCTAGCTGCTATTAATTAAGATAAAGCTCCGCGTTAATACTAAGACTATTAAGAATAACATCACTTAATTCTACTATATCTACTTAAATCTTAAGATCTATATTTAAGCTATAGTTCTTCCTCAGCTTACTAAAGCTGAAATCTTTTAATTATAAGATTATTATACAATCCTCAATCAACTCATATGTATCTATAATAATCCAAATAAGATACATGAAGCTAAAGATCATCTTTATACTCTCAAGCAACAACCCTCTAAGTTAATTCCAGCTTTTATTGCCAAATTTAAATATATCTTATATAAAGTACATAGGCAGGATTAGCCAGATTTAAATAAGATCTCTGTTTTCCAGAATAGCCTTAATTCAATAATTCGTAATTATCTCGCTTAGCAGCTTTCTCTACCTCGCACGTATCTGGAATTTGTATAGATTACCCAGCAGCTGGCCTCACATTCTACGTCAGCACCTCATCCTATGAATCCTTTCTCAAATCCAAATGCGATGGACCTCTCTGTGATGGACTTAGCAGCTCTAGAGCTTCAATCCAATTCTGATTCCAAACCTAAATCTTTGATCCATCATTGAGCGTTTATTTCCTTCCAACTACTGTCATTCTTTTTACTATTTCCTTTGTATCTAACTTGATTCTTTGATTCCTTTCTTACACCATGTGGACATGTCATTCCTTTTCAGGGGTAATATGACAGTTCAGGTCATCTCCGGCATACTCCGTCATATTGATTAGGGCTTGTTGGGAACCTCCAGCAAATATCTAACTACTAGTGGAAGCCTCCAACAATTCCTCATCAAGGGCCTCTTCGCTGGGATACTCCGTCGATCTACTTTTGATGATATTCCTATTGACCGGAGATCTCCCTCGATCATGTGTGAGGCCTTGGGTATTTATATGTGGCTGTTGGCCCCTAGCTAGTTCTTTCTTCCTCCATCCTGATTATTCTCGTTTACATGCACACGTTCCTACTCCGGTTCCTCGTAGGCCCTTGGGTTCGTATTGGCGCCGTGACACTTTCCTTAATCATCTTCACATCATCAATTGCTGCCCAAATACGCTCAGCCAAATCTTCAAGTAACATCTCAGTCGTGATTATAAAATCACCCTCTCCTTCGCCCGGTTGAGTTAACAGTAGAGACTCGAATGGGATCACAAGATCCTTGCCCTCAATGCTATGATTCCCACTTTGCCCTCTCTTTATAAGAATCCTTTGCACGAGTTGTGGGTTTAACTGCTGGCTGAAATGCCTGTCCATCACTGGTCGGTTACGCGCAGTGATATAGACTCGCTTAGGTGGCGGTGGAGATGCTAGGGCCCAGGATTTGATTTCGATGTTGTCAGAACCTCTTTTAATGTCAATTGTGATCCCCATTTTCACATCGCCATTTGACGAATGAATCCACCTGGACATATCGTTTTCCAATTTGGCCGCTGTTTCCGAATATCCCACTTCTAGAGCTACGGTGGGAAACTCTCGTCCTTGATGTGCTGGCTTCCAGGAGCGATCTGCTTGTTTCTCTCGATCATCAAGCCGAACACGAGTCGCGCCACAGTTGGCAATTCTTCGATAGACATTCATGGACTTTGCTAGGGTGGAAATAATGACCCCAAAGCTATCGGCCCCTCTTCATGAGGCTGGCTCGGCATTGTGACTATCAATATTTCAAGTGTGGTAGAGAATTCGCTTCGTCCCGGTAATTCTTCTTCGATTTCGTCCAATGTGATTGATGCGAGGTTTGTTAAAACGACAGTATAGTCCTCGACCAAGGGTGACTTAGGGAAGAGAGTGTCCAAGTCGCCCTGTTTGTTGTACCGATAGACAGGCGTGTCCGGTGGAAGGCATGACAGGAACTCGCCTACCTCGCGGTCCTTCGCTCCTTCGTTGGACACCACACTCTCTTGCACGTATGCATGCGACATTTTTCTGCATAGGTCTTAGTATCGAAGGAAGCATCAAAGGGATAGGATTGATTTATGACCCCAAGACAAACTTTAGAAAGTCCACTCGGAAGTACTGACATCCTAATGATGTCATGTCCGTCCTATATCCTGGAGGGTAAGGATTCTCGCGTTGGCCAGGAGGTTGTAGGCCGTTTTAGTGGATATGATTATAAAGTTTGTTGTGTAGGTTGGAAAGCGATCCCCAAAACCCAACCCAACCCGACCCATTGCCATGTCTAGATAATAGCTTAATATCTTATATTCTAGAGCTTCTATTTTAATTATTAATCTCTAATATAATAACTTCCTATTAATTAATAAAAATCTTTAATAATTTAATATATTTTTTATCTAAGTAGTAGATA
The DNA here is from genome assembly GCA_020137715.1 of Talaromyces trachyspermus. Lineage (NCBI taxonomy): Eukaryota > Fungi > Ascomycota > Eurotiomycetes > Eurotiales > Trichocomaceae > Talaromyces > Talaromyces trachyspermus. Next base: position 10,522,650 of record JACGXQ010000015.1, on the reverse strand, counting down.
TACTGAATTGTAAAAGCAATGAGCTGGTCTAGAATATAAAATTGTCTTCCCGCCGGGTTTTGGGTTATATTTTTCAACCCGGACCCAACCCATATTTATGGGTTGGGTCCGGTTAACCCATGGGAACCCAGTGGGTCCTGATCTAACCTAATTATGTCACGACCTCGCTCACGGGAGTATTCGCTCACTAAGCCGCTGCGCCAAAAGACCAGAATATTGAGGATGGTGGATCCTCTCTACTACTCTCTCATATAGTAAGGTTGCCAGAGCCGTCACAAATTAGGCTAGTCATCTTCCTATTTAGGTTAGTCTATAAATGGATAAGGTTTAGTTTAACCTAATTAGGCTAGCCTTATTTATAAACTAACCTAAATAGGAAGATGACTAGCCTAATTAGGTTAGCCTAGAATTTATAGGTTACCCATGGGTTTAATGGGTTTTCATTGTTCTAACCCAAACCCAACCCAAACCCGCTTAGTCAGCAACTTTTCAAACCCAACCCGGACCCGGCGGGTCGGGTTCGGGTTGAGTTCGGGTTGGGTTCGGGTTTTCGGGTTGTGTTCGGGTTTTCGGGTTGGGTTTTGCCATGTCTACTATTATCTATCTTCTAAAAGTAAGTAAACATAAGTAATTTAGATTTTAGTATTTATACTATATAAATTTATATATATTCAATTCTATATTTGCGTAGTCCTATGAAGGTTGACTGCCCACCAGATTGGTGAAAAACTGGCTCCAAAATAGCCTGCTCAATCCAACAGCAACGCCCGCCTCGAAGTAGGCTAGTGACGGATTTTGTATTGTCATTGGTCAAAATTATATCAAGTTTATCACTGGCGGGGCAGCGGCACCCTGCCCGCCGCCGCCTTGGAAAGTGAAGCTTCCAACGTTTGTAGTGTAACTATTGATCAAACACTAAAACTATCTTGATTTTTGTTCTAGATGCTGGGCAAGATTTAGTATTGCCTATATTCATCATATTTATGAGCTTACGTTTCCTCTCGGTCCTTCTTCTAGCCACCGAAAGTGGAATGAATGAATCAATTCCCTCAGTACGTTCACTTCCTGACCTGATAAATTTTAATCTCTAATGTGCCAAGAGAAACACGAGATACGATTAGATACGATTGTCAATTTCTCTTTCTTGCAATCTTTCGTTACCGCTGCTTCGCTTGTTCTATCTCGACATCGTCATTCTTTGGAGACGGTAAGGGCTTATCATCATTGTCAATCACCCACCATGATGACACGGGCACAAACGCAAAAGAGGCACAGAGGTTGCCATCCACCATATCTGGTGACGTGCTCAGAGATGTGCTAGCAAGCATAATTAACATGTTTTGCGTGGGAACAATGTACGCCTTGAGCGTCGTCCAGTTTGAGCTCAGCAGGTTGTTCCCCGACACTTCCTTCAGCACATCATACCAGCCCCTTGGGTACACGTCCTTTGGCCTTGCCTTCGGTGTCGCCCTATGTCCGTTACTTATGGATAAATACGGTCCTCGAGTGATCGCGGCTTGCGGCACATCAATTTGGGGATTATCACTTCTGTCTTGCGGTTATTTCTTGACAGGAGTCAATCTACAAGCATTCCTGGTTTCCATAGGCTTGGGCGGCCTCGGTGTGGGATGTACATATTTGGCCGTCATCACTCTGATGGGACGGATTCTACCTCCCCAATCACTTCTCAGAAGCGCTATTGGTCCCTTGGGTTTCTCGTCTGGTGCTGGAGCGTCTATAGCAGCGTCTTTTATGTTGAATTTTGACGACTTGGACAGAAGAGATGGGAGGATTGCTGCAGATTGGAGGTAGTGCGTCGGTGGTTGTTGGTGCAGTCGTTTTATGTTTTATGCGCTCCGCAAAGGGACAGAGCCAGCCTAAGCCAGAGCCGATCAATTTCCGGGTTGTTGCCTTTTATCAACTTCTCCTCTTTTTCAATGCGCTTCCTGGCATGGTAGCCTTTGGCGCGCTGATGTCAATCGCATCGCACCATTTTACTGATCGCTCCCGATTGTCCGATCCCTCAGTTTTGCTTAGTCTCACAGTTGCACTTGCTCTCGGAGGACTTCTGTCTCCTTCCCTAGGCACGCGCATGGGAAGCAGGGGAATGTTCATGTCCCTATTTGGGGCACGCGCGGGACTCTTTCTGATCTTTTCCCAGTTCTCACACTCGTCAGCTCTTCTCTTTCTAGAGCTCGCAGTCGTCCTCTTCAGCCATGGTGCTGGGTTTAGTCTTCTCCCAAAGCTGATGAAAGCTCGTCTTGTTGGGCAAGATGTTGAACTCTCACATTCCTATGGCATGGTTCTCATTGCATGGGGTATGGCTGGAATCGCAGCTCAAGTCATCAATATTTCTTTCACGCCGTTTTCCGGTGATTTCACAGCGACCAGCCTTGCACTTGGCTTGATTACACTGGCCTGTAGTACCACTATTTTTCTGTTAGGATCAAATGGTTGCGGTGACATCTTTCGTTAGAAGCAATGACTTTCTACTTCAGCACTGGGTTCGGATATTCATTAATCCCCAGAGTGATCCCGGAATAGTGAACCATTTATCTCGGTAGAAACACCATCGCACTTCTCTGAAAATATTGATGTCTTTTCCTACCTTTCTCACTTAACCAAAGTCCTCCACATGTGATACCATGGTATAATGTACATTCGGAAAGCAAGGTGGCACATGTCACGGCTTGGAATACGCGCCCGGCACCTAATTCTCAAGAAGATACTATCAAATTATCATATACTTGTTCAGCAGAACTTTTTGCTGGCATTACGAATATGGCATAGTGTAATTGACTCTACGCCGCCTCACTCCGCTTAATGCCTCCATACTAAATCACCTAGTATGTGTGCAGGGTTTTGGTCTACTTAGTCGTTAGAAGATAGAAGGACTCAAGCTATCATAGCTATGAGCTTCAATAGGCTTATCTAGCGCCTTACTCTTATTGCTTAAGGAAAACTGCATTTCTTGTCTTTCTATATTTCTAAAAAGATCTACTTCGAATCGGATCAAGTGGCTTAACAGCATCCCAAGGTTGGTCTTGGATTCCCAGTCCAAAAGAAATAAAGGAAAACACACTTGAATATTCAAATAACATATTCATTCAATTCAGTCCTCTCGTCCCTACAGGCGTCCACAGGTCGAGGCCATTTTGTCTTTACCTAGTGATAGCTGCCCGAGTCGTTCTTCCTTTGCAAAATGGCCGTCGTTCGCGTTGCAGCCTGTCACGCGGCCCGGGTTTTCCTTTCAGCAAAAGAAACAGCCTGCAAAGCGATTCGTTTTATCCAAGAAGCTTCCCGCAATGGCGCCAACGTAGTCGTCTTTTCCGAGACCTATGTTTCTGCTTTCCTCGTCTGGAGCGATGTACGCGCCCCAACCGAGAACCATTCCCTTTTCAGCGTATGGTCAAGGAGTCTGTCTATGCGGATGGGGAGGAGGTGCAAGCCATCTGTTCCGCTGCCAGGGATACAGGAGTCCTTGTCAGTCTTGGGCTATCAGAAAAGTCTCGGTTCAGCACAGCAACGCTCTACAATTCCAATTTACTTATTGACCAAACTGGAAATGTGGTCAACCACCATCGGAAACTCGTGCCCACATTCTTCGAGAAATTGACTTGGAGTCCCGGTGATGGCCATGGTCTCGTGGTCTCTCAAACACCATTTGGCAGCATAGGGAATCTTATTTGCGGCGAAAATACCAATCCATTGGCTCGATATACACTGATAGCCCAGGCCGAGCAGATTCACATTTCTACTTGGCCGGCGATTTGGCCAACAAGGAGTCTAGGAGATGCAGAACAAACCGGGTCTAGTACGAATTATGACAAGGTATCAGCGAACAAAACTAGGGCAGCTGCGCATTGCTTCGAGGCTAAATGTTATGGAGTTCTGTGTTCTGGTTTCCTCGACCAGGATGCGATTGACATCCTGACTTCCGGTGCAAGTGATCCAAAGCTGTAGAGAGTACACTGGAGCGGTCTCCTCGTGGAGCGTCCCTCTTTTGGATCCGACTGGAGCTATCCATCCGGCATTTAGTATCTCGGTGACAGGAGAACGGAAAGACGTGGAGTTTTTGCAGAATGAGGAGGGGGTTATCTACGCAGATCTGGATCTCGAGCGATGTATCGAAGGCAAGCAATACCACGATGTTGCAGGTGGATATCAGAGACTGGATGTTTTCCAATTTCAGGTCAACCGGACTCGGGCAGATCCCGTTGTTTTACGCAAGAAGCACGCAGCGAAGAAACAGGAAAACCACCAAGGTGGTATGAATAAACTATTCTAGTTTCTATTGTACTTTATAGGATTAAATAACCTATTGGTCTGTAGTTCGACATGCTCGTCTTTCCTCTATCTCACGGTTCAGAGTATCCTTGGTCACGGCTCAGGAAGCCAATTTGTTCTTGTTTATATTCTTATACAGACATGACAGAATAATGCCACTGGCCTTCGGACTATTTAGACCATAGCATTACTCATTCTGGCTGTATAGGCGGAATGAAATAAGAAACAGTAATTAATGCATCTATCTATGAACTCGGGATATGTCTCTTCACACCTGGGCATATATACCTATATAAACCATGTATGCCCAGATGGGAAGGTTGGACCCTTTATACCGATATTAGTTGACTCCCTTTCGATCGAGCAAAGTAAAATTCAAGGAATTGCTTGCTCCAAGTCGGGCTTCCAAATCCGTATATTGTCCAGTTGGACTGCAGAGGGAGGCTAGCCCGCCTCCATAACTCTGGCTATCTCCATACAGATAATAGCCTCGTAATTCAACTCCACCTGCTCCGGAGCGACCGATGTCCTTGATATCTTCTGCGATAGAAGTCAGGTTTATGGACGCATCATTCACCCAGTATCGAAATCGTGGCCGGAGATTCGAAGATGGGTTTTGGAAAGTGCCGTAGTCAATATTCGCGCCGAATTGATCATTAGTCCGGTTCCATATGCCCCAGCACCGCAAGTGCCGTGGGGAGAAGAAATTGAGTATGCATTGTTGAGCAGATGCACCTCGTCTCCTAGGGACTTCTTGGAACCATTGATCAGAGAAATTGCAAAAGCATCCCTTCCAAGGTTGCTTGAATATATAGACCGCCATGGTGAAAGTTTTCAAGTTCGGATATTCATTTAAGCAAGCCAAGATTTGAAGCTGTTCGGTATAATGTTATAGGGAAATACGCTTCGTCATTGGACACGGTTGCTTATTATGTGCGATTAGTTGGTGCGTAGATCAGCTCACTATAGTAAAAATCCAGAATGAACTGTATGGGAAGGTGACCTATAGCTAGTTTTCTACCACGGGTGCAAAACCCGGAATCCCCGCATTGCGGGGTACGATACAATCCTTATAGCAGACATCGGCATATATTATGATACTCTCGGTGATTGCTTTACCGAGTGTTATCGGTTTTGATCTCGAAGCCTCCGTCACGAGGAGATACAGTAGGATAGGACACGACCCAGATGAAGAGGAAGCGATAAAGACGCGTGGCCTTGCCCCATTTACCGCAACACCTTAACCCCGGCATATCTGCAGTGCTCTACTCCGTAGTGTGTAGTCCATCTCCGGCTAATTAGGAGGTCGCCTAAGGGGCTCGGAACCCCTAAGCTAACTGAGTGAGGAAATTGAAAACCGGCCGGATGCGGGAATTTGAAAATATGCGCGTGCAACTCGGGAGGAAATGAACCGACGTCCACTACGGCTAATAACAAACGTTTGGTTGCAACGTGGCGAGGCGAATGCGACCTTGTCACCTTGCTAATATGACGCTACGCTACTGTGTCGGCCGGAAAATTGAGTCATGACCCCAATGAGTGCCCTTGAGTGGATGCGTGGAGATGTTGGCTTGTGGAGGTCAGAATCCGGAGCAAGCTTCATCTCAATCGAGCTAAGCTCGGTACTACCCTACCATCACGCGCGGGTTGTCGCAGGGATAAAGAGCTGACGATCCCAGTCGTGCCTGCCTCTTTTGCCCTTCTCACATTTTTCTCTCAAAATCGTCAACATGAGTAACGTCGTCTCAGAGAAGCCGATCTCAGCGTTGGAGCTCGAGGAGCAGCCCAAGGGCGGATCTGTCTACGATGCCGGCGAAAAGGCCGACTTCGACAGGGCCGGCGCCATCAATGCGGAGGATGTCGAACATAATATGACTGTGCTCGGGGCTGTCAAGGCCTATCCGCTGCCAGTTGGTGGGCATTCGTCATGTCATGCACCATTGTAAGCTCCTGCCCATGATAGACAGATCATTTCTCTAACGCTTTGATAGATCATGGAGTCATACTGCGTTTTCTTGATGGGACAGTTCATAGCCACGGGTCAATTCGCCCAGGATTTTGGTGTATGGAGCGACGTAAAACAAGATTGGATTATCGAAGCTTCATGGCAGTCAGCATTCCAGTGTAGCGGACCAGTCGGTGCCTTCATCGGTGTATTCATCGCAGGCCCCATTACCAGTTGGATTGGATATCGATGGGCAACCATTGGCGGTCTCATGTGCCTGAACGCCTTCATCTTCATCTTTTATTTCGGCAACAGCCAGGGAATGTTTTCGCGGCCCAGATTCTGGAAGGCATCCCGTGGGGCATTTTCATCGCCAATGCACCCGCTTACTGTGCCGAAATTGTGCCAATGAGATTGAGAGCTCCAGCGACGCAGATGTTGCAGATGTTCTGGGCTATTGGGTCGATCATTGTCGGCGGTATCACATACCACTACCAGTCAAGCATAACTCCACAGCCTACAGGTTCGTCTGCTTCCATAGATACCATCGAGGAGCATTGTACTAACATTCATACCAGAATTCCCATTGCACTCCAGTGGATGTTTCCTACTCCTCTCGCTATCCTACTCTTCATTGCGCCTGAATCACCCTGGTGGCTCGTCCGAAAGGGCCGTCTGGCTGAGGCAGAGAAGGCTGTCAAACGCCTTGGACGCGCGAGTGCAAATGATAACCCCGCTGACGCAGTCGCAATGATGCGTCGCACGATCGAGCTTGAGAAAACTGAGAAGAAGCCCAGTCTCATTGAACTGTGGAAAGGTACCGATCGCTACCGCACATTGATTGTGTGCGGTGTGTACGCATCTCAGAATCTGACGGGCAATCTGATTGCTAACCAAGCGGTTTTCTTTTTCAAACGTGAGTCCAACCATTCCCTGTAACCTCATAGCACAGACTAACACCAGCTCAGAGGCCGGAATGGCAGACAATACCGCATTTGCACTTGGTCTCATCACTTCTGCCCTCCAGTTGATCATGGTCATGCTCTCTTGGATCCTCACCACATACCTCGGCCGACGCACCATCTACGTCTATGGTCAATACATCAACTGTGCATTCTTGATCGCGCTCGGTATTGCGGGTTCAGTTGGCTCTAGTAACGCAGCTAACAATGCGTGCGCATCACTTGGCTTGATCGTCTCCGTCCTGTTCTGCTTGGGACCCGCCCCTGCCTCATGGGTCATCATCGGCGAGACGTCTTCCGTTCGTCTCAGGCCACTGACAACCGGTATTGGACGAGGTGCCTATTACGTGGTCAACATTCCCTGCATCTTCCTTTCCAGCTACATGCTCAACAGTGACAAGTGGAACCTGGGCGCCAAGAGCGGCTATGTCTGGGCTGGTACCGCCCTTATCTGCTCCGTCATGAGTTGGATCTGGATCCCAGAGATGAAGCACAGGTCCTTCCGTGAGATCGACATCTTGTTCAAGCGACGTGTCCCGGCTCGGAAATGGAAGCAGACGGTCGTCGACATCAACGACGATGAGTAGATGGAAATTGTTGTTCGGGGAAGCCTGAGTGGCACTTCTTGCGCAGGAACGGGTGGTAGGGACTAGTTGATTGTTTTCAAGATAAGTTGAAGGGGAAAAGGTTGGGCTGATTGCTGTCATGTCGTTATCTTGTTGCTCCACATGTTGGCAAGCTCTCGGAGCAGCTATTGCACTTTGTCCTTTTGGTAAGGAATGTTGAACGTATAGTTTGGATCTTATGGCCACATTATTAGGGGTGTCGTAGTTAGTCACAGTCACCTTCTTGCGTCATATCTGACATACTCTTGCTACATGAACTACCTAAATAAGTCATGTTCTAGTTGCAGAATATAAATTAGGCCCTAACCGTGGCCCTAGATGCTCATCTAATAATAATCCTTGCGGCCTTATAATTGTCATAAGACCAAAAATCGGCTCACCACTAACATGGGCTGATGTCGAGCGGTACAATATTCCTAGGTAAGAGTGGTCCAGGTCAGAACAACAGTCAGAACAGCCGTCAGTTCGTCAGATTGGCTGTCAGATCAGTCACAGAATCACGGAAATTAAACAAGTTAACTGCAAAGAAATCGCCAACCAGAAAAACTAGGATAATCACAGACTTTCCTTCCACTTCTTTTGTCTTCCTCAAACGCATTAGGGCGAAAGTTAGCTGCTGCCCTTTAGCGCGCTTGCTCTAAATTCTCTCACATTAGTGCATAAGCTTCTTCTAGGCTTTCTGCTGTATCCGTTTTCTATCTGCACTGGATGTAAACGCATTTTAGCCCTCTTTCCTCCTTATAGGCTTGGACGAGCTCCCTCCACTGCTGCATAGCCTCGTCATCTATATTATTGCCTGGGTATCCAAGCGCTTTATGCGGGTAAGGAATCAGAATGTGGTTATCGAGCGGAATATTCTGCAAGGCCAGGAGGGCCTGGATCCATATATAAAGTGGGTTCTATGCTATGGTCATTGAGTATGTAGGGAGGTCTCGCCAAGATGGCATCTTGAAGTGCTGCTATTCTGTGATAGTATCTGTATAGATTTGTATATGTCAGTTATCATCCTTCTTAAAGATGAGTTAAGAGCTGCATGTTTTTCCAGGTCGTAGATCAATTCTATTCTGTATAGCGCGCCTTGCGTTAGCACCAGCATATCACGCCCTGTCCACAGATCATTGGAATCCTGATAGGTTGGGTTGCGCGCAAACTCCTATGCATCTTCACCCTCCTCTTGCTCTAGATGGTCATCCTCTCTCAGCCTCTTAGTTTGCTCGCTGGCGTCAATTATATGTGTCAGATAATATAATGGTTGAGTCTTGTAATTGATCTAAAATACATTATTGATTATATATAGGATCTGATATGCTAGCTTGATTGCCACGTTGTTAAAGCTATACTATTTTGCAGTGTGGTAGTTAATGGGTTGTGTGGGTGCTGCTGTATCTGACTTATAGGAAGGATGAGTATAGATATAGAGATAGTAGAGATTGATAAGAAGGGTATAGAAAGTTGTTAGGGCTGAGATGAGAGCGCTGTGGGCTAAAGCCATAATTTTTCCTGCAAGAGGCCTTTTTGTCGATGGAGGGTAGGAAGTGTGGATTCACCGAGCGTTTTTGACACCCTTCTAGAATCTATGTACTCTGTCTGTATGTATGTGAGAGAATTCCTACTTTGTAAGTGATCTAATAGGAATGTGCTAAGTAATCCCGAATCCAGGCTATCGGCTTTCACTAACTTGGTAAATTCCAGCTCAAAAATCGCATCGTACTTACAGTGAACTTGGTAATTGAATTAATTCACCGGCTAGTTTCCCGATCGATTTCCATGACGAATTGTCCCGCACAAGCTTCATCCTGAGTCTTCCGTGGCCTATATGTACACATATTGACTACGCTACCGACGCTGATCTGGAGAATGATGCACTGGTGAGCGGGCCCATCGTCCTCGCTATCGATGAGGTGGCGTCAAATCTGACATGTTCTGCGCGGGAGGAGCACCGTCCAACGTGCGAACCGTCGAGGGCTCACCCTGTGAGTGTCCTTACAAAAGCAGCTTTGATGTAGAAGGAACGATCAACGTAGTCTTCAGCGGCCGCCATAGTGTTGAAGAGCTTGTCAGACATAATATAAAGTCTTGGGCTGGAACACCATGGACATTGCCTGCAAGCTACGCCCATCAGAGACCGATATATCATAATAAAATTTACGATTGACCTGATATGGTACATCGCATGATTGTCATTAATTAAAGAAATGACGACTAATAAAGGCGAAGTGAAAGCCCTGATGCCTTATAGGCCATGATGGAGGAAGCTACACGCCCTCGTACATAGTCTGCTCACGCCTAAGATGCCTTTTAACATACACAGCCAGTTAGGAATTCAAGGCGACACAGCTGATCTACGACCTGCTAGGCAGCAACAATATCAACTAGATGGCATTTTTACGCATGTCGAGATATAGCGCATCCAGCGTGTATTCCGTTGATACTCAAATCTCATTTCAACTAATCAGAGCCCAAGCAATTAATTTATCCCGGATGCTTTATACCTGATGAAGAAGTGTAAGGATATGCTAACAGAGATCGTTAATATTGGTATTACGCTGGTGGCTATTGTCGGTGACATGACACATCACTGATTCACTACTGCTTACTTGTTGGATTGAGCGGGCTATTTTAGAGCCAGTTTTTCACCTCTAATAATCCAACATTACTACCCGTAAGATTTTGGGCTGAATAGATATCTTAATTTGGAGTAATTCCACTAAATTCTAGGGCTGCGCCTCCTGCTGAGTTGCAGGTGAACGGGTGTCCTGTACGAAAAAGCAAAGAAAGCGAAACTTTCTCTGCACATCCTTCTATATCTACCCACCAATGCCTCTCTTCGTCTCTCTACATATCATCTCATTCAATCGTTTTCTATTCTGTTCGGCTAGGGCTATCTTCCCTCACCTCCCTGCTATCTCTGTCTCTCTCCTTTTCTCTCTTCCTTTCTCTGTCAATCCCCGTCTACTAGACTATCCGCTTGATCTCTGCAACATCACCATGACCGACCCGAGGAACCTTCCTAAGGACCACCCAGTGCGCTCAAAAACTGCCCTGGTATACGCCCTCCGCCGAAGGCAGACTCACGCCGCAGTCTCGTAAGCTGTTCCAGGAATATAGTGGGATTGCACCAGACGATCTGGATTCGCATGTAAATCAAGTGGTGCGTGTATTTGCCCACTGAGCTGTTCATGTTAACTGAGTCTCTTCCAGCGTGATCTAGCCTGGGACATCTGCCCATGGCCGTGCATCGGCGAGTATTGGTTCGTCGCATTTGGCCTTCGTAAACACCCGCAGTATGCAAGGCTGGTCTCATTCCTACAACGGCCACCCGAATCAGGCAAACCTGCCCCTACGTTTCTGGACCTGGGCACATGTCTTGGTCAGGATTTGCGCGCTTTGCACCATGATGGAGTACCCATCTCTAGACTTTATGGTTCTGATTTGCTACCGGAGTTTGAAGGTGCAGGCCATGCGCTCTTCAAGGATGCCGATCGTTTTACACCTGAACACTTCATTATAGGGGATATTTTCGACGACAACCCAGAAACTTCGCCACTCGCCAAGACGGCGGGCACCTGGTCCGTGGTCAATATTGTCATGTTCTTACATCTATTCAGCATGGACGAGTCGGAAACTGCCTGTGCACAAATCCTAAAGCTGCTGCGGCCGGAGCCTGGCTCGTTCGTCATCGGAGCACAGACGGGTACAGTCGACTCAGGAGAGTTTGCAGTGCCCCCGCCACTCGTAGATCCTGGCGTCCACAAGGTCGTCTGGCGGCACAATCGCGAGAGCATGATTGAGATGTGGAAGCGTGTTGGGGAGAAGTTCGGGATAAAGCTAAACGTGTGGGCCGATTATGATCTAGACGAGATCAAGGAGAGGGAAGCAGAGGAGGCAAAGCAACAAAATGAGGTGAAGCCGAACAGATTCTTTGTCGGAAGAGAGCAACGACGGATCTTCTTTCTCGTGGAGAGAGTCTAGTAGAATATTCGTGCATTACAGGAAAACAAACATAGTGGTGGAAAAGGAACCATCTTCATTTGAATCTTTTTCGATCTCAAATTTTACGTAGCGTTGTCGGGAAATAACTGCCTAGTAAAGAAACCAACAGACTCATGAATAGCCATGCCGTGATTTTCAACGGCTCGAAGAATACTCTCTACCTCCTCGGGCTGGAACAAATACGTATATGGTCACGGAACTTGTTCAACCCTTGTTCAGCGGTATCGTCTCTTCTTGGATGACCAACGGGAAATTCCACGACGACCTCATCTTCGAATTCTTCTCCATTGACGAACTCTACCGTGATCCCATTAGCTCCGCTTCGTTTTTCAGGTTGTAGTAGTCTTGAGTAAATCCTGCGTCCTCGACCACAATCATCCGTTCGCGCAGCAAATCAACTCTCCACGTTGGCCTGCGTCAATAAGAAGTGGAACTTGGGCACATCTATCCAAATGTTATGCTCTCTCTCGATTGGTTATGGGCCGTCAGACAACTCATACAACATTTTTCTTGCACAGAATTTCCAGGTTAGCCTGAAGCCTGGTTATAAATGTTTTCGAAAACCCCCGCTTGTACAGTCGTCTTACCGCTGTCAAGTGAATCTGCGCACCTTCTTCATTAGAGCAAAAGATCTCGTAAGCAGCAAGGAATAAGATATCGGTCGCGACTTCTTCTGAGAATCCGATTGCGACTTCAATCTCCTTGTGCTTTTGTATTCGCCCGCGTAGCTTGAGTAAAGCCTTTCTAGCATAACTATGACCTAGAGCATCATTGATAGCTTGGGGCTCTTCGTAGTGCACATATTGCATTCTCGCGCTCGCTGCCGCTAGTAGGCTGTAACCGTTGATTGCGCTGGTTAGGCATTGTTGGATCATGGCCGTAATTTCGTATGGCTCAATAGGCGCTTGACCATATCCTATACAGCCAGGAATTTTGAATGCGCACTGAGTCCAGACATTTGCAAAATACCAAACGCGATATAATGCAGCCGTATCAAGTTGGATTGAGTAAGATGAAAATGGATCAGCAATGCCGTTGAGACAATGAATGATAGGTGTACTAATTAAAGAAGTCCCTGCGGTGTCCTCGGAAACAGACGTCCGCCGTCTACGGGGTCTGAATGACCGACCATTTCTGCTGAGTTGCATCCTTTCTCCTGGAGGAGCGCCTGACTGGACTGCATGCCGACTGACGAGATCATTATCTCCGCCTTGCTGGCCCGATGCTTGTGACGAGAAGTCCGAGCCATAGGCAGAACTATTGCTGGCGTCCCTTTTGACCCAATTCAAATCAAGCGGTCTTCGCTTGATAGGTCTTCTAACACGGTTTGACTTATGCGCGACCGTCAGTATGTGAGAACGAATTTGGCTAAAATAGGCCCATCAAACGTGCAGTTCGATAGAGAGGAGGAATCCTGTGTTTTGTTCACCCACACGAGGTCCGGATTATTTGGCATCGTGGATCAATGTGGACAACAAGGGAATACTCTGCCATTTGGTGGTTTACTTTTGATGTTGTTTGGTCGGAGTTAAAGTAGAGCCGGCAGGTAAACCCGTCCCGCTAGACCTCCTTCGGTAGCATTAGATGTGAATCTGATTGGCCATTAGCCGTGGGCGGGGCTTGGTAGAACCTGTTTGCGCTAGGCCTCTTGTGGTAGTAATAGGTATGATGTGGATTGGTCGGGCTTCGATTTGGTTGTCTGGATTTATGGAAGCGAGGATATGTAACATAGCTGAGTGATATAAAAGGATGTAACAGATCCTACCTAGGTACCTGTCGTTCCAGGTCGTCAACTAGCAACTCAACTCAACTCAAGTCAAGTCAATGCCTCAGGAATCTCGTCCACGGAGCCATGTATAACTTGATAGGTCGAAAAGTCCTGGTCACAGGTGCAAGTCGCGGCCTTGGTGCAGGAATTGCAAGGGCGTTTGCTGAGGAGGGATGTGAGCTCGCTATCACATACCTCGGATCTAAAGATAAGGCAGAGGCCGTCGCAGCAGAGATAAGAACGTCAACGCGGGTGCGCGTAGCGGTGCTTCAAGGCGTGAGTACGGTGGCCATTTATAGTTTGTATAATTTGGAAAATAATTTGGGCTAACACGTTGTCTTTGAAGGACTTATCGCTTGTCCCAGAATGTGAAAGGATAGTTTCAGAAGCAGTCACCAGTCTCGGAGGGCTGGACATTGTTATTCATAATGCTGTACGTCTTTGAACACCATGCAAATGTCGAAGGCGTTAAGTAACGAATTTTCTTTCAGGGAAACACAAAAATTGCACCTTTCGGTGATTTAGATGCCCTGTCCGAAGCGGACTGGGATCATACTTGGAATATGCTCGTCAAGTCCAATGTTTTCCTGTTCCGGGCTGCTCGCCAACATTTCAAAGCCAATCCGGATGGTGGCGTCTTCTTGATTCAGTCATCCATTGCTGGGCTCTTCCCGAACGGTAGCAGTATGGCATACTCTGTATGTAGAGCTGCAGGACTGCATCTCACTCAATGCTTAGCGGAGACACAGGGGCCGAGCATTCGAGTCAATGCTGTCACTCCTGGCTTAGTTGATACCGAAAGGACAGCAGTGTTTACGGAAGAGCAGAGGCAAGGATACAAGGATATGGCGAAACTAAAACGGATTACGACAATTGAAGAAGTCTCCATGGCATTTGTCTTCGCCGCCAAGAATTCTGGTATGACAGGAGAACGTATCAGAGTTGACTCTGGAATGATTATTCGATAGAGGACTGTGTCTTGCGATATAGATCTGTCTGCTCTTTCGAGCTACGTCAAGACAAGGATTCCGAATTCAGGTACTGGTAGAGAACAAGTCCTATTTTTCACGCTTTTGATTTCGATACTAGTACTCTAGCATTAGTCGGGCGTACAGTTTTGTACTTGATTATATACAATTTAGGAATAAGTAAAAACAGTTAGTACTTCGCAATGCACATTGCTGTCACTATCTGTAACTAGCTATTTTAAGTAGTTACTAGTAGGGATCGGATCAAGTTACATGCTTCCGGACTCCCCGCCTCCGGGCCCACCTAGACCATTTCTCCCTACGCAGTACACTACAAAGTTCAAAGTTCAAACACAATCAGCAATGTCTGACTTTTTGACCCTCTTGCGTTACTTGTATCTAAAGACTCTTGTCACCTTTTCACGCGTCCTCATCCGACTCTTCACCTCGTCGCCGAGACCGAGACCTGACTACATATTACAAGTCCCGTCTCGTCACAGACACCGTACTATTAAAGTCCATGTCTACAAACCACACATAGACGGGGCTGGTGGCCCAAATCCAGCTCCTGTTCTCATAAATCTATATGGTTCCGGCCTTGCGATACCTCTACATGGTATGGACGATGATTTTTGCCGATTTATGGCCGACGCTACCGGCTACGTGGTGCTTGATGTCAATTACTCTCTGGCTCCCGAGTATCCATTTCCTGGGCCACTAAACGATGTCGAAGATATTTTAAAATACGTGCTTGATCACCCAGCCGAGTACCAGGCCTCCCGGGTCTCCGTGTCTGGTTTCTCATCAGGCGGTACTCTCGCGCTTGCTGCCTCAGCCACTCTTCCCCGCGGAACATTCCAGTCGCTTATAGCGTTCTATCCTGCGACGGATCTTTCCCAAGACCCAAGGTTAAGGAAATCCCCGGTGCCAGGCGGCAAGGCCCGCTCGCCGTTCTGGACTAGGGTTTTCCGAGAATCTTATATAAGGAACATGGATCCTCGCGATCCAAGAATCTCGCCCGCGTTTG
Source organism: Talaromyces trachyspermus (assembly GCA_020137715.1). Taxonomy (NCBI): domain Eukaryota; kingdom Fungi; phylum Ascomycota; class Eurotiomycetes; order Eurotiales; family Trichocomaceae; genus Talaromyces; species Talaromyces trachyspermus. The sequence goes on along the minus strand of JACGXQ010000015.1, from coordinate 10,507,074 downwards.
CCGATACCTCCAATTTTCCAGCCAAGATGCTGTTCGTTACAGGGGAATTAGACGAATCGGCCGTCGAGGCGGAAGAGCTGGCTAAGAGAGCGAAGGATGAAGGGCACGCCGCTGGCAGACACGTTGTAATTCGGAGGGTGAAGGGATGCGGGCATGCGTTCGACAAGAAGCTCACCGGCGAAGTCTCTGTGTCGGCTAAAATCGAAACATATGAGCTCGCTTCCAAAATCTTGACGCAAGATCAGGAAATCAGCACCTGAGTGATATTTTGCTTTGGATGCAAGATCGAGGGGTATGGAAGAGTTGGGGGATATCTTCGATTTGCAAGGGAATTCGATATCATACGGGCTGCAGTGATTCCACAGAGGAGGTTATTCATTGAAAGTTCTGGATACCCTTAGTGCCGATACGCACAAAGCAGACAAGGTGGCAGCCAGCTTCGTCGTATCAGAAATTGCTTAGCAGATAGTTAGAGAGGCAGGATAAAGCGGCAGCTATCTATCCGATTAGTTATGCTTATCCGTGAAAATATACAACACGTTCTTGGTAGGTATTTATAGGGATGTTGACGACAACAATAAAATTGTCTTTCCAAATGCAGAAGAACTCCTGCCTTTTGTTTAATTGAGGGAACATATAATACATTCCATTTCTCTTGGAGCATATATAACTTCGATTGCTCTCTCAACATTGAAGGATAAGAGCTCTTTCGTATTTGAAATAGACTGTACAACCTAGCTAATAGTTGTATATTAATCCAGCGGAAACTTCACAACTAATAAACCCTAGAGAGCAAGTGCAGTTAGTCCTGTGAATGCAAAACAAAGTGAAAATAAAAAGACCATCAACCCATGGCAGAAAATTGCTATCTGATCAAAGACCCAAGCTTCAAGGTAACATATAGACGATCTCGCATGACATACCTAGGTATTTCCCGCAAGGTTTATCCTCTTATCCTCTCTTTTGAGATTCAGCTGCATCCAAAATGATTCAGGGAGTTAGATAGTAATACTGCTTGGCCTTATGCTTTCGGAGCTGTTCAATATGGAAATATATGCAACGGATTGTGGTAAGTGAAAACTGAATGCACTAAAAAGTGAAACTGGGGATGAATATAAGAAATATTTGTACCAAAATTGAACATAAAGAAACCGTGCATTTCAACCAGAACAAAGCACACTTCCAATGGATCGCAGAAGCAAACAAAGAAACCGCAACAAATGAAGCGAGCATCCACATGCATGTCTTTAGCACCCTAGATTTCTTGACTCTCATTCTGCCTTGCGAACTCTGCCGCGAACTAGTTTCCCGGTTTCAAGTCTTCAGATTGTACTTAGACCGTCGGAGGCGCTGATCACCACCCTTCAGGCCGACCATATGGCATATGCCATAGATGTTTATATCCACTATCTTTACTAACCTACTATAGAAGGTACACGTGCAACGCGCTAGATGGAAACGCGGCCTGATTTAGTATAGTGTGGGGTTTTATACAACTACTCCGTATTGTGGTAAAGTATCCAACACTTCCCCATACTGAAACGCCGCTAGGGTTATGACTCATGAGTAAGGCCTTGCTCTGGTTAGTATTTTCAATGTTGATCCCACGCTTTGACATCTTGCCAAGATAACGCCAAGATATGGTGGTGCGAACTTACTTAGATGCTATGCAGAGGCTGATAGTCTATATGACATGTGTATAACTTCGCAGATTCCTATTCCAATGGCAAAGTGAACAAAGCTAAATATTCATATTTGTGAGCTAGTGTTATTGATGCGAAGCTAGCTAATAGAGGTCATGATATGACATTATATTCAGAAGTTTCTATGTGATACTGTATCGGTGTATCCTCTCAGCGGGGATTTAGGGTTCTTAGCGCCTTGGTGCCTCGTGGTTTGTTAAGCTTAGTCTATTGATGAGAAAACTTTGAGTGGGCACTGGGTAGCATTGAACGAGTCAAATCCCGAACATATAAAAGTCATCGGAGGCGTCCGGCGGCTTATGCCGATATTCTCGAGATTTGCATTGGATTTTGTCCTGATTTCACGCCTACCTTCCATTGTCATGGGGTGTTTAGTTACTTTAGTACGCATTAGTATTACCCCGTGGGTGCTCCACTCTTCTGGGCGTTGCAACGGGCCAATGAGCTGTTTCGTAGAAACCTGTGTAATGTTCTCTGTAGTTTAGAGTGACCAGACAATGTGCATTGGCATTTTCCAACATCTTCCCCGCAATGTTACGTTACTGAGGGAGCCTGGTGTATAAATACCTGCCCTTCATCTCTTGCTTTGGCCAGCGTTCTACGTACTGGGCTTTTCTCTGACTATCAATACCACCACAGCCAATCACACAATTGCTGCCCACCATGGCAGGCGGAGCGAAAAACCGGTGAACATCTTTCGCCTAAAAATTTAGGTGAACCCAAGCAGGTTTTCAACTGGAGGCTATGGTTCGCCGTCGTTTCATTCGGTCTGATGGGAGCTGCCCGAGGAGTTGATGAAGGTTTAATATCAGGCGCCTTCAACTCCAAAGATTTTCAGAATTACATCCACTATCAATCATATAGCAAGGTGGAACAAACCAACATCAAGGGAAACGTTACTGCTATGGTCCAAATAGGATCTGTTGGCGGAGCTCTTTTGTAAGCTAAGCTCCGACCATGCTCAGAAGTTTCAGTCGCTGACTCCTTGTCTATCTTGATATAGTGCTTTCTTAGTATGTGATCGTATTGGTCGGACCTGGGCAACTCGCCAGCTTTGCCTTCTATGGATTCTGGGAATCGCTATTTTCATGGGCAACGGCGGTAGCCTAGGTGCTGTCTATGCGGGTCGTTTTATCGCCGGACTTGGTATTGGTCAGACAGTCGTTGTGGGCCCCGTGTATCTTGCAGAAATTGTAAGATTTTCCTATGCGACGTCTATATTATTTTTATGGTCGTTACGCGAATTAACTTGGGGACATTAGGCACCTGCTTCGATTCGTGGTCTATGTACCTGTATCTTTACTGGCTTTGTCTATCTGGGCATTGTACTCGCTTATTTTGCAAACTACGGCTGCCAGGTCCATCTAGGCGATCATACTCACAACCGATGGGTACGTTTGATGAGCTCACAGAACTACGTGCTTTGTCCAATTCTGACATCATACAGCTTGTTCCCACGAGCCTACATATCATGTTTGCAGGCATCATTTTTTCTTATCTTTCCTTCAGTATGAATCCCACGGTATCTCGTCAAACGGGGCCAGATTGAAAAGGCTCTCGCAACCCTTTCAAAAGTCCGTGGTTTGCCTTCTGATCATGAATATATCGTACGCGAGTTTGGCATGATCGAAGCAACGCATCATGCTGAAATGGAGGCTACGATGGGATCTGGCCCCATAGGAATTCTGAAGGAAGCCTTCTTGGTTCCGTCGAACCTATATCGAGTCTATCTCACCATTATGGCTCAAATTTTATCTCAGTGGTCGGGAGCCGGCAGTATTACTGTATACGCTCCGGACCTTTTAAGTTGCTCGGAATCACGGGGAGCAACGAGGGATTGCTAGTCACTGCTGTTTTCGGAATCATTAAGTTGGTTGCCGCAGTTCTCTGCGCTCTTTTCTTGGTCGATGTTATTGGACGCAAGCGATCCCTTCTGCTTGGTATCGTCCTTCAAGCAATCTCTATGATTTATATTGCTGGGTTCTTGACTGCCGTCCCCAAATGGGCGTGGTTGATGGCTTCCAGCTACCTGACAGTAAGAAGGGCGCCAGCGAAGGAGCAATCGCGATGATCTACATTTCTGGTTTCGGATGGGCTCTGGGCTGGAATTCTATGCAGTATCTTCTGACTGCAGAGTTGTTTCCCCTCCGCATCCGTGCTCTTTGCACTTCGATAGCCATGACTGTGCATTTTGCCAACCAATATGGCAACTCGCGTGCAGTGCCCAATATGCTTCTCCCCGTGAGCCAAGGTGGAATTGATCCTAAAGGTACCTTTTGGTGCTTTGCCGCCATTACCATTCTTGGTGGAATCTGGGTTTGGTTCAGTGTTCCGGAGACGGCTGGCCGCTCACTGGAGAGCATGGACCGGCTCTTTGCCCTCCCTTGGTACAAGATAGGAAGGTATGGTAATAAGGATGCGGAAGAGCGGGACCAATACGTGGAGGACAAAATGGAAATGGCGGCGCAATCCTATGGCGCGGCTGAGCACATTGAAGGAAACGTTCCTTCAAGAAATGTTTGAACAGACATGTCGAATGGTATGTTAGGGCTAACTTAAGGAAGCGGACGGAATTTTTATCTCGTATTTAGCTCTTGCCCTAGACAGCCTATTATTATGCTACGAATACAGTAAACCACCCCTTAATTAGCTAGGTCTAATAATTTGGATAATGAATGCTAATTAGAATAACTTTAGTTCAATAAGTCTTTCTCTCTCCTTCGGTCTCAGTTGTGGGCACGCAGCAATGCGACTACGCTGCGTATTCACCATGACCATCCAAAACTCTCAATTTTGTGGGCTTCCACGCGGAGGCATTGATGGCCGAATCGGGTAACTAAGCGATTGGACGCAACGCCGTGTGCCTGAGATTTGCGATTCGCATGAGCTTGATAGACCTTGAATCGCCTCTTCTCCGGATTTATGTACATGCGCGATCGGCTAGCTTGTCGCCACAAGCCCTACGAGCATGAGGAGCCTTGGGCTGCACTTGCGCTCGCGGAAAAGACGTGAAGAGACTTTCATAATCGAAGTAAAGAAGGATTGATCTTTAGGGCTACGCTACTTTGGTCTGCGATGGGCGGCTTCATGTTGTCGATGGGTCGGCGAATCTGACCGGCGCATGCCATATGGACTGAGGTCCGTAGTTTTGGGTGTTCCCGGGAAGAAGACAAGGCTCTCCAACTTCCAATAAGGGAAAATATGATTGATCTGTCGCGTGTTAATTTTTCCCGTCTTTCATTTTAAAAGAAAAGCTGGATCACAAAGCGAGGGATGATGGGTCTTTCATTGGCTTCTATACGACCAGAGCTATCTTAAATGCAGTAGTTGCCCTGCAGGCCCTATGAATGCCCCATCTTCTGTCTGATCAGCCTGCTGCATAATTGTAAGCACCCCACAGTACCTTCGCTGAGCACACTAGTCCTTTCATCATGGCTCTATCAGGCTTTTCGCTGAGGGTAGTATTTACCTTCTGTTGCGGCATCAGTGGGCCAAGAAGAGCAAATTCGAGTCTGACGCCCTCGCGTTTCTTCGACCGAGGCATCATTCTGTTCATGTCGTATTCACGAAGAACTGTGGTTAAATCTAAGTACTACGTGGTAACCTAGATACTGCGGGCTAATTCCAAAATGGTTGTGGAAGAGGATCCTATCATTTTTATGGGTTAAGACCAACGTTTAATTGGACTATTAATAATAGTCAATAATGCGTGAAACTTAGTTTACTCAGCTTTATTAAAATGTAACTACGGAGTAACAAACATCCTTATACATATTGGATCCAGTTTCTCCTTAGGGCTTAGCGTCCACCTCAACATTACTGTAGGTATATAACTTCAGTCTGACCCCTAGAATTAAGTGGTCCAATTCCTCTACGTCACCGAGAAGCAGTTATGGCGCTTAAAACATTCAGCATGGCGAGGTCGCCATACCTAGACAGCCCGAAACACCAATTCATTACTCTTTTGTGCCAGGGAGCGACCGCCCAAGTCATGGGGAATATCTTCTGGTGTTTCTCAGTGGACTGCATGATCCTAGGAAGATATGGACACCAGTAGTGTGCTCCATCAACGACGATTGGGCCCAGGGCATCGCTCGACCAGCAATGCTCCTGTATGATCGCTTTGGTTCCGGCGAGACAGCAAAGAAACCTACCGCTGAGGCACACGATGCGATGGATGCGGCAAAGGATCTACGAGAGCTGATTGTTTTGTTTCTGGAAAACACCTTCAGATACCATTCGACAAAATTGATGGCCCGCCGCTTATATTTGTAGCGCACTCCTTCGGGGTGTTATTGCTGAGCTCTATGCTAAACAATATCCCAGGACTGTAGTAGCATTACTGCTGCTGGACCCAGCGCCCACTGGTACTGACGGGGAGAGCTGGTTTCCCGACCCAGATGCACCCGACTTCAAATCTGAAATACTTCCAGATGGCGTCACAGCAGTCATGCTTCGCAAAGCCAGAGCCCAACAGAGGGCTAGTCCCTACAACCCCAATACACCGAACAAAGAAGAGATCAAGTGGGATAATTTGTCAACTTACATACCGGAAGTTGGTACGCCACAGCTGATAGGCCCTTGGGAAAACACTCCTCTTCTCTCGATCATCGGACATGATCCTCAACCTTATGCCGAGCAGGTGGAGAAGGTGCGTGTGTTTTAGTACATAAATTTTGGGATGTCTTTTACTAACACAGATCAGTTAACTGGAATTCCAACATTGTTAACATTAACCTATAATTCTCCCAACTGGTTCCGATATCTTGAGAAATTAGCGAATTTAGCACCACCGCGTCTTCGAAAGGCTCCGGTTGTGGCGAAGGGAAGTGGACATTTCATACCATTGGAACAGCCTAGGCTGGTGGCTTCAGAGCTCAAGTACCTTATCCAGAAGCTGCAGATTCTGCATAAGCTACAGAATAGCAGGCTATGAGATATTATATATTAGATCCTACAGTCGGCCGACAATGGGAAGAGAAGTCACCCGAGGTGTGAATTGATGTTGAAGACGTATGAAATACCCGTGGCTATTCCAATCGCCATATAGTACAGTGAACATGTATCATACGTCGCTCACGACTCTGGCCTAGAAGGATGAATGATATCTCTGCAGAATAAAGCAAAGGATGAACGTGACCTTTTCCAATGACCAATATTCAAAATAAATAATAACAGTGGTGTTGAAACAGCAATAGAAAGTCTGACGATTATAGCCGGCTCGCTAAATATTTGAAAACGGAAGGAAATTTGCGTAGACATTGCAACAGCCGTGGATTTCCCTTGAACTCAGTTGGTAGGAACCGCTGGACCCCGCCTAGGTTACGTACAAGGAACCATATAGAAGAGATGAGGAATGAAAGAGAGGGCATTATTAGGCTAGTTCCTATTCACCTATTCGGAAATGACATATTGTGATAGCTAGAAAGGAATCTTTGCTAGCGAGCCTATTATTAAGGAAATTAGACGTCTTGTAGTTAAAAAAATAGAATTTAGCATCTATAGAAGTAAAATACCAGTGAGCTTTGACTAACAGGCTCCTTCTGAATCAAACCTTGGAAAATAACAGATTTTAACCACTCCTCGCGGAATAAACTAGCTCCATATATCAAGAAGGCTTTTGATCTTCTCATACAAATAATCCACCAGCGGCTTCCTAAATCAATCAACTAAGATTTCAGGCTCCTTCGCGCTGTAGCTCTGGGGTATTACACTGATATATTTCTGGAAGCCTTTCAGCGCAGTCTCAAAGGCGCGGTGCTGCTCCGGTTATTAGACATAATTCCTTCCGATTCAATCCCTCCTCATCCTGAAAACCACAACTCTACGCCGATATGATGGTGGCGGTGAACACGGAAAGTGAAGAAAGTCTTAGATCTCCGAATGGGTCGTCATTCCCTCGACTTGCAAATAGACCGTGTTCAATGTAAATGCTATAACTAGATTGCATCGCGTTTAGTCGTATACATCGGTGTTCGGGACAACCTCTTAACACACATTTAATAGGAACAGTTAAATCTGTCATTCAAATGCAATGAATGGGCTACATAAGTGTACTGGGCTTCCAACAGGGATGTTTCAAGGGCGGTTTTATGATTTCTTAATTTATAACCTTTACTAATATTGATGTATTAGATTCTTGCCCTTCGCAAAACTCTCTCATCCCGAGTTAAGAGATAAATAACGATGTTGTCCCTAACTAGATTTTATACCGTTTGGCATTCAGTTAAAATTACAGGCAAGACTCATACAGTAGGAATCCTATATAGTAAGGATGCATGTACATGACGGTTGATTAGACGGATCCATTGAGACTTACTAGACGCCCTTATCCCTCGCATTCTCCAGATGTTCAAACTCAACTTCCCCGACTGTCCATTCTTCTTCATGTCCAAGCGCTCCTTCTCCAGCGTGACAGAAACATGGTTTGTCAAGTACGGCGACGGATCACGGACGAAAAAGGCGCCGACAAATGCAATGACGCCAAATGGGATGGTGGACAGCCACACGATCTTGTATGCATCGCTCCACCCCCATCTGGTCGCCATTCTGGCGGCAGTGATCACATCGGGCGATATGAGTGCGGTCAGGTTGGTCGAGGATTCACCAGTCGACAAGTAAGAAATTAGCTCAGCAACCTCGCTGGAAGGGTATCCCAGTGGTACCACTGTGTCTGTCACACGGCGAACAATAGCTCCAGTAGATGTATTTTGCAAGATAGTCGAGAAGATCGTGGTGCCAATAGCACCGCCAAGGAATCGAAATGTTCCCAGCAGGCCAAGCGTCAGACCGATATTTCTTTGGGGCACGTGAATGCTTGCAGTCAGATAACAGCAGGTGGTTATCCAGGCAAATGGCAAATTGGCAAAAATTGGCAGACAATGGCCAACGCTAGTCGATTTGGAGTGCTGAGAGCTAGCAGAGCGGTAAAATAGTCTGAATAGCGATGGCCACTGCAAGCTGCAAATGAATATACCTTATACGATAGGCAAAGGTACCGAGCACGGCTCCTCCGATCGAGCCGCCAAACCCAGCGGGATGTTGTAGTACCCAGCTTTGATCGAGTCGCTGGTGTAGACGGCCAAGATGTTAGAGGGATCAAGCTAGTCATGGAGATGTAAACGAGCCCAACAACAAAAATGAGGACTAGTAGAATGGTATACTCGCGGATCTTCGACATGATACGATATGGAAAACTGGGCCGTTTGGCATATCCGCCGAAATCCCAGACGAAGGCCGATACGAAGGTTATAACACCCAGGATCAATGGCACCAACACTGCGGCACTCTTCCACGGCTGTGTTACTCCGGCCCATCCAAGACCGAGAAGGAATATGGTGAGGCCGGCACTATAGAGAAGAATTCCGGGATAGTCTAACTCGCGCAAAATTTGCCGACGACTTCGATCTCGCAACGGGCGCGACGGTGGCGTGTAGAAGACAACCGTTCCTACGAAGGCAATAACACCAGTGATGATACCTAAGATGAAGACCCATCGCCAGGTGACCCTTTGTTGGAGGCTCAGACTAATCAGGGGTCCAAATGTGCTGAAGGGAGAAGGCAGAGATCGGTGAAGCCCACTCCGATAGACCGGTAACGATTGGGCAACAGCTCGGAGATGCCAGGATACACGCTGTAGCTGGTCAACGTTCTGCAGCCCGAGCTCGAGAGAATATTATTTACTCACACAAATATGGTACCTGTCCCTAGTCCCAAAATGGCCATTCCTGCTATACATTGGTTCACGCTTTGTGCGGTGGCGGCAACGAGATGGCCAACGATCAATAACGCCTGGCCACCAAGAACGATATTGCGGCGACCAAAGTAGTCACTGAGTTGGCCTGCTATAGCAAACGCAACACTGCCTCCAATCGACCATCCAGAGGCCATCCAGTTCACATTTTGCGTACTGCCCTGTAGCTCAAGTCCGATCTGCCCCATGATGGGGAACACCGTGAGCAGCGTGAAGCTGAGGGCCGGATGGACGGTGAAGGCCAGAAAGAAGATAGCTACGAGAGTTGACCGAGAGACCTTGCCATCCGCATTGCTGTCCTCGAGCGCAGTGCGATGAGGGTCTCCCTTATCGTCGTAAATGTGAGAGTCTAGTTCTTCTTCGCCGATGTTGCCCAGGTGGTGGCCGTCATCCTTGAGATGGTGGGCAGTAGTCTCTTCGTGAATCTCCATTGATGCTCAATTTAGGTGCATTGCATGCACAATAAGAAATAAACAATGTGGTAAGACAAGTAGTTGCTACAATGGAGCAACTTGATCCATGTTATAGCTGATATGCATCGTGTGGCGCATGTCCTCTTTGGGGAGGACGGGCCGGCCAGGTCTACCATCGGGCCGTCCGTCTCAGCCATACTCTCTAGTTGTCTTCTTCATCGGTCTTCCCAATTTTCTTCATATTGGGCTGAGTGTTAATTGTGTTGGGCAATGATTGCTACAAATGCATAGCCGGCCGGTTGGGAATATGACTGTGACACTCCTCTATGGACACCTGGCGCTCTCTGTATGGTGCATACCTACGCGTTCAGTAGTGCCGCCTCTTAGGTACCTAGGTAGTAATACAAGCTGAGGCAATTAATTTCGCAGACAATAGCTGGCACTTGGAGAGCTTCCAATCCGCTGTAAAGCAGAAAACTAGACTGGCTCCGGAGAGTAGAGATGAGAGGATCAGCAGCATCAGGCACTTTCGAGTTTTCCACCCAGAGCAGAGTCCAGACCAAAACCCACGGACACGGCACTGGTAACTACTAACTAACCAACCACTAGCATGGCTCTACGGAGCACTCCACGTGACCCCTCCTGTTATCCTAGGCAAACAAAGTCACATGATTCAGCAATCCTTTCCGCCAATTACATAGTCAAACAGTATATATTTGGTTTTAGAAACATCGGATCACATGGTCTGAACTGTAGTGGCCAACGATTAATTCCGCACTCCGCGCAGTATTCCGCTCTACCCCCGAATCGGCAGCCACGGCTGGGTTTGCACTTGTGGGTCTCCCCGGACTTCCTTCCCTAAGTTCCCTTCCCGCACAAATCACGTGTCTGTCTGCCATTGATCCTGAAGCAGTCAAGGAATCTGAGCAGGAACGATCGTCAGCCTGCCGTCCATCCCGTACCTGTTCACGAGAAATCACTATAATCCTTTTATATCCAGCATGGCCGAGTTTCGCACCCATCAGTCGCGACGGCTCGAGGAAGTCCTATCCCCAACCGCCTGTCGGAGTTGTCGATCGCTCAAGGTAGGTAGCTACTAGCAACAACTAACTTAACCCGCCGTGTGTTATGTAAGGCTATCTTGCTGATTATTCTCTCGGCGGTAGATTCGATGTTCCCGATGGTCTCCCACTTGTTCTCGCTGCCAGAAGAAAAGGATTACATGCGTATATCCAGAGCCCCCGAATCGAAGATTACTTGCAGCTCGCCGTAATGGAAAAGATACCCCCACGGCACCTCAACCTGCCACATGCTGAGACGGAAGAAGAAATGCCGCGCGTGGTTGGACCCGGTAGACCTTCGCACGCATCCAATCCCACTGACGAAATTGCCATTGCTGAGCTGTTGTTGGGATCCCAGCCGGCACCGACAGCAGCTCCGTTACCCCTGCCCTCGGACCTGTTCCCTATATCGTCAGGGTACAGTAGTAGTTCAGCCCCACAGGCCATGTTGCCTGCAGATGACAACGATGGAACAACTTCTACCGTGGTTGGTAACCCGCAGAACTACACCACGTTAGAACGTCGGCGAAGCTTGCCAGAGAGGGAGATTGGCCTGTTGTTGATTGAAGTATATTTTTCTCGAGTTTTCTCGGCCTCATTATTGTACGATCACAAAGGTTTTGTGGAGTCTTATCGTGCCGGCGCGCTCCCGGAGCATACCCTGCTGAGTACCTTTGCGGTTTCGTCGCTGTGCGTATGTCCCAAATCATAGGGGAGGTAGTGGATGGCAAGCGCACCATCACTAACTGGGCGAGGTGTTTATATGCACAGATTCTTCCGTGACTCTCCGTTGAGAGCTGCGGGAAAAAATCCCTCTTGCAGAATTCAGCTCACTAGGAGACCGTGGTCGCGAGTGGGCGCAATGGGCGAGCGAGCTGGTCTTGGCTAATTCCGACACACCAACCCTGGCCCATATCTGCTCCTGCGATGTCCTGAGCCTTTACTGGTTTGCGTTGGGCGAGACTGAACGCTCTGTCTTTCACGCCTGTAAGTACGAAGTGACCAATTTTTTCACCCTTCGATTGCTTTAATTGACTAGATCATGTAGCCGTGTCACAAACGTCGTTTCATCTTCTTGACCGTAAGGCTAAGCTTGACGATGAGCTGTGGAGCCCCGAGTGGTCTCGAGGGAACGTGTGCGCTGGGCATGCTTTATCAAGAGTTGTATCAGTGAAATGGTCCTGAGTTGTCATTCCTTCGATTTGGATATAGAGTCAATCGTTTCGAGACGATCGTCACAACAAGATTTGCTCGATTCACTTTCATTTACATCCGCCTCGACTACTCTCGACGGTCACGTCGACTGGCTGGTCTGGGATGAGACCTTCTCACAGACTAGTGTCATATACATACTTGAAATATTTCGACTTTGGTGAGTTATTTATAATCGCTCCCATATCGTGCCCCGCCTATACCCACCAGTCCCCGTATATGCATGCATTTTTCACTGCTTCGACATCCATCATCGAATATGGTAATGCTATGTTTTCTTTTGTTTCTCACTGCTCATGCCATCTGTAGGCGCAAAATCAAAAACTTCGTTCTACGACTAGAGAGGTCGAGTTATCAATCGTGTTTGAGCACCTTTTTCGAATTGGACGGAAACTTACAACAATTTTACGCGTCACTTCCGAGCGAATTCAAGGACCCTAATCTGATGGACCCGCCGCATCGTGAGCCTCTTCAGCGCAATGCGTTCTTCACACTCTCTGTGTATCATCTCTCCATGATGTTTCTTCACTCCTCTTTGGTGCCAGCCTTGTCGACGGTAGGCAATGCGAGTTCTCCTTCCCTCGTCAAGATTTCATCCAAAACCGCAACCTCTCACGCTGAATTTTTCGTTAAAATGACTCGCGACTATCTGAACACCACCCCAGACGTGGCAAAGATTCCATCCTTCGTGGGGTACTGCGCCTTTGTGGCGGGAATGGTGCTTTCGGCAGTCATGTCTTTCATTGGCATACAGAACGGACAGGCCATTCGACGTGATGGTGCTATCTGCGCGCTATTGTTATGGGAGCTGAAGGTTTATTGGCCGGTCCTAGAATGTTTTGTATGTTCTCCACAATTTTCTATTATACAACAAGACTTTAACGGTGAAACAATTGTTTAATTATATATGCATTCGTTCTGACTATGTTACAGTACCAAGATTTGGAGACACATTTTCATTTATCTGAATTCGACCATTACTCACTTATAAGCAACGATTTGACGGAAGTGCCTCCCAGGAGTCGCCTAAAGAGCTGGGATGGAAGAACCTGGCTTAGCCGCTTTTATTGCAGCATCATGCGACCTTCCCTATTCACCCAAAAGCGAATTTATTCATCGCCCGTATACAGACGATCATGTAGAGCATTCCAGCACCGCCGGCACATCCCCGGCGGAGAATCAGCCTAATAGCGATAACGGAAGCTGCAGCATGTCGAGCAATGCTGATCCTGAAATACCTTCTACATATCCGCTCAATACAAGCTCACCGGCAGGGCGACTGGCCCAAGATTTGGATCTTTCAACGCCTAGCTGGAGCAATATCTTTGCTGCAGCCGGTAGCGAGTTCTTCGAGAGAAATTGAAAACAACTAGGTGTCCATGTCTAATGCATATAATAGATCTTAAGAACATTTTAATCATTAAATCTACTTTCCTTAGGACGGCAGTACATCCATGACACCTAAATATGGAGTTCGGTGGGGAATTTATCTTCAGAAGTTCCAGATATCCTCCAGCGTGCTAGTATGCGCGATCCAGATTAGGGCATTCTCGCCTTCACCTTTCTTCAGCTCGGCCGTCTGTCTGATTATCTCTCTTGCTCCACATTCATCCTCATGATATGTATCGGTTGGGGTGACCTTGACGCCTTTGCCAAAAGGGGCCTCTGGATACTCAACGAAGAGTTCACTATGAAAACAATCGCCACCCAAGAACGCCCACTTGATCTTGCCATCCGTGCGTTTAACACGTGCTAGCGCTGCTAAATTTCCAGGGCAATGCCCCGGGGCATCAATTATCCAGAAACTACCGTCACCGAAGAAATCGAACGCGTTTTTGAATGGTCCCAGAGGCTGCCACTTCTCCGGGGCACTCGATGGAGATGTAAATTCTTCTATTGGTAGTTCAGATCCCTGCTTCTGCCAGATTCGACCGTCAAAGGTGCTTTCGGCCTCGGAGGGCCAGGATTTCGATGCCCAGTCCAACGTGCCTGCGCCACAGAGTACTTTGGCATTAGGGAAGAGGTTGGCGGCAGGGAAGATATGATCCCAATGTGCATGACTGGTCACAGCAATATAAGTTTAGTGAAAGTTGTTTTCCATATGGAGTGAAATAACTTTACCTTGCTATAATGTATTTCACGTCATTGGGATCCACGCCCACGGAGATAACATCCTGTGCGGGATCACGCTCAGCTGGGGTCGCAGCGAAAACTTTGTGTTGTACTTGTTGAATTTTTGGGGATACAGGGAGAGGTCCTGCATGATTTGTGTGTTAATAATATGTACACAAATGATGGTTGAGTAACCGCTAGAAGGTTTAGTTAGCTATCTTGAGCTTACATGAGCAAGCCCCAAGTCAAACCACAGCTTCGTATTGGAGGGCGCATGCTGAATAAAGAATCTCCACGATGTCAAGTAATTTGTGCCCTTTAAACCGGCGATTGCTGTTGAAGCCTTTGCCGTCATCCATCCGTTTCAAAAGCTGCGATGGAGAGGACGGCGTCGTCAGATTTGGGGGTTGGGAGGGGTTGGTTTGTTTGTATGCCATTTCTGTGTCTTGTGATATCCTATCGATGTGTTTCAAAGTAGATAAACTAGGATTAACTCGCCATTCACAGTCCGCTGCGCGTGCTAGTGATCTATATAGTTTCACAGCCAAAGCGACGGGCCGAAGCAACGGTCCGGCCTTTTGGTAACTGGACCGGTGATGGCCCCGCTACTTAAGCAATCAAATACCTATGGAGGTAGTTTCCTCTAATGATTCCGAGGCTGCCATTCATCAATCTATCTTTCAGGATCAACCAGAATGGCAATTAGATTCCCATTCCCCGTCCCTAGTGGGAGCCCGTTTGGTATCTACAATATTCCGTTTGGGATATACAGTACTCCAGGCCAGGTAAGTCGTTGGGTTCGTCAAAATTGAAATTTGTTATTTCTGACTTCCAAAGAAACCGAGAGCCGCTACGGCAGTCGGTGACTATGTCCTCGATCTTGACACCTTGGTTCAGCATGGCATTGTTGCAGACCCGAAGCTGATACAGTCGCTGGGCGGAGTTTTCTTAAAGGTACACATGGCTACCGTTTCCTTTCCGTTTTTATTGGGCTGTCCTACATGAAGATTCAGATACTAATTAGTGGTAACTTAAGCCATACCTTAACGACTTCGCCGCTCTTCCACTTTCCGATCGTCAAGCTGTTCGACGAGCTATCATTCATTGCCTTACCAATGCCGACTCCGCAATCTTCAAGGACGAGTCATTACAAGAAAAGGCAGTCATTCTAATGCGAAATGTGAAAATGCACTTGCCTATGCGATTGACGGACTACACTGATTTCTACTCCTCGTTGGTGCACGCCGATAAAGTGAGAATTGTTCCTCCAGAGTCGCCACGAAAGCTAACGTCATGTTAGGCCGGAAGAGCCCTGAATATCCCAATTCCACCAGCGTTTTTGAATATCCTATGGCCTACAATGGCCGCATTTCTTCTGTTTCAGTCTCCGGAACAGAGGTCATCCGCCCAAGGGCTTCTTTCTTCGTACCCCCGGCGAGAAACATGTAGAGTACCAGCCCTCCCAGGAGATCGATTTTGAAGTTGAAATGGGCTGCTTCGTCTCCACTCCAGTGGCACCAGGCGAAGTTGTGACTGCACGGGATGCTTGGAAGCATGTCTTTGGTTACGTCCTCTTGAACGACTGGTCTGCACGGGACATACAAAAGTACGAAATGCATCCGTTTGGACCGTTCCACTCAAAGAGCTTTCTCACTAGTGTTTCGCCCTGGGTAATTACTCCTGATGCGCTTCGGAGTAGCCTCGCCCGCCCGGTAGAATCCAACAGATCCCAGTTGTCGAGTCATCTCCAGAGTGATCCTGATAATCACGCAGGATATGATATTGAGTTTACGGTGACATTATCTCGTAAGCCACAACCCGTGCAGGTGTAGTAACAGAGTACACATCGAATATATCTAACTGGCCCGAAGGCAAAGGATCAAGCCCAGTCAAGATTGTACAAACGAACCTTACAGACGCCCACTGGGACTCTCTGCAGATGATCGCCTACCAATCATCCAGTGGCTGCGGTCTCAACACCGGCGACCTCCTAGGCTCGGGTACAACCTCTTCTCCTGTACGTCAAGATCCTATCAAACTAGTCATGAGAATGCAGCTGACTAAGTGTAAAGACACCGGAATCGAGAGAGCCAGATTCTCCCTCTGGATGCGGTTGTCTCTTTGAGGCTAACGCTTGTAAGGAATCACTGCCATCTGTCGCGAACCAGAAGGTCACCTGGCTGGAAGACGGTGATTTGGTCACGATGGAAGGCTGGTTTACCGGGCCAGATGGCACAAGGGCTGGGTTTGGCCCTTTGAGTGGGCTGGTACGGCCCCTAAGGGATCGGGAATTTGAAGGTAACTAGTTATGAAATGTATGACAAAGTGTGAATTTTAGTGGGACATGCAATTGTATGTAATACGTATATGTGTAGCCTATCTAAGGGAAGAAAATTCAGACATAGGTGTCCATACAAAACCATTGTACGGAGTATGCTTATTCCGCGTCTATGATAGCCTTAATATAAGCTGGCACAAAGTATGCTCACTTTTACATGAAATCAACACATCGTGGTAGGCATCTAGCACTGATCTATGCGGAGAAGCAGATCTGCAATCCATTCTGATTTCGACTTTGCTCAATTCTGACCAGTCAGTCACTACTCGCCATATTTACATCTATCTATCATCACCAAGCGTCTCAGGGTGCCCGATGAGCGGCAGCCTTGAGGCTCCGTTCTGGGTTCTAGCATAAAGCGGCGTGACGCTGCAGGTATGTAGAGACGGCCCGTCCACAACGGGCCGACGGACGAATTTGCCTCAAAGTGGAAAAGAGTGGAATGAGAAAGATTATATGCAACTTCAATATGAAAGGCTGCCAAGGGTTTTGAGACTCAACTTCAAGTGACATTTGTCAGAACATCTTTGAAACAAAATAATCCTAGAACTTCATTCCTCTCTCTGTAAGCATGTCGCTTACTAAACCTCCCACGCCTATCTATACTCCTCCACCGGAACTTCATACTTATCTCGACGACTTTCGTGAATATCTGAACAGACGGCATGATGTTCAGATGCAAACATACGACGATCTACACGCCTTCTCCATTGGTGCTCACGGGCCAACCAGAGAGATGTTCTGGATGTCTTTGTGGTACTATCTCGAAATCAAAGCATCATGTCAACCTAGTACTGCCGTTGATGAAACTAGGGCAATTTCCACCTTCCCAGAATTTTACCAAGGCGCAAGGTTGAATTTCGCCGAGAATATTCTATCTCAACGAGGCGACAGAACTGCAATCAAGGTGTTGAGTGAAGCCAATCCGGAAGATGGGCCCGAAAATGTTTCTTGGGACCAGCTGCGAGAGCTTGTTCGTATTTTGCAGACGCACTGTCAAGCTCCGGGCTGAAAAGGGTGACACAGTAGTCGTCATTGGCGGAAACAACAAGGTGTCAATAGTCCTGATGCTGGCTGCGGCCAGTATGGGGCAGTATTTTCGTCGTTTGCGACAGATGTGGGCGAGCAAGCATTACTAGATCGACTGAAGCAGTTAGGACCGCGATTCCTATTCACCGAAACAGAGTATACATATAATGGGAAAAGACATAAAATCCTACGCAAGGTATCTTCCATATGGCACGAAATTACCAAACCTGCCCACGCAGAACTCATCACCACGACGCCTCATAATGATGAAGCCCAGTCAATCCAGCTAGAGCTGTTTTTAAAAGGGGCACAGGGAAACCTCTTGCGTTTTTGCAGCTTCCGTTCAATACTCCGCTCTTCGTCATGTTTTCGTCCGGGACAACCGGGGCTCCTAAGGCCATTGTTCATTCGCATGGGGGCACGATTGTGAATCTCAAGAAAGAATATAGACTACACTGTAACTTCGATGACGAAGACGTTTACTATCATTACACCAACATTGGCTGGGCACTTTGGAATATCATGGTGGGCGCACTCTTTTGCGGTAGCACGGTCGTCCTTTATGACGGGTCTCCTTTCTATCCCAGCGCCGAACGGTGTCTCCAGCGAATACTATCTGCTGGAGTCACTGCTTTGGTGCGGGTCCGAAGTATTTCTCGCAGCTGCAACGCAGGAATATCCACGTCAGGTCGATGGCGAATAACCGGTTGAATTTGCTTTTAAGTACTGGCGCTGTCCTCACCCCAGTATTGTCGTCGTGGATGGCTGGATCTTTCGGGCCGCTGTGTCAAATCAGCTTTTCGGGAGGAACCGAGCTGTGCGGTTCTTTCGTGCACGGTACCGTCAGCCTGCCGACATACCCTGGTGAGATCACAGTCAAGGCATTAGGAATGTCAGTCCATGTTTATTCAACTCCCTCAGGCTCAAATCCTAGCCGGCCATTACCAGCAGGCGAGAGCGGGGAGTTGGTTTGCACACAGCCGTTTCCCAACATGCCAGTTCATTTTCTGCATGATCCCGGTAGGAAAAGATACTTCAACGCATATTTCTCTGCCATACCTTCTGTGTGGACTCATGGCGACCACATGTGCATCTCTCCTCACACTGGGGATCTACATCCTTGGCCGCAGCGATGGCGTGCTTAATCCAGCGGGTATTCGCTTTGGAAGCGCGGAGATTTATGCCCTTATCGAACGACAGTTCGCCAAAGATGTCGTCGATTCTATTTGCGTTGGCCAGCAGCGACCGGGAGATGAGACCGAAAAGGTCATTCTATTTGTGGTGCTACGGACAAATTTATCCGAAGGGTCCGGAGCTGAAGGTAGCAAATGGCAGGGTTTAAAAACGAATAGAAGACTGCATTGCCCATGATCTTTCACGTCGGCATGTTCCATATGCCATCCACTCCAGTGTCTCGCATTCCGTATAATGCGAACGGGAAGAAAATGGAGATTCCATTGAAAGCTGTTCTATCAGAAGGAAAGCAAGCTTTTGTGAAGAGGAACTTCACCGCTGAGGAGATGGACGTTTTACGGGGCTATGTCCAGTATTATGAAAAGGGCGGAGTGTCTGTAAATGATGCCGCTGTTAGAAGTAAACTGTAGTAGATATTAGAAGGGATTTGTTTTCTACGTGGTTGTCAATCCTTTGTGTATCATCCTTTCTTATACTGATTGAATATTAAGACGCCCACTAGTTGAATGGTACTCACAGACCTCAATTAAGGTGCTGCGAAAATATTTCCCGATTGAGCCTGTTGCAGCATTTGGTTATCTTATGCTAATCAACCTAGCGAGCCTATCTTCTACATAGTCACATTCCGTACGGAGCACCTTGTAGTTATGCATCTCGCTTAGAAACTTGTAGGGCAGGCTTGGATTCGTTTTACGGAGGTTGTTGGTTTGGCCCGTTTGGGGAGGATTAGGGCTTCTTGAGGCCTGTGCGTCTGGATCGGGCTAGCGCCAGCGGCCGCTAGTGCGAGGGCCCGAGCGCAGTCTAATCAGCCAATCAAAGGCCGGCTGGTCACGATACTTTCCCATGACCTTGCCTCCTCCCACGTTAAGACGGTCCTCTGCTATCCTTGTTAGTCGACATGGTAGTGCGGCACCGTTTGTTTTCTTTCTTACGGGGATAGGACATATCGGAGATGAGCAAATCACCAGCATTCGCAGAGAATGTGCCTAGGGCTGCTATCGTGTGTCTGCCCTGCAAAACGCGAAAGCGGAGATGCGACAAGCGTCTGCCACGCTGCTCAATTGTGACCGGTAAGGCCTTATTGAGCTGCCGGAGATACCAGTCTACCGTTTTCTCACTAACCGACCCGTGCCTTTCTCAGCGTGCAGCGTGCCTGTCGGTACGACTGCGATGAGCCTCAATCAGCCGCAAGAAGCACGTGGACTATTACGCTACTGAGCAGGCCTTCCGAAAGATCGAGATCGAGAGGATGCGAAAATACGCCGTTTCAGGCCTCGACGTCGTTATTCCCCGAACTACAGAGGACGTCCCATAGCAACAGACCCGCTAAAGCGCCAGTCACGGTATGTGAGCGCTGTCGGTCTCAGAAGCGAGCGTGCGACAAGGCGTGGCCCAGTTGCTCCCGATGCGCAAAGTGAGTTGAAGTGTCCCCTTGCTGGCACCATAGCGGCAATAATGCCATGACGGCATTCCAAATCGAAGACTCACTTATAGTTAGGCATCGCGTTGCTTGTATATATGGACCAGGCTGCACGGCTGTGAATCAATTCGCCCCTGCCAGTCCTCAGAGCCAGTGCAGTCCAATAGAGCGTTTCTGGGCGGGAATCGTGGACCCGTTTCAGACCAATCCTCTTTCCTTTCCTCCAGATCTGGTGAACCACTGCAATGTCTATCGTTCGTATGACAAATACCTAAGTACCGCGCTAAATGTTCTAATTATTACCATTTCTAGGAATATCTGTTTTAGCTCCCTGCTTAACACCACGCTCGTCCGATGTGCCAGAGGTCCCAATTGTCCAGTATTGGTTCTCTCCAACCTACAATGATGCCACACTCTTTGTTACGACCTTACTCTGCGTGCTATCGCATCAACGACGCCGATGGATACTTATGGGGCAAACTGCGGATGGCAGTTTTAGACCCCAAGACGTACGATGGCTCGATTGGTGTTACGTTGAAGGAATCCGGCAGATCAACAGAGCTTTGAGCAATAAGGAGTCGGCTATCACGGACAATATGATTCTCAACGTTCTCATTATGGCTGCGGCAGATGGGGCACCGTCTCCATGGACGCCTTGGACTCCCCGTTCCATCCCCTCTTCGCAGCCTCCAGTGGCTTGATATTTATGGTTCAGTGTCAACGAGTCCAGTCCATTTACGTGGCCTGATTCAACTTATTCATCTAAGAGGCGGACTAGAGATGATCCAATTACCCGGTTTGGGCGCCGTTCTCTGCTTGTAAGTTTGGTCCGGAGCGGCTGAAAAGGTTGCATTGCTTATTGGCTAATATTACTGTATAGCTTTGAGCTCATTAATTGTACTAAGGCCCTATCCCATCCTCAGTTTTCGTTCATTTCTCTGCAGGGGATTAAGCATCCAACTCTCAGCGAATTCTTCGCGTTCAATACTGGATCTCTTAAGGATCGATTCGTCGAACTGTATCGTGTAGGCTGTTCCGAAGAATTCCTCGCTTTATTTCAAGCCATGCGAGTCCACATCTTCACACTGGACAGGTACATGAGGGGAATGATAGTGGATCTGGATCTACGCCAGATAAGCGACCACAGGAATCTAATCCAACACCGTCTCATGTCCCTAAGACCTGCTTCTGGACGCGAGGCAAGCCAGATAAACCTATCTGAAGCTTGCCGTCTTTCTGCCATCATCTTTAGCGTGGGCGTCATTTTTCCACTCTCAGGACATGAAGCCCCTTTCTCCTCTCTCGCAAATATGTTGCGGGTGGAACTCGAAGCCTGTGATGTGACGGCTACGTTATTGGAACCTGAACATACTACCATCTTGCTTTGGATTCTCACGCTCGGTGGACTTGCTGCAACGCAGGCTGACTTGCGAGCCTGGTTTGTGAACAAGCTTGGGAATATTGCTTTGAATACGACAAATCGATGGACAGAAGTGAAAGAGAGACTTCAAGCTATGCTCTGGCTGGATGCCGCATGTGACTGCGCAGGTGAGCGATTGTGGAAGGAGGTTGAGAGCTTAAAATCACCATCACTTCGCCATGGATCAGCAGATGTATCTCAAGCGAAATAGTTACCGCCACTGAATGCCTAATTGAGATACTAGTTAATTAATAACCGCTTGGAGAATCGCCTATCAAGTGAACGCTTTGAAATATCATTCGTGTTTTGTCGCTTCTCACGCCTAGCATCCTTGATGCTCTAGACAACTAGGATTTCTGATATATAGCGTTGGCTGCCTGCTCATATCTAATTTCTGCACACCCCGAGCCAGTAATCAAGATTCGCCCATCAACCGCTCGCTATTCTCAGAACTAAGGCTTAAAGTCAGCATGGCAAAGTTACGATAGCCGTGAGGCCAGAGATAAATGAACCCAGAACCAGGAACTCATCTTGCTCAATCCATGATAGGTCACGGTCACGCATTAAATTTTACGAGCAAATGTAGGGCAAAAATGAAAAGTCCTTCGAATTGTTCAGTACTAAAAGGCTTGCTGAGCTTGCAGAACTATTAAGATTGGTTGCGGTCTGCCTTGATCATATCTGCCGCTTTTTCTGCAATCGCGTACACAGTAGCCAGAATATTTCCTCCAACTTGGGCGGGAATAACACTGGCATCAACTACTCGTAAGCCACTAACACCCTTCACACGCAGCCGCTCGTCTACAACGTGGCCCATAGCACAGGTACCGAGGAGGTGATTGAAGGTCATAGTCCGATCTCGAACAAAAGAAATGCCTTGCTCTCGATCCTGAAGATCGACCATCGGGGCTGGATCAACACGCCCTGCTATTTTTCCTTAATCTGTTTCGACTGAAAAACGCGGTCCACAAAGCCCAAGCCGGCGGCGAGTACGTGTGCATCAGCAGGGTGAACTAAAAGTCCGAGATCGATTTCGGGGTCCATAAGAGGGTCAGAGGAGAGAATATGAGTGCTTCCTCGTGATAATGGATATGCAAGACTGACAAGAACTGTGTAGCATGCGTTTCGACCTGCTGGTGCACCAGGCATAAGTTTTCCCTGATCTTCGTGTCCCACGACGAGATCAAAATTTGCAGGAACGCCAGTAAACTGCACTACACCAGACTTTGGGCTGCGTAAATGAGAAATTATATTATGCGCCTCCGCTTCTGGTACTAGAGTGCCGTTTCCGGTAACCTCGGCGGCTGTCTCTTCCACTTCCTGTGCTGAAACAATCGTTGTATATGGTAAGAATCCAGTGAGACTCATTGTGCCGGCGAATGCACCGGATCCTTTCTTGTCAAAAGCTCTTGATGTTCCCGTAGAAGCTCAGGATCCTTAAATAAGGAATCGAGGGATATTTGGCCTGGGGCTAACTCGTAGGAGACGGCGGTCATAGGATGTTCTTGCAAATTATTGCCAACATCCGGGAGTTGTACAACACAGTCTACACCAGCTGCATGAAGCACTTTTGGATCGCCAATCCCCGAAAGTTCCAGAAGCCGAGGACTTTGAACTGAACTCGCTGACAAAATGACCTCACGCGTTGCGTGAACTTGGTGAGTCGCGTCGCCATACCGAAATTCCACTCCATGTGCAGTAGCAGTGTTCCGGTTCAGCAACACACTGGTCACCGTTGCATCTGTCAAGACCTTCAGGTTCTTGCGCGCACAATTTGGCTGCAAGTACCCTGTAGCGGCATAACTTCTAACTGCCTTGCCATTTTACGGTCGATAGTCGATAGTGTGCCATAGAAACCAACATGATCCCCACTGCAGGGGTCCTTTGGACGAGCTAGGCCAGAGACCTCGTCGAATGCTTCCATAATGGAGTCTTCGATCGGCATCCTCCAAGGCGGAAAGGAAGTTTTGATTGGTCCTGAATGGCCATGGAAGGCTGGGTCCTGACTGTAGAAGTCCGCCTTGCCAGACGATTGCTTTCCGCTATTTCTGTCCTGCGTCTCGCTTTTGTAGTAGTACGGGGCGATCTCGGCCCATGACCAGCCTTTGTTTCCAAGTTGTCCCCAGTAATC
Source organism: Talaromyces trachyspermus (assembly GCA_020137715.1). Taxonomy (NCBI): domain Eukaryota; kingdom Fungi; phylum Ascomycota; class Eurotiomycetes; order Eurotiales; family Trichocomaceae; genus Talaromyces; species Talaromyces trachyspermus. Next base: position 10,483,288 of record JACGXQ010000015.1, on the reverse strand, counting down.
GATGTCTTCGGCGGATGGTCTACAGTAGGCCAAAAGTTGATGCCGCCTGAACCTCCAAGGAGTTTGCCGCGAGCCACGTGGTGAATAGTGTTGTTCGTTCCAGCCTATTCAAAATAAAATCTCATTATTAGCTGCCTCTCTCGAACGATAATGGCGCGCATAGCAAATAAACAAAAGATCCCTTACCTGAGGAGTAGACTTATACATCCAGTCATACTCGGGATTGTGCAGGACAGTGGACATTCCAGTTGGCATGTCAACATTTATGTCTCCTAGTCTCGATTTGCCAGCCTCAATCACTCCCACGCGAATGCTTGGATCTTCAGTCAATCGAGTCGCGAGCACCAAGCCGGCCGTTCCACCTCCAACGACAATATAGTCAAAAGTAGAGGAATCTTCAAGGAAGTCCGATAGGCTTGTCAAGGGCTGATCCATGTTGGTCTTTTAATACGTAAGAACTATGTCAAAGTATGAGAGTGGTCAGAAGCTGACCCTCAGATTGCTTTTGATTTCTCCAAGATTGGTGCAGCGTATATCTAGTATATATGCACACTATCTGGTAAACAAAAGTGGCCAGATTTGCCATCCGCAGACGAGCCAAGTTGTGTACCTATGTAATAGAGCTTTACCCCATTATTCTTCAATATGGAATATATCGTAATCGACGTGGTGCGGGTCCTCGACTTCAAATTTTACAATTGCCCTCATAGGACAGCTTTTGAACAAACCAAGGGCGCGCTTTACCTTGATCTCTTAGATGCAACCCGTATGTAAGAAGGGAGATTTGGTGTGGCTTGAATACCCAAATTCAAATATCCATGTATAATGTTAGCATAGGCGTGGAAAGTTAAATCTTACTTAAGCAAAATTAGGCGCAGGCGCCTTAGTCAGAAAAAGAGAACTAACTAACTACGGAGTACGTAGTTAACTAATAATGTCTCAAAATTGGCCAACTATTAGTCGGCAGCGCTGGTGAAAGTCTTCGTAAAAATTAACTAATCACACGTGTATTCAATGCATGATGCGTTCATCCAGCGAAAAGCGATATTCGGAGATGCGGCATTACAGGACTCGGATATACATACGTCATACATCACAGATCTCCGTCCAAAGGTTCCCTCCTAGGCCATTTTCGGTAGTACAACCACATGTAGACTAGGTAGCCTCCAGAAGCATATTGCAGTCTATTATTAACTGGAGTCTAGAATAATCTGAAATAGTGCTGTAGGTGCGGCCGCCCCGGCCCGCCCGTGCAGCCCTATCCTAGATCGCCAAAGGCGATGGCCCAATGAAAATGCTCCGGCAGTGGCGTGCGGGGCATCCCACGTCCGATCTGCCGGGACGCGGCCGCTAGCGCGAACTTAAAGAATGGAAAACCTTAACTTTATAGATTAGCCAATAGCCAGCCCGTTTTAGTCTGTCCTCGAACTTAAAATTTGGATTTGGGCCTTCCCACGGTCGCGACTTAGCACCGGATTTGGAAAATGCGGTAGCAACATGCTCATTATTCCGTCAGCAACGGCTTTACGACGGGCGTTCGGACTTGATGCTGAGTACTGCCTCAGGCCGTTAGGTATATTAGCCCGCCCGTAGCCCCTTGACCGACTCCAATCCAAAGTTAGTCCTGCCTATCCAGAGCTGAAAATCTGAAACCCGATTTCCTTTAACGTATACAAAGCGGAAAGCAAAAAGACAATTGAACTTTGAACATGTCGCCCAGTCTGATTGGCAAAGTCGCCCTGGTCACGGGAGCGTCTCGAGGAATCGGCCGTGCAACCGCGTTAGCACTCGGTAAAGAAGGCGCGTCAGTTGTTGTCAACTATGTCTCCTCTGCAGAAGCCGCAGCAGACGTCGTAAAGGAGATCGGTGCCGATCGCTCAGTGGCCATCAAGGCAGACGTGGCCAAGATCGACGAGATAAAGAGCCTGATTCAACAAGTCGTCAAGCAATTCGGTAAAATCGATATCGTCGTTCTCAACGCCGGTCTTTTGTGGCAAAATGGAGCACTGAGCAATGTCGACGAGAGTGCATTTGATAAGATCTTTCAAACGAACGTCAAGGGACCCTTTTCCTGATCCAAGAAGCCGCGAAGCATATCCCCGATGGTGGTCGAGTTCTTCTTTTCTCGAGTTCTCTTACGGCTGTCAGTATGATAACGCCTAACTACCTTCTCTACGTCGCGACGAAGGGCGCAGTGGAGCAGATGACGCGAGTCATGGCTAAGGATCTTGGTAAGAGAGGCATTACAGTCAATACCATCTCTCCAGGACCCATCTCTACCGATACGTATTTCGTCGGCAAGACGGAGGAGATGATTAAGCTGCAGAGAACGTTTGCTCCCGCAAACAGAATTGGAACGCCTGAGGAGGTGGCTGATGTTATAACATTTATGGCAAGCGACAAGAGTCAATGGATCAATGGGCAGAACATTCGCATCAACGGCGGTATGACAATAGGCTAGATATGCGGAAGAAATTTGATATTTCTCTTCCTGAATTTTGTACTTTTTTTTTTCTTTCTTTTTTACGTTCACTTCCAAGGCTGACCATTCCTTCGTTCTGACACCTGGGCATGCGCCGTCTCACGGCATGTTCTTCCATCATCCAATGAAATTATAAATTCACAAAATACTTTTCACAGAGATTAGGCGAAAGTACCTCCTATCTTATGCGAAGCGAAGAAAGGAGTAACAGCCTGTGTAGGCCTTGTAAAGTGGTAAAATTCCACATATCATATTTGACCGAGACTTCCCCAGTTCTCAACTCCGGTTCTATTCCGAGTAACCAAAAACGCGACCTAAAAAGAATATGACTTCGTTCCTTGCCAGGCAAGATTGCATCCCCGAAACACCTTGAGCGCATTGACTGCGTCCACAATTGTTTGAGCCCGGTGCTGGGAGCTCGCTTCCCGTAGATAAAACATGTCTCCAAGATCCACCACAGCTTTGACGACAACCCACGTGAAGCCTTGGGTCGTCAAGAGTGGTTGCCCAGCTCCATCAAACGTAGAACTTTGTTTGAGTACCTTGCAAAGATGGAGGAGGAATCGCTCAGTGTAAGACACTGGGAAGTTGTCCAGCCGAGATAGCGTGAGTGCGAAGAGGTACAACGCCAGGAAGTGCGAGGACTGGTCCATGTATGGCCAACTGTCTTCGAATCGCGGTTGAACGTACCCGAACAACTCACTATCAAGTAGAAATGCCTTTATTAATGGGCGTGACTTCAGCGGCGTGACGCTAAGCTTGTAATCTCCAATCAGATCAGTGACCCACATCTCTAACCGTATATTCTCGAGACGGCCCACTTCACTCGTAAAGAATTTTAGAAAGCTAGCGAGTTCCTGTGCCGCACCGGCGCCGCTCTGCGATACGACTGGCGGACATGCTAGGTACGGCATAATATGAGACATATAGGAAGTCGTCTTGGCGGAAGATGCGAGAATAATGCTTTGCAGCCCCCTCGAAGACGCACCGCGGCCTCGTATCCTAGTAAGTGGGCGGTGGAGGCCGCAGGATCAGACAGACGAGACTCGGTAATGATTGCCATAATGATTCCGCCCAGCAATTCGTCTGATACTGCCTGGTGGCTTCGCTGTAGGGCTTCGTTCAGAGACTGATACGCTCGGTCCTTGCGACGAAGGAAAGCTAGTTGTGTTTGCGCTCGGTCACCGGAGAGGCGGTCTCTCGAAAACTTACCGTGGGCCGCGATTAGCATCCACTGGATGGTCCATGGCGAAGACAGAGATATGGGAAAGCTGACGTCGCGGACAGAGCTGAAGATAGTGTCGGATCGCGTACCGTACACATCGTTCGGCACTGAGAGAAGATCTGTACAATACGCACTGTTAAAAACTTTCAAACACGACTTTTGGTGTGTCAAGGACAAAAGTAAAAGAAAGGAAAAGGAAAGATTACAGGAATGAAAAAGATGTCGGTCTTCGAGGCTGAGATCTTGGGGAAGTCGGCAAAACGGATCCAAAGTACCGCTAATTTCATTGATCGTAGGATGCGCGAGTCGCACAACTGGCAGCTGGAAAGCTGATTCCTCGATGTATCCAGATGACGATAATTGGAAACTTGTCTGGAGTCCCTCTGGACGTGGCCTTTCCTGGCTGCGATCGCTCACGGGCTTCTGGTAAGGGTGTTAGCTTCGCTGAAAGCACATGTTGGCGGGATGCATTGTCACCGTGCCTTGGTCTGCTTTGAAGGCGCTGCTGAAGCTCTCAAGTTAACACGGTAGGTTTTGACGAAGACGGCTTTGGTCGCGCTTCATTTTGCAGCTTCTTTTCATGTTTTTGAGAGCGAACGGATTGTCTCATACGATCGATGGGTGCGAAGTGAGGTAAGTACGAATCGCCGACTTCCCGAAAGTTTCCATCTTGCATCTTCCCAGTCTTTGTCACCTGACGTCAGATAACGATAACAAAACAAGCCATATTAACTAGTTACTGGTTTTATTGAGCGTCTCCTAGTTTAGAGACACACAGCGAGGACATCATCGTCGCATAGCCTCCTGGAAGGGCTGATTCGGAAACGGCGTTGGCCGCAACATGGCCGCTTCGTGCAATACGCAATACACAGCGAATGGTCCTGTTCATAGTCAGTGAGAAGCACTCACTCCGTAAACATTGAAGACATGTAGTAGACTCACCTGTTGGATATATCATATACCTAGGTAGGCAGTTGTAGCTACTTCATTGCATCGAAACGCGTGTTGGATCCGGTTTCGAATGTTGAAGAATCGAAAAACAGACTCCTAACGACTTCTGGAATATTGTTTTAACATATATGACGACGAGGCTCTCTCTATTCTACGCCGATGACATCGTGCCTGTCGAGCATTATCCCGGAATGCCGAAATAGGCAAGTGGTGGCACGGGCTAAGGACGGTGTCCGCTGGGTGGCGGGCGCCACAAATTTAGGATTCGGTGCTATGTACCAAGTAGGTATATGAGGTTTATTAGGCTATTAGCCCACAGAAGGACGAACTGCCTAAGTAGGAAAAGTGCCGGGGTGCCCCAAAGGCCCAGCTCTTTATTATTTAAGCCGGCGTTGGGTAACTATCTCCCCGAACAATCTCTCTTGAAGCAATCCATACTCTCTTGACTAAGTTGAAAGATCTCTTTGAATCGTGCAATACACAATCGCATTGCTACCAATCCATCTTTTCAAAGATATCACGAGCGTTGAATGGTCCAAAATGACATCCGTGTATGACGAGGAAGCGTCTCCCACACCTGCATGGACTACTGAGAATTATATATGGCCGGAGCCCTGCCTCTTGTTTTCTGAGGTAACTATGGCCACCGGATCACTTCTTGCATGCAGAAGATTACTACAATTCTAACTACACCTCCTCCTTCTGCAGCTGCAAGACCCGCAAAGACCTCAGTGTAGCAGCACGAGTATGAATACTTCGATCGAGGTCGAGGCCCCGTGTGATGAGACGAACATCAATTGTCAGAACTCTGTTACAACATCCAAGGACGAATCCCCCTTTCTTCTCCAGACTCCCATTATGACCAAGACACATCGGCTCCGAAAAGCCGCAAGGTATTCGAAACCCCTCGCTTTGAACTCTGTGAGACCTGAAAGCTAAGTTTGCGTCTCGCGATGGAAAAGAATGCACAAAGAAGAAAAGAGCAGAATCGCCTCGCCCAGAGAGCATTCCGGGAACGAAAAGAGAACTACATACAAAGTCTACTCCAGCAAATCGACGAGATGAATCAACAACATATGCGCCTGATAGAAAGTTACCAGGCCGCAAAGGCCAATTCCATATACCTCCAGATTCAGGTAGAAGACCTACAAAGGAGGCTCGAGGCGTGGAACAACACTCAACTGCTCGTGTTAAAAGTTGGGACTGCGAACAACTCACAGGTCGCTCTTTGTTCGATGCCGGCGTGCGATGTGCTGCAGGAAACCAATCTGAAATCCGGTGTTAATTCATCAAGTCTGGTTCTTCTTTAATTCCGGTGTGTTGTGTGACAATTAGTTAGTTATGATGATCTATAACGGAGTCCCTGTATAGTTAATGAAACCAAATCAAGCCGTATGAAAGCCCAAGTTCTACTATGTATTTCCAGTACGTATTCTTTCGAAATGGGAATGGGACAAGATAACTAGGACGCTGTCCATCCTGAAGTAGAAAAAGGCGGCTCCCATCCCCGGTCTCAAAACTGGCGGGTCTCGAGTGATTGAGGCTTCGTGGCTGAAAATTAAGCAGAAGTTGCATAGTTACACGTCTAGACAGATCATCCGTGCAAACAGTGCAAACTTCGTTTCTCCCCACGCTATCTTATCTTCACGTGCTGTTCTATTTCTAGCAGCGTGGCCCGAGCGCCCTCAAACTGCCACTCCTCACCGCCTCGTTCCTTCTCGAAGGCAATTACGTCGTCCAACAAAGCAAAATTCCCTTCGATCAGCTAGTTGCACCCTGAGAAGAAAGACTGCTCTTATATTGGCAACTTATCTAACGCTCTTTTCATGTTCCGAATATCGTCTCTGCGTTGTCCATACTCCACAACCAGGCCGCCCTAATACGTATCGCCAACTGTTCGCTTGTCTGTCACGTTTTGCTGGCTGGCCTACGCACCATGCCGGCGCGGTCTCTTCTTGCGATGAGCACACGGGTTGCGGTGCAAAATGTTAGAAGTACGATTTTGCTACTTAGATGTTTGCCTGCGTCTTTGTAAATGGCGTTGCAGAATACTAATAATTGTGTAGGTCTGACCGATATCGGGAACATCCCGTACTCGCTAGCGAGACCTTTCTTAATCAAAGTCGAGAGTCCAAAGCAATTGGTAGGTATTTTTTCTTTCTTTTATGATCTTATAGTCCATGTATTTTGACTTTGAACAGCGGGAACTCGAGAAGAATTCGCCTCACATAATGCAAGATGATCGAGAGCTATGGATGGAATTTATCAAGCGCGATATTCCTCGATGGGAGCAGTACGACCTGCCCCAAGAATCAGACTGCTGGTACGACATTTACTGCGACTTGCTCGAGAAGTTTCAACGCGAACTCGAAGAAGGTGCGCTTCAGCTGAAGCAAGCAGTGGACAAATTTTATTCGGACAAGGCCAGCAACGCCGCAGTCCTCGTCAAAGACACCAGTCGTCTACCGAAGCCCCGGCGGCGGTTTCAAACAAGCGGTAGAACCACCGAGCCGAAGAAGAAGGCCTTGTTCAGCAGCAAGAGAAATAAGGTTCTGGCCGTTCCCACGCATCAGCTCAATACTGGTGCGTCGCGGATTAATCATGTTCCCCAGTGGCTTGTCGATGAACATAAGCAAGTTCCTTCATCTACGGCATCGCGAAAGCGGCCGGACTCTGTTGCATCCAAGTCTGGCCCTTCACCCTCAACGCTACCGGTCACCAACAACAGATCAAACCTAGTGACCCCGTCGCGGGATGCTACTGCTAGATCGCGGATACCTCAGCCAGCTTCTCAGTCAGCAACACCCTTGGCGAAAACTCGGACGATGACTCCTAGTCCTCGGCCGCTTATGCCCTTAAAGCGTCCTTCGGAAGGATCTCTGCCCCGAACACAGCCAGGACACTCCGATCTCAAGGGCGAACCGCCCGTTCCTCCCTCATCGAAACCAGCCAAGCCTCTGGTCCGAAAGCGACCTACCATGAGTCAACCGAATGTCTTCATTCAGCAAAAGAAGAGAAGAACATAGTTTCAAAAGACTATTCGTCGCTAAGTAGTGATTTTCCCCTACTCAGCAAGACTCGAACACTAAGTATTCCTTTACACGGACTTCGTCGGCCACATACCCACATGTTCATAGAAACTTCTCACTAATTTGCATATGCATTCGGGGCGTTATTCTAAGAGGCACATCTCGTTAGTATTGCCACTCAGATTTAGAGTTCGGTAATTCAGCGAGCATAGGATATTTGGATTCATGACGATAACTACGAAACCCCATAGCTACGGATTCTCTGCATCTACAATAGGTTATTCTTTCTGGAATTTGAATCATAAGAGTGGTATCGATCATATCACATTATATCAATGTCTAGTACAAGCTTCATTTCTTAATTCATCTGACAAGGTCAAACGGATAATAGCAAGTGTATGGCAAGAGAAAGCTACGTCATTCGAACAGCAAGGATATTCCATCTTTTCGAGACGCGTCCGTTTCATCCGCTCGAAAATTTTAAGAGTAATTGTCTGGCCGGAGTGGATGAAAAGTGCCGTTTGTCAGAAGGAAGAATAACAAGTATGTTGTTGCTGGGTATGTCACGCGCTGAATGGCTTGAACTCGAACTGAACCGGGAAGATTCGAAGAAAGATTTATGAGGAAAAGCCACCACGCAAAGCGAGGACTAAATGCAGTGTTGCGCCTCCTTCCAGGTTGTATTCAGCTGCTGTTTTGTCGTCGGCCCTGGATAAAGCATCATCATGATCAGTCTCATTCTGGGGACACGGCAAACAACATCGAAAAGTACATTTGTTTTCCACCAAAAATCAAGCGTTGCTGAACTGGCGGGATTCCTTCTTTCTCTTCCACGCGCTCCTTTATTCTCGAGACCTGTTTCGTTCTCAAAGTGAGAAATTCCACTCAGGACAAAAAGATGGAGATCGACAACAATCACAGAGGAATGAGTAGCGTACTTTGTAATCTGATTCGATGTCAAGCTCGATCTCCTTTCCAGTGAGCGTTCGTACTCTGTGACTCGGGGAAGAAATCTTTAGTAACCAATTCTGAGCAAGCATGCACGACGTTCTGTCTTCCCGCGTTGCAGTTGGGCTCAGGGAAGCAGAGAATGGACCGACTCACTTGATCAACATTGTGCCGAGGGACGATTGGTCTGTGAGGACGTATTTCTGACTGTCTCCTTACTAGACGGTGTGTGTGTGTGAGAGAGAGAGAGAGCAGGTGCCAGGAAGAGAATGGGAGGTACTGCTTCAAGAGTCCCCACCTGCCAGCTAACAAGGCAACACCGCCTTCCTTTTAGGCCAGGACGTTTCAAGTTGTTCACCTACTCACCAGATGCTTTTGTTCTTTCTTTGTACTCTCCGTCTTTGTATTTCTCGAATCCCTCGCACGCTCTTTGTGTGAGCTAATCACCACAGCCTCAGTCAATGTCATGCTGTGTTTGCAACTTCCAAGGTTTCTGGAGGCAGAATATTAGGCGGTAACATACTGTGGTGCATTTTGTTTACTCCTTATATACCTACGCACATGTAACTATCACTTAACTTAGTTAGGTTGACTCTCACTGCTCGTAATTCTAGGTGTAGACGTGGACATGGGCACTCTTCCCTACCTGCCTGTCAATGCGGAGGATTAAGTACCTAGGTAGAAAATATGTAGCGGGCACGGCCATCCATGGATGGATATATATTGCTGTTGCAGACTACCTAAGTTCATTCCAATGATATACTTAAAATTCACCTGAAGAGGTAGTTATATGAGAATATGAAAGCCGGCATTACCTAGGCAGCCAATAATAACCGGCCACTCTTCGCTCGGCACGATTGACCTCTTACGGTCAACGATCTTGGGACAATCTGTCTATATCCCACATCCAACAAAAGAATACTCATAGTCGATAATCAATCTAATGGTTATGTACCTACATATTGACCACACACTAGGTATATAAACCGCCGTTCATATACTCGACATGGCCGCAGTCGTCTTTGAGGACCTCTCAGGTGGCACCACCGCGTCAGACTCTCAAAGCGACAATCCATACCAGCCTCTCATAGAGGCCACAAACAATGACCCAGTACGTACGACGAATTCAATTCATACTGATACAAAAAAATTGTGCCTGTAGCTCTGAGCCAACTCACTTTTCTCTATAACAAAACAACGATAGCTCCAAATCCAGTCCCGCTACTCGACGCACCGCACAACCAGAAATAAAATGCAAAAGTCCAAAATTCTAGATCCATCTTTCTCTGCGTGGACCGTTGACCCTGTTCTCGCAAAGCTAGAAGGCCCTAACAGAGACCCGGACTTTGTCGATGATAGATATTGCCTTGTCTTTTGGGGCCGGCCGCCGCGCCATATTCGCGATATGATTGACGGCATACAGCAGGAATTGCGAAGTGTTGCGCCTGGTATGTCTGTCCACTTGGAAAATACCTACCTACCTAGTCAGCATAGGAGAAAAAATCCATCTGATTTAAAATGATAGACATGTGGTTCATGCCCCTCGAAAACCTACACATCACCGTCCTAGAACTAATCTTCTCTGTCACCGAGGCCGAAGTCGAGCGAATAGTGGAAACATTACTGCAGAATGGGACGGCGGAAAATATTGTCAATACGACTTTTGATCTGCCGCAGTGCCGACGACCGCGTCTAGTCAAGCCGATGATTAGTTTTGACACCGCTGCTATGGCGCTTAGTTTTGTGCCCGCTGCTAGGGAGAAGGAGCAGCAAAGCGCAGCAGTAGAGGCAAAAGAAGAAGGTAGTAGGGACGACTTTACGTATCATCACCTGCGCCGAGATATCTATGATAAAGTTGTCGCGGCAGGCATCAGGCCTGCCTCAAGATATGCCGTTCCATCGGCGCATCTTACGATAGCTCGTTTTATTAATCAAAATGGGTTCCTTTGTGATGACGGCATGACCTTCGATCATGCCAAAGTCAAGCGCGTGATTGATAAGATACAGGAGTTGAACGAGAAGTTGCAAGCTCAATATTGGCCGAGAACAGGTGCTGAGACTGGCATACCGTATGGAGGGAATGGACGATAGGTCAAGAGAAGGGTCTTGACTTTCGTAAGGGAACCTTGTGGTATGGTGGTGGCGAGACTGTGTTGATCGGTAAGGGTATTAAATCGCTTTGCCGTTGGTCCCAGGTTGTTGGACTACTCTACACTTTACATACGAGCCTAGGTACGGAACAGCCGATGCTTGGGTAATTAGGTAGATATCATTATTATACTTAAGCCAGATACAGGATAGAACCAGGGAAAAAGCAGCGCAAAACTAATACATACATCACTGTGGACTTCGTAACATATCATAACTTCATCACAAGCGGCCGTGAACTGATCCAAAGGGGTGGGAAATATAAATAAACAATCAAAAAAACCATGAAAAATGAAAAAGGAAACACAGAAAAGGAAGAAATTACACTCTGCTGGTAGCACGATCTCGAGTTCGCCCAGAAAAGACGCTGTGCAAAAGGTCCTGAACAGTATCGGCAAGCGGATCATCTCCCCGTTCCGGTAGTTTTGACCTTGAGCATCGAATCGATCTGGCAAGTCAACAGTAGATTCAGAGTCAGAATCCTTTGAAGCGGTAGATGTAGATTTGGGAATGGGATTACGATGACTATGATGGTGGTGATGATAATGATGATGACGGTCCCGATCGTAGCCATCAATTGTAGAGTCACTGTCGTCCGTCTCATATCCTCCTCCATCACTAGTGCGTGATTTGTTATTATTCCTATCGGCTTTGGCACTGTCCCCAAGATCGAATGAAACCGACTTTGACTGTGACGACGGTTCTGGTTGACTAGCAGTTCGACTTCTTGAGTCTCTTTCGAGACCATCTTGGGGCAGATTTAGGGCCGAGGGTCCTCTTATACCTGGAATACTCCATTAGCATTACGTACACGTGCTGAATTATGCAGTTTTCTGGACTTATCAAAACCCACCATCTGCTTCGTGAGAATCTTCAAAAAGGGGCACTCACAATGTCATCAACTCTACGTGCTTGCGGGGCGTATGGTTCATTGCCAGGTGGTGCTGCAGGGGAGGCGGATACCCATGTGCCGGAGGCGGTACCGCCCAGAAGCAGAAGGATATTCAGTTTGATTGTACGGTGCAGGAGGAGCATTGGGTGCAGCTCCTGGTGGCGGAGGGAAGCTATTCGTGTATGGATAGTAATTCCCAGAAGTCGGCACCGGACCAGCTGGAGGTGGTGTCGGTGTGTATGGAGCCGGATCGTATGGCTCCTCGTAAGAATCGGTATCTCTATCGTCATCATGGCCTAAAACAAAGGTCAGCTACTGCAAGGTCTTTGTAAGGATTTAGACTTACGTCTACTTTCTCGATCACGGCTGCGATGGTCTCGATCCTTTTGTCTTTCCTATTGTTAGATATCTTCGACGCAGCATAACCTAGACCAGCTGCCGCGAGACCAGCCTCCGCCAGATCACGAATGCGGCTACCGCTTCGCTCTTGCTTTCCGCGTCGACGGTGTCGGCGGCGATGACTTCGGTCAGATCCCGAGCTAGACGTACTGTATCCGCGGCTTCGAGTACCTGCTCGATCCTCTCTGTCGGTAGGAATAACTGCGTCATTGTAATATTCTTGTTGACTAGCGGGGCGGCCGTAGTAATCTGCTGAGGGACGGGGTCGTGACCATATTCTATTAGGCCTGCCGATTCTCTTGCAGGATCTGGTAAGATAGGACCCCGGCTGCGACTGCGGCTTACGGAGCGAGAGCGATGTCTCTCGCCTTTATTGCTTTGTTCGCGTTTCGCTTTGTAATTTTCATAAATTCCAGCAGCAGCAGCGCTTCCTAGACCAGCAGCAACGATAGGAAGGGCTTGCCTGAGGCGACTTTGGGACCGATGGCGAGATTTACTGCGAGCTCTTTCAATGAGACCCGCGGCAGCAGCTCCTGCAACTCCTGCAGCAGCCATATGGGCATTTCGGTTTCTCGACGCGCTTCGTGCATCCGCGCCACGAGACTGTGACCGTCGTCGATGACGCGAACGACTCCGTCTATCGTTCTTGCCCTGCGAGCTATTTCGAGCTAAAGCAACAGCACCTGCAATGGCTGCAGCACCAAGGCCGATACCAGCGAGAGTCTTTGCTCTGGAATGAGACGACGAGCGACTGCGACTGCGACTGCGACTGCGACGGTGGTGGCGGTGGTGATGGCGTGAGCCGCCATCGTCGTCTAGCGATGACGAGCGTCGACGACTCTTGCTACGATAGTGGTCAATAGCATTAGCTGCGACGGCGCCTAACGCAGCAGCACCAACATCTCTACCAACGCGACCAACCCCGCTTGAAACCTGACGGCCTTGGCTCTTGCTACGGTGTCGTAGAAGTTCTGCAGCTCCGAGGCCGATAAGTGCCCCTTCGGCTAAATGACGTCTGTGATGAGGAACTTCGTCATCGTACTCGCGGGTTTCCTTGCGAATATAGACCATGCTATCGTCACTGCTATAGTCGCGCTCCCGGTCTCGATCACGGTGCCTTCGCGTACTGACTTGAGAAACAGAGTCGTGGGGCTGATCTCGCGTCTCATGCGGTCGTCGTCGTACTCACGGACACGTCTTTGATAGTAATATTCGACGTCTCGAGGATCTCGATCCACGGCTTCGGAACGGTGAACGACTTGGTAGTCAGGTTCATAAATGCCGCGGGCTACTTCTTATATTAGCTGACAACTCATGATGATATCACAATTTGTGGGTCGCTTTGAAGTACATGTAAACTCGAAACGTACGTTGGATTACATAGGGTACAGGTATGACATGGTGGTACTCACGTTCATAATCGCGATACTCGCGGCGGACCTCATAGTCGGCCTCATGAGGCTCTGTTCTACGGCGGATCACTAATTCTCGCTCACCAGTGCCGGAATCTTCGCGGCGGAAGAAGTCACGTTCACGGTCACGACCATCCTCTGCAGGAATCACGTAACGCTTCACTGTGTAGGAGTTGCGATGATCGGAAGGCCGCGAGTATTCATCCCATTCGCGGTCTCTTTCTCTGTAGGTATAGGACATGTTGAGCCTCAACACGGCTGTCACAGACAGCACCTAGACCAGATGAGGCGTCTGTGATCCTGACGGGAGAAGTCAGACCTGAGAAGAAGAGAGCGCGTCAAAAGAAGTAATAAGTGAAATAAATAGCCGGGCGAATGCAGGCCGCGGGGTGCAGACAATGCAGAGAAAAGGAAAGAAGCCGGGCCTGCACCGAGTCAGCGACTAGTAGAAGCAAGTGGCCAGGGGCAGTGGGCCTGACGATGGCGGGGTCAAGGCCAGAGAAGACTATGACTCAGATGCGGACGGGTTTTGCCTGTTTGCCAATAAGCGTGGAAGTGAGTGGAGTGAGTGAAGATCGCCACTGGGCAGGAAGACTCTGGAGTCTGGATGGACAGTAGAGAGGACGAGGGGAAGTGAAGAAATGAAGAAGTTGAGAAGTCGACGGGTTGGACAGGCTTGGATTCACGTGAGGCTGGGCTGAAGAGGACACTGCGTCGATGACGTCGAGGAAGGAGCAGGGCCGAGCGGACGGAGGAAGGAAGTCAGCCGCATTGCCTTGTGTAGTTAACTACGGACTAACTAGAGAAGAAACTCCGCCACGTCTCTTTGTATAGTACAGCGCTAACTAGTAACAGCTGTTGTTCACTTTACTCCGTGCATTTGGATACATACATACTGAGCCATGGATCGCAGCACGTGGTTCCGGTCGACATTCCAGGGATACGGGTCGAGTCTTCCCCACGGAGCCTCACTTCTCATCTTTACGCATGCCAGAGCATCTAGTAGTATCTACTATGTGGACGTTTGCGCGACAGCCAACACAGCCTCGCCAACAGTGTTCAATCTTACCAAGCACGAACTATATGAACGTGTAACGCTTTGCTAAAATATTGGAATTTTATGGCTGTAAGTGGCAATTCCTGGCCCCCTTTCCTGCCTTGTTCTCTTTTCGCAAGGCCAATGGAAATGAGAATTACAATCGTTCTGATTCATCGTTCCATAACATGAATGCACGACGACAAGACCCTCTTCTTCTTTTTTTTCCCCAAAGCGAGGGCATGACAAGAGGGAAGAATTTAGATAAAAAGAAACTTTGAATCGCAACATGAACCGAACACCAAGTGTGAACCCCGCTCCTCCACCATCGTTGTATTCTTCAATTTCTGCCCATCTAGAACACGAGGGCAGCACCCTTGGTCTTCTTGTCACCACTGTAAGGAAATAAAATCGTTAACGTCGGATCGCTTCCTATGATCATTCGCCAGAATAATACGTACCCCAACTCGAAGTGCTTGCATCGCTTCAGAGCCAACTGGGCCTTTGTCTTGCACTGAGTGCACTCCAATCGGAGCACAACCTTCTTGGTGGTCTTGGCCTTCTTGTGAAAGACGGGCTTGGTTTGACCACCGTAACCGCTTTGCTTCCGGTCGTAACGACGCTTACCCTGGGCGAAGAGGGAGGCCTATCTCTGTTATCAGCATCCAAAGGTCCATAGTTGATTTTTGGTCATATATCTAAACGTATATATGAATGGAACGGCTGCTTCCTAACCTTTCCAGCCTTGTACTGGGTGACTTTGTGCTGAGTGTGCTTTTGCAGTCCTTGCCCTTGCAGTATGTGCGGCGGGTTTTGGGATGTTGACCTGAGAGAGAAGATTCCATCAGTATTTTGTTATTGCGAATGTTATGCTTTGCGACGCAAGTCTCTGGTTTGAGTAGGCCACCAAAGATGATCGGAAATGGCCAAGATGATCGGGCGTAGGTCGGAGAAGGGTTGCATTAGAAGACATTTCGAGGTTTATGCGACGGCGTAGACAAAAGTCCGGTCAGTGGTGATTAGTAAAGAATTCTGCTTCTTCTTTTCTTGCTTTCTCAAATGACGGTCGAAAAATCAGGTTCTGTTGTTTCATTGACTCTGTCCCAACCGATTCGAAATCTTGATACGAAGAGTTTCTGTTCGTCCATTTGCGAATCACCGCGCACCATATAAATCCCCGGCTTCATCCCAGTTTATTTTCCACGACCTTCAAAAACTCTCGACTCGGTTGTCAAGACCTTTGTCGTGGAATTTTCGTGTCGCACTCATCAACTCATAATATGATTAAGTCGCCCATGCGTGGCCCACGTTTGCACTCTTTCCGCGGCACCCAAACACAAAGATATCGCAGTCACGGGAACCATAAAGCAGAAAGTGAAAGGCTTACCATTTTGACAGTATTGACCGGAGCGCAGCTTCGTGATGGTCGCTTGAGGTTGTCGAAAGTTGTCAACGAGATCTAGGTGGGTAAGGATTGCTTAATTTTGTGTGTGGGCTAATGCCCTACCCGAAAGCGTGCTAAGCGTAATCGGGTAATAGCGTAGGTGGTCACGTGCAAAAGAAGCTAGCTATTCCTACTTGGCGACTGCGCTAATCCCAATCAAGTACCGAGGACTGTAAAATGCACTAAGCCGTTTTAAGCCGGTGCGTATAAAATGCATCCCAAGCGAGAAGGTCTCCATTCAAAGAATGAAACCCCAACAGACCTTCACGATCTGTCGGCCAAATTCTACTATTGGAGTCAGTCAGAACGCCTAATATCTAAGCTATCTCTCATGCCTATTAGTATATTTGCTGTCAGGTATCCAAGCTTAAGCAAGTAGAGATGGGAGAGATGCGCCGTTCTGATTGGTTCCTTTCTCCGCTCTATTCTCCAACTGGCAACTGCTGTATCAGTACATGTCAAGCTCATAGTCTTGATCCAGAGTTAGTAGTGCTATTACGAAGATTTCTCGATCGAATTTACATAGCTAAGCTAACCAATGCATTCTAAGGATTGAGGTGCCATGATGGCCGGTTCGATAATCTGAAATCGTTGTCCAATGTCTCGGAAAATGATGTGGCAAAGACAGGCAGGAGAGCTGGGGAGCCCGGATTCCAAGGCACCGATATTCCCACGAGGGCCGGAATAAAAGCAACGAACAAACTAATGTAAGCCGAGGTAGAGTTTCGTACTTCATTGATAATAATTATCACAGTTATGATTTCATTGCCCTGTACTTTGTATGTGTCGTTTCGTTCCAGAAGTATATGCAGGAAGCTGTCTCTCAAGTTTGTTCTAGAATCAAAAAAGAAAAGAAAAGAAAAGGATTCTTTGAGATGTGAAACACCCGACTTTTCTTCTCTTTATGTAGTCTGCTTAACTGGCCTTAACTAAAAAGAAAGGGAAAGAAAGGAAGAAGGAAAAGCGCCCGTGCCTGAAAAAGCCCAACAAAACAAACCAGCCAAACAGCGGTGACGTGACGATTGCCGAAGCTGCCTGAGGAATCAAAAATACCCATCTCGGCTCCTTCCCCAATCCATCATCAACTTCCCAACTTCCAAGGGTGGTTGTAACTTGCTGCATCTGCCAGCTGCTGCTGCACATCCTCGCCCTTCTGCAACACATCCGCCCAAGTGCTGGGTCCAAGTGCTATTGCTAATCTACAATTCCGTGGCCGCGGGGATTTTGATGCCTTGCTCGCTGCCAACACAGCGCTTACGTGCCTAGCCCCATTAGATCGCCTCCCGGAGCCCGCCTCGCGCACTTCGCCGATCCAGACACAATCCAGCCCTACCCTCTCACGCTCACCACAACAACCCCGAAAGCCTCCCTGACCTCACCTCATCCAACGCAGAATGTGGCTGTTGCTCATTCGCCCATCTGTGCAGATACCCTGAAAGGCCAGCGAATGCACCCTTTGGGCGTCTACGCATCATACACACAATCCGCCAATCACCACGTCCGTAACCTGTGTGCTTCGACACTTACCTTGCTCGCCTGAGTGATATTTTCCCTTCACCACGCAAGCACCTGATTCGTTTCGGATGATTGCACTCGCATTGTTTCCTCACGCTCCTTGTCTCTCCTCTCCTACTCGCCATGCCATCCAATGAAGCCTCCACACCGGCCAGTAGGCCTACCCGAAAATCCTCTCGCGCGAGTCCTTCTCCAGGAACCGGACGCAGCAGTCCTTCTATCGACGGCGACACGAAGCATAGTCTTTTACGCATGAATGGCTCATCTATGTCCGTAGCTCCTCGATTACCAACCCCTGTGAATTTATCCGCGTCAGCGTCAGCGTCAGCGAATAATTCCAACAACTCCTCGCGCGAACCCTCTCCTGTCCGCCTCACCTCCCGCGTAGTGAGTAGCAACCATCATACCACAGCAAACTACTCTCTCTCGCGAAACAAGAACAGTGCCAGCCCCAGCCCCAGTCGTGGCGTCAGTGGCACAGGGCCTACCTCTACTCATACGACCGTCTCCTCGACCCTATCCCTGCCGCCGTGCAAAAGGCATTTGCACAACTTAACAAACCCGACCTACCGCACTCTACTACTACCCCCATTGGTGCCGACAAAACTATCGATGTCTCGGATTCCGATCGCTCGAGTATGCCACCCCTCGCACCTCTAGACGGCGGAGCTCAATTACCAATGGCTCAAGGAGTCCTTCACTAGGCATTAGTACTACTAAACGCCAGGAGACTACAACTACCACAGAGTCACTCGCCAATATATCAACAAAGAGATCATCTGTAAGTCCAGAAGAAGGTCGAGTGTCCCCGGTGAAGGCAGCATATGAAGATGGCGAACTCAACTCTCGTCGTCCATCTGGAAGGGTCACCGGCCCGCCCGGGACCACGTTAGAGACTGTACAAGAATCTAGCGTGCCGTCAACCCCATATCGAAGCCAGCGAGTTCCATGCTCGTGGGAGACACACCGTCCCAATCCACCGATGCTGCTCAGCAGGCGGTAGATAGTGGCAGTGAAAGTGGTGGAAACAAAAGTTCGGAATCGAAGGAAGGAAAGCGGAGGCCTTCTACTTCCCGACCACCTGGCGTTATTCTCCCACAAAAATCTTTTACCTCGCTTAATAGCGGTCGAGGAAAACCCAGTGACGGTTCGGTGCGGAATATGATCGTTGAAACTGAAACCGTTAGTTCGATTCCGCAGGTGTCTCTAGGTGTTGGTGCCGGAGAACGGGGAAACGCAGCCCGCAATGATCAAGGGGTACTATCAGGATGAAGCCAAGTGTAGAAACCATTCGTCCTAAGAAGGAAAAGAAAAAGACTACCCGCAAGCCAACCAATGTTCCAGGCACCGCGTCCTCAAAAGCCGACATCTTCGAAGCCAAAGTTGCCAGTGCAATCGATGATGCAGATGTTTCTGACTCTGATGAAACTTTTGTTTACGAGTCAAACCCCCGAACCTCTCCCGGGTAGGCATCGCTATCATTCGCGGACGCCTAGTGCAACGTCCATGGCAAGCCAAGCCGAGCAATTCTCCAGTCGTGCTCGGCTTCCCGGTAGAGATGTTAATGGTGTGACGGTTAAGCGCAGTATGAAATTCACAAATAATCACAATTCTAATCTCGACAGCGACATGGGCGATATGGAGCAACGGAGCGTTAGCGGCAGGGGTGACGCCAATGGTCATTCAGGCCGACACTATCACATTGGCCGCCATGGGAGAGGTGGTGCATATCCGTCGCTTTTCGACAGCGATTCTCCTTTCCCACAGTCTCAACAGCCTCGTTCTCCTCGCCATTACATTAGTAGCGGATTTCGGCAGACTCGGCGAGGGAACGTCCCGCGCGCTCATCAGAATTATCAAACCCTTCGCGGACCTAAGAGCATGAGTGATGATTATCCGGATGACTTTGATGCCGACGGCGCCGACGACGAGCGTACCCCTTTGGTGAGCTCGATTCGACATTCTCGGAACCGAAATGGTCGCCGTCCAGGTAGTGCAAGCATGCGGCAATTGGAATATCTCGAGCATCGCCAACGAAGTTGCTTTTCCCTTTACGGAGGGTGTGTGGTTGCATCACTTCTGATATTGACGCTCATTGGCGGTGCAGCGACATTCTTTGTTGCCTTAATGCGGCCTCTAGTGGACGTGCAAGTGACCAAGCTCTCTAATGTGCTTGCTTCAGAACAAGAAATCATGCTCGACGTACATGTTAGCGCTATCAACCCTAATATCTTTCCCATTTCCATTGCGAACATGGACGTCAATATATTCGCGCGAAGTCGGTATGTCGGTAGCGACAAGTTTTGGCGCGAACATGGTTCAGCGCCTCTAGATTTCCCTCGCACCGAGCGCAGCAAGCTCCGTACTAGACTAGCGCAACTAGTTCGGTTGCCTTTGCTGGCCGAGTCTAAGGAAGAGTTGGGGTTCTCATCCTCTGCAATTCACGCCTTAGACGGCGTAGATCATGGCACAGATCCGATAGACGATCCGGCCGGTGATGCCCAGACGATGCTACTAGGCAGAGTATTCAGCTTCGATTCACCCGTCATCCTCGACCCTTCACCATGGAGACGTGTTCCCTCCCATTCTATTGAGAGATACGTCTGCCCAAACCAGGAAATAAGACCGAAGAGGGTGGAACTGAGCGCTGGGAACGAGTCTTGCAGCATCCTTTCGAGCTGATTGTTCGTGGCGTCTTCAAGTATTCGCTACCGTTAACATCAGGTGCCCGGTCGGTATCGATTAGTGCCAAAGTTCAAGTTCTACCAGATGAAGATGGCAATGACAGCAATCCGAGCGCGCCCGGTAATGATACGCTGCGTATCAATGCAATCGAGGTCGCATCAGATCCAGAAATAGACAAGCGCTCTATTTTCGCCAGCCGACAATTCTCATCATAAGCCAATCGTTCTTGGAACCATGCAATTACGAGCGCGATGAAATTCTAATTGAATAACTCTGTACAAAACCGACGTTTTCTTTTTACATTCTGCATTTCGAACTCTTGCGTCTATTATCAATCGTCTTTTTACTTTCGATGTTGTTTCTACGAATACCCTCTTCGCGTCGCATGGAGCGTGTACGGAAAGGAATTTTACGAGATTTTCACCCTTTATATTATTTTTTTCATTAAACGAGCGCGGCGATAATACAAGGAACGAAGGAAATGCGCAAGCCAACACAATATGACGGCCATTGCACCTCCAATTTCATTTGCTCTGAATGAATGCATTCAAGGGAAAAGAAAACAAAATCATTCACTCATTGACATCATTTCCTAACCTGTTTCTTTTTTTTACCAGAATGTTCTCTTCCCTCACGTCTTGCCTAAAAATATTAATGATGATTAACGATGATGTATGAGACCATGAGAACCAGACAAATACAAAAATTCTTTTTGCCTTACACTAGATAATCAATTGCATACATACGAGCACCTGGGCACCTCTTGAAGTACTAATCACCACCCTTCATTAGACATGAACTCTGATAAATACCGTCACTTTGAATGCAATTGGTACCATCGTAAATAGTAAATAGTAAATGAGTCTTCGATTACAGATTAGATTCTCCATAACGCTCCAGCTAAAAGAAAACAGAAAGAGACAACCCAAGAATTGAATTTCATTTAAAACTCCGTCGCATTTAATCCGGGCTCGATGCGAATAACTAGCAATCAAAATGCTTGTCTCTATACCTGTATATAAATCACAGAATGAACGCATCATACAATACGATAAACCCTCTTAGCAACCAAGAACGAAACAACGCCGAAGAAGACGAGACCGGCAGTTACTATATATTCAGATATTAGATTAGGCTAACATAATATATAGGTAGGGGAGAACTTACTTGACCAGAACCAATATAGATTATCGACTTCTTGACCAGGCACTTTCACGTTCATGCCCCACATACCACAGATGATGTTCATGGGGAGGACGATGGTACCCAATACGGTCAACTTGCCCAGCACGTCTGCTGTGCGTTCTTGTCGTTCATTCATCAATATGTTGATTTGGGCGAGGTAGTTGGAATGTGCGCGAGAAAGGAGTCTGCCATCCATATTGTCTGTCTGTTAGCGTTTTGCCTCCCAAGAAGGGGAAAAAGTGGAAAGCTAGACTTACGTTTCGTAATGCGTAAGGTTGCTAGTCATGGTCATGATATGATCTTGAATATCGCCTAGGTATAGGCCAATCTCCGATTTGGGCGCAACTTCCCATTGCTCATTACATCGTTTTGCGAACCCTTTGATGACATCCGCCTTGTTGCTGAGGAGGCGGTACATACCCATCACTTTCTTCCGGCATTCACCTACTCGCCGTAGCATCTCGCCGGGGAGATTGAAGTGGCAGATGCGGTATCACTATTATTGTTGTTGGTGTTGTTGTTGGAGGAGTCGCCATTGCCTCCGGAGTAGTCGAGTGTGTGCATTTGCATAATCGTGTCGTCGACTTCGTCGACCTCGTTCTCGATCCCCTGGATCAGGGGCCGAATACGTCCGTGATGTCGTCGATTAATGCGTACGAGATCCAGTCTGAGCTTAATATGAGATAGTCTCGTAGCTGTCGAATGCGGCGACGGACATTGGCAGGGTGCGGCGTTTGGGAGAAGTGAAAACTTAGACAGCCTTCGCGAAACACGACTACGTACATATTGACAGGCTCAAGGTAGTTTTCGCTATTGGGGTCCTGCTCAAAGGTGCGGTAGTTCAGAAAATAATAGTTCCTGAAGAGCTCTACTTTCTCGCGAGCTTCCTGCATCATGATGTCTTCTGCTGTTAATGCATGAATTCCGAACGCTTTGGCGATTACGCGCATTTCAGCATCTGTCGGACATAGCACATCCAACCACCATGTCGGCCGTGGTCCATAGCGTTTAGGTTTTGAATTCGCCATATTCGTCGTCTCGGTCTCTGAACGGCGATTGGGAAGAGATTGGAATCCACTTTCTCGGCGGTTTTCATGAACAGGGGTGTTTGTACCCCGGCTTGTGATATTATTCTCATTATTCAGACTCGGAGTAGAAGGGTGTTGGCTAGGATTATTATTCTGGTTGTTGCCGTTGCCGTTAGAAGGAGGCTCATGAAAAGATATCAAGTCCTCTTCATCTGACGATGAGTCTTCCAGTTCTGGAGGATCTGGAATGAAAAGTTCTCGGAACCCTCCTCCGGGTTGGACGAGTTCAGATATGGTCTGAGCATGTATTGTGCTTTGAAAGTCTTCATTAAAGTAAGTAAATCGGTAGGGGCATCCTCTTCTTCTCGCCGCCAGTCCACGTATTGAGGCCGCAAACGACCCCCGACCAGAACAGGCTCGCTGATCTTCTTCACGCGATACTCAAGGCTACGATCCTCCTTTTCTTCACGACTCCACTCCTCCAAGACAGAAAGATCTGGCCACTCATGCCTTCTTCGGCGTCTTCGATCCCCAGTCTCCGAATCGTGAACCTGGCGGTGAAAATCTTCCGCCATCTCTGATGGGAAGCACACATCTTCCTCAACAGGAAGTGCAATAGTCCGCCGCCTGCGTAAAGCTTCCGAAGACAATGTGCGAGGCGAAGGAGGCGCCGAGCTTCTGGACGCTGTTGTCCCCGGTCCCCTCCTTCCATATTAATAACTGTATCGCGGAGTAAATCTACAGAGCTGCGGCGCGCTTCTGGAAACTCAACTCCGGTGACCATGGCATCGTCGTAGCCCATATCCGTGATGCCTGCTTTGGGACTCCCCGGAACTGACGGGGGATTGTTCACATCGTACTCCTGAGATGCGGTAGTATCTTGCGATAATTTGCGCTGTCTCATAGATCCAGTGTAGGGCGATGACTTTGTGTCCGTACCGTAGGCAAGCTTTCCTGGACTGGTTGCTCGCAATGGAGGGAGCAGCGGAGTGCGATCAGTCGCACGCTTGTCGTTTTCCAGATTATCTCCTTCGGTTCCTTCTGTATCGAACCGTTGTTGGGTGTATCTAAGCCCTGAACGCTGATAGCTAGGGCTTAACCCTCCGCGTTAGGGAAATATGACCCTCCTCGACTGTAGGATTCCGGGCGAAAAGATTGGCTGAGACGACTTTCACGTCGTGGCCGCATCATGGGTTGATCTCTTTGATTCCGCGAACAAACATTAGTATATTTCAGTAACAAGATAGATCACAATACGGCCAGCCGCTTACCGATGATCCAACAATGCCTCGCTCTCCAAGCTTGTATTACTCAGATTCCTACCTCTGTAGAATGGGACACGCTCTTGCAATTCATCCGGCTTCGTGCGCGCCAGTCCACCAGGGAGTTCGGTCACAATTGGACCTGAAGTTTCAGAGGCAATGAAGGATTGCCTACGATTGCGCCGTCTGCGATTGCGGTTCTTCTTGGGCTTTGTAGCCGTGGCGCTTTTGGGCCACTGCTGGTCCCCGTAGGTATAATAGGCGGGGAACGGTTCTGAGTTGAATTTGTAGCCATTCTCGAATGTTGTATCTTTTAGCTACAACATGCCAAATAGGTGACAGCGTGGCTGTCTCGTGATCAGTTACGAGATGCAGGACGGCTGTCCTGCTCAAGCGACGGGGCGGCGGGGGCGCCTCTTGGGTATTATTCCGAGACTATTGGGTAGAGCGTATCCTATCGTTTTCAAGAGCCGTACAATGAATGGTACGTGAAATTGAGATACGGCCGGGGATAATGCGTTAACATGCAGGCATCCTTGCTGGCACACCGATGGTGGCGGATGACGTCGATGAGCGCACAGCAGAGGATCTTCGACGGGTCTGGCGTTGCGCGATTCGAATGCGCGGAATGCACGAATGCACCGATACTCGTAGAGGAAACACGCACGACTGTAGGCTCGAGGAATAACGAGGTATCAAAAGAAAGCAGCTTCCAAGGCGGTGATGTTGCCTGGGGAGGAGAGACTTCGGAGTTTGGGCGATGCAAAATCCACCCGCGCCGGGCCAAGACTTCACCGAGCCGCTCGAAAATAATATTATTTAGTTAAGATGATCTCTCTTGGGAAGAGGTTTAAATATTAATTAACTTCTCTTGGATTGGGTCGAATTATTTCTCTAGAAGGTCATGAAGGTCGTAAGTCATGTCCACATACATGGAAACCAAATTTTTGCACCACAAACAAAAATCCACGAAAGCGAAAGGAAAAGGACTCCGTCCATCTTCGCTCAAAGTCAGAACATCACACATGAAAATAAATAGACATTACAAAAAGCAAATATACAAGAATATATATGCATCATTCCCCAAGGCTTTCATTCCAATACATGTGCGGCCTGACGCCAGGGAAAAAAAGGAAACCCTAGATGAATAATAGAACCAGTCCAACTTTTGACAGCAACGGCCCAAGTGTGACGCCTTGGGCTCGAAACGGCAGGTTTATTGGACTTTCGATCAAGTCGAACAAGTCATGGTAGGCCAAAAAGAAAGCAGAAATATGTATCCACCTTGTTGCGCCAACAGAGAGTAAATCAAGCGCAAGAAAAGAAGAATAAAGGTTGAGGAGAGAGAAGGATATCAATTTTAGAACATATTCCCCATGTCGACGGACGGGACGACGCTTGATACGGACCGATTTCCGAGGGCAGACATGCGATCGCGTTCGCGTGGCCGTTCATTATCTGGCCAGGCTACAAGCACTTGGGCTGGGCAGACAACAATCTCTTCATCGCCATCTCCCAAGTCGGTGCCCTTTTTCACCACGAGGGAAATAGCACGAGACGAACGGGCGTGCTTTGCGCTTCGAGCGCCTCATTGAGCTGTACATCCCGCTGCGCTCATTCATCAAGGAGGCATTGAAGCTGACCTGCCGAGCTAAGTCGCCCTGGGAGTCAAATTCAGGCTGCAATGGCGGCAGCATCACGTACTCGGCACGTTGAGTTCGCATCTCGATAGATAAGTTGGCTGCTCGCCGAAGCACCCCTCGTAGAGACTCGAGCAGCTGGCTTTGGGCTGATTGCGGAGGGGAGGAGTTGCGAGAGACTCTCCATTATTTCCAGAGCAACAGCTTCTGTATCTTTTGCACGCTGTTCCGCAAACGATGGGCGTTTGGCGAGAAGAGTTAAAGTAAGCGCGCGCCAGTGGGCTACAGCACGTCGAGGTCCAATTTCTGATAGCTGCTTCTCGAGCGCCTTCAGCTTCTGCCTTTGATCGCGGTCCATGCCAAACAAGTATCTTGTAAAGATATATTCCCAGATCATGGCCATGACGACAGCAACAAAGACATCACGTCGACGCACCCGGTCAGACAAAATTGTATCGACATCTGAACCGTCTAAGATGGCATTGTCAAATCGGTCCGCGACATTGGTATCACGTACTTCGGCTAAGGGGCGGCAACGACGCAAGTCGGAGTGTTTGGAGAACCGCAGGACCCATTGCTGTACGTGTTGACATAGACGCTGGCAGGCATTGTCAAAATAATCTTCATCGTGTATGGAAAGTACGTCGTCTGCGGTTGCGGCAACAATCTGTTGCTGCAATTCTTGTACTGTTTGGCGAGCAGCAGCAAGCTCGTCACGCAATCGACGAAGTTCCGCGTCCTTTTCTGCCAGAGCAGCACCAATCTGATCGCGCACAATGCCCTCCATGCCCGTTGCAAGTTCAATCTGACGTGTACGGAGAGCGTCCACTTCTCGCGCGTGCGATGCAGTCAATTCGACGTGGGTCGCATTCAACGTTTCGTTCTCTTGTGTTAGCCTTTGCACTTCGCTTTGCATCCATTCCAGCGAGCTTGTCAATCGTGCAATCTCGGCCTCTTTATCCCTCAAGTCGGCATTGCTACTGTTAAGCGCTTGGTCGCTTTACGACGAGCAACCCCTGCCGGGATAGTTTACGCTCGGCTTCATCCTTCGCGGCAGCCAGCAAACGGTTTTCAGAAATTAACTGATCGAGCCTCACTTCGAGTTCTTGGAGATGTTGCATGCTCTGACGACGTCTAACGCTAGGCGGCCGCGTTGGCGACCGCGGCGAGCTCGGAGTCTCGCCCCATGCCTCCTGTGCGCGCAGCGAGGTTAGTCGCGGATGACTGAGCATTTAGAAAGAACAGCTGAACGCAACGAACGCAGCACAAAGCCAAAACAAAACCACACGCATTCGCTAAGCGACTATATCAATTAGCGGCACTTACGTAGACATCGGTCATGCCTCGAAGGGGCGTTTGCCCTTATCGGTAACAGGATCGTAGGTGGAGGAAGAAGGAAGATTCTCCAGACGTTGGCGGTCCAGGTCGTCGTCGTTATCTTCTTCCGTGCGCTGTGGACTGGACGGTGGCTGGGAGTGGAGCGGCTCGTTGCCGAGGAGCGGCCCACCCGCCTCTTGGCGCCCAGCCCTAGGCAAATCGTCAACTTCGCCAATCTTCTTGTCGTGCGAAGCCACTGCTCGAAGATCATCACTACTGCTGCGGTTAGCTTTTCGGAGTGACCGCATGCTTCTGGCGCTGCCGCGGCTATCTGGTCGCTCAAGGACATACGCTCCTTCGCCTATCACAAGTCGTGGAGATCGCGACGACACATGGGCTCCATCGTGTTCTTTAATTGGATCCAGGGGCGTTCGAGGTGGAGAGATATCCATATGCTCACCGCGCAGAGGCTTGGGCGACTGGCTGCTTGCTCGTTTTGTCGGAGTCAGTTCCTCGTCCAGGTGCCAGCCGTGTGTATGGCCTGTGTGGTGGCCATGAATCGACTTTGCACGATGCAGAGAGCCACTCGAGAGCCGTAATCGAATTTTCGGTGACGAAGCACCTTTCATAATGTCCGGAGTGGGTTCCAGTCTAGTTGCCGGGGAGGAATCGAAAAGCAATGAAGAAGACCGATCCTTAGAGGTCGATTCTATCTCAGGCGCGGTAAACTCGTTAGCTGAAACATGTGCTGGCTGGACTTCCGTCGTGGTCTTGAGTATCTCGTCATGAAGTTGGGACTCGGGAGGCGGCGGGTTGCGCTCTTCGACAGTCAAATCATCACTAGCTTGCTTCCCATATGACTTTGCGGAAGGTCGCCGATATGTGACTCTCTCCAGGCCGGGAAAGATATTTGCAATCTTATTTGTGGTGCTTCTCCCCTCGTAGTTTTGAAGTTCGTATCCGCAGTCTCCGGAGGTCTTCCAGTATCGTTTAAAGAATCACTTTGCTCGTAAACACCAACTTGATCCTTTGTTCTCGTTGTCTCTCCTGTATACCGAATATTTGTAGATTTATCAGCTCCAGGACTGGTTTCCGGTGCGGCACTCGAAGGGAGAAAGCCTGCAGCTGCCATAGCAGCTTTTACTGCAATATCCACGTCTTCGTGTTGGCTGCTGATAGATTGAGCTTCGCCCGCAGCAAATTTGTCAGGCTCAAGATCTCTCGCTTCATTTTGAACGTCGTCGGCGCCAAAGTTACCGATCATAAACTGCGGATCCTGCGTCGAGATTTGCGGACGTTCGAGTTCTGATTCGTCCTCCTTGAGAGTCTGTGTTTCTTTACCAAAGTTCTCGTCAGAGTCGTGGCCAAACTCAACAGAAGGCCAGGACGAAAACTTATTCTCGCCGGGTTCAGCGAGCTGAAATTCCATAGCGTAATTTTCTTCACGCGCCGGTCTCTCAAGGTCAGGTTTTCCTGGATTTCAACGGCTTCTTTCAAATTGTCGTCTTCTCGTTGAGAGGCTTCCTTATCCTTCTTACTCTTCTCGACCTCTTGTTTTGGCGCGATTGCCGAGAAACTGCGTTTTCAGGTCCAGGAGGATCTTCAAAGAGGGAAGCCGCAACACCGATGTCCGCTTCCTTCTCTAAGGCTCGTATCTGTATGGCGGATCCTGCATCTTGTCTCTGCCCCTCCAAGTCGGCAGTTGGCGATACAAAACCAGTGATAGCATCGTTAACTGCCTCGGGCATTTCAAAGGATCAAGAGAGATATGGGCAGACTCGGGCTCATCATTACCGGTCACTGCTTCAATAGCAGGACCACGATTAGAATCTTGCTCTTCGGCGGCCACAGGGTAGCCACAGCATCATCAATTGACCCCCGATAGCAGTAGAGTTAACATCCATACCCTTATCTTCCTGCACACCTTCTGTCGTACGCTCTTTGTTCTTTCCCTTTTCCTTTTTAGACGGTTTTAGTGCAAATAGCTCCTGCTGAAGGCGTAGGCTCGGTGTCGAGTTCCACACCTTTTTCCTGAGATTTGGCATTCACGATAGGCTCAGCAAGAACTCGCTCCTCCTCCGCAGGTCGATTATCAACAGTGAAAAGTCACCACTGACAGCTGTCTTATTATCGACGTTCTCCTCCATAGCTCCAACAATTTGCTTAGTACTCGTAGTTTCAGTATGTTCATTTTCCATGGAAATGGCAGTTGGCCCCTCTGCCTCGAACCCAACCGCCTTCTTTCCTTTCTTCAGCTTCTTCTTTTCTTTTTAGATAGTTTGCGACCCGGAGCCTCGGATACTGCTGGCACCTCAATATCAGGCTGTTCCTCCAGCACAAATTCATTTTGGGAAGGAGCCTCAACGAAAACCAGATCTTTCGAACCATCCTTGGCTCCTACATCGGACGTGATCTTTGGATTCACTTGTATCTGGTCCTCGTCGTTGTCCACGGATGGCTGCTTTTGCCAAACACATCACTAGAGGGATGAACTGGGCCTTGATTGTAACTCGCTGCGTCGCGTTCATCAACAACTTCACCAACGTCCGCCACTGACCACGTATCTGCCTTATTTTTCTTCTTGCTGCTGACCACGTCCTCGAACTCTCTCTCCGCCCCAAAGTCTGGCGGTGATTCTGAGATGACAAGCGCATCTTGATCAGACAAGCTTTCTGGTGACTCTCCAACTTGTTCTATGCTGACATCTGGCAAGATTGGGTGAGCAGGCCTGTCATCTGCATCCACTGGAGTCCTCGTGGAACTTTCTTCTTCAGTGACCAAAAACTTATTTGGCACAAAAGAGATCGATTTCTGATTCTTCTTTTTCTTGCCCTTGCCACCCTTCGCAGTTTTTGTGGGGCCCAGTCAACATTCTCTGCTTCTTGATCAATAGGTTGTAGATGAACAGTCGACTGTGTTGTTCCTTTTGCGCTCCTTGTTTAATAAACGAAAGTCCATCTTCAGGAAGAGTGTCAGTGGTTACAGGCTCGCCGCTGTGAATATCATCTACGGAAGGGCGCGGCTGGTCGTTATCTTCGCGGTTATCAGAAGTCGGGGAAGGAACCGGGGAGGGAGATTCTTCTGTCTGAAATTGTACCTGCGGAGACACCATGTTATCAGTCAATCGAAATCTTTCTCTTTCTTGTCGGTGTGCGTCTCGTCGGAAGACTGAAAAGTTTCTTTACCGTCGACTTCAACAGGCGTCTCCTGCGGTGCTGATTCAATTTCATGTAGCTCCGGATTTGAATCAATATTCTCGGTTGCAGAGGGAGGTTGTGATAGATCTTTGGTGGCTTCGGCATTATCAAGCTCCCGTTTCGGCTCGTCTTCAGTGGCGGCTTGAATAATATCTTCCTCCCAGTTTACTGATTGCCCTTTGTTTTCTCGTTCCTGTTCTTCCCAATGACCGCAACCTCGTCTGACACCGCCTGCTCCTGGTTTTGGTCATCGTTCTTGACTGATTGCTCAACAGGCGCTTGGACGTCTACACCCTCATCGGCTCCAGCAAGATCTGGTTCTGATACTGACAAATCCAGCCTGCTGGGGTTCTCTTTCTTCTCCTTTGCGGTTAGTAGGTTGGTTGTTTCTGCAGCTGCAGCGCTGGAATTTTGGCTCCCCGCATTCGCATCCATAGGGTCTGCACTCTCAACCTCCTGCAATTCTCTTTCCTGCTGCGTGTGAGCTTCTTTGGTAGATGCTAGCTCGGAAAAATTCTCTTCTCTGGATGGGCCTTCTAGAGCGACCTCATTTGAATTTTCTGCTGCAGAGGTGGTAGCCAAAGGATCTTGCTGTTCACTCGATATGGGCAAAGTATTGTCCAATAGTATTGAATCGCGCTTCTTCTTTTCTTCGATTTCTTACTAGACGGGCCACGCGATGGTTCCTTTCCATTTTTATTGATTCTGTTTCTTCCATTGGGTCTATCGCCGCTTCAACACTAGCAGCCTCCACGCGCTGAGCAATTTCCGCTTCATGGTCTCTACAGGCTCATCAGACTCTGCAAGTTTCGGCTCCGTCAACGGTGCAACTTCACTAGGCTCTGTAACTTCTGCGCCCTTTTGCGAATATTTCGGTTCGGTGACGACTGTAGACATCAAGGAATCTTGCTCCGTAGTTTCGACTGGCGTTTGGGAGTCCACCTCTGACTCGGCTGGTCCTGGTAATTGAATATTGATAGGCTCCTCAGGCTGTGAACCAGTCCGCTTCCTAGTTTCCACCTCCCCAGTTGCTGGAGGTTCTGTAGATTCCTTAATTTCTTCAGTGGGATTCATAGCTTCGACGGGTTCAGGTAGTTCGGTTAACTCCAGTTTGCTTGGTTCGTCGAACGATTCAGGTGCAGCAGTCACTGGCTCGGCTGGTTCTGCATCAGGAGTAGAATTGGCATTTACTATCGGCTCTAGAAATTTTGCAGATTCGGTAGGCTCTGGAACGTCTGTAGATGCGGTCTGTTCGCTAGGGACGGTATCCTGCTGCCCTTCTAGCTCCGTCGCTTGTTCAGCACCCCATGGCAAAGGCTCATCCTTGGACATGTTCTTCTTGCCCTTCTTCTTCTTTGACTTGGTAGCTTTGGACTTTGCACCCTCCTCTTCCAGATTTTCGGGCTGCTGTAGCGGTAGTGACTCGTCCTGGACAACTTCTTGGCCTTGAAAATCAGTAATGACATCTTCATTATGTTCTTGCTTGATTTCCGCAATATTTTCAACGGCAGGATCAGACTCAACAGCCGCGGCGATCTTAGGGGCGTCGGCTGCCGCATCGCGTGTGCTTTCGTCCTGGCTCGCTTCCAGTTGATTTGACTGGCGATTCTTTTCTTGTCCTTCCTCTTCTTAGATTTTGAAGGCTCTTGGAACCCATCGTCTTCAGGGATTTCCGCAGCCTTTACCTCTTCCGCGGAAGTTTCTGGAATTTCAGTCTGTGTACTAGGGACTTGTTCTATTACGGCACTCTCAGCGGCGGGAATTTTAGCGAGTCCTGTGACATCGTTGTTAGGTTTATCGACAGATAGCACATCACCCAAAACAAGAGCTTCCGGAGCCTCTTCCTTTATCTTATCCTCCTTTCTGTCCAAATTTGAGGACTGCCGGGTCGATATATCGTCTCCTGCATCTTCTGCATCGTCCATGGCCTTGGCTATTTCTTCTGCGGGAGCTTCCGGAAGTTGGCGATCATTATCGTTTACCTTCACGTCAGTCTTTTCTTCATCCGCATTAGATTGTTCTGGAACTTCAGCGGCTGAGATTTCAGCAAGCTCCGTGTTATCCTCGGTGACAGGTCTATCGGGTTCTTCCTCCGATGGAACAGCCCTAGCGGCCATTTTCTTTTCCTGTCTTTCTTTTCTTTAATTTCGAAGGCTCTTGAATCGATGTCTCTTCCACAGGATCAATGGGCTGCGTTTCCTCTGCGGGAATCTGTGCAGCAGTCTCGGCTGATATTCCTTGAGGCTGAGACTCTGCGTCGGTATCTTTCACGGCAGTGACAGGAGTTTGTTCATCTGCATCAGACTTTTCATTGGGTGCCGATTCTGTTTGTTTGGCTTTCTCAGGGCAACAGTTTCAACAATGTCGTTCGTATCCACTGTTACAGGTTTGTCAGATTGTTCTTCTGCCAAGAAAGGGGCCTCCATTGCCCTTTTCTTTTCTTGTCTTTCTTCTTCTTTGGCTTTGAAGTCTCAGCGGACCTGCTGCCATCCTCTGCATTATCTATGGGCTTCACCTCTTCTGTGGGACCATCTGTATGAGCGTCTGTGGGAACCTGTGAACGCTGGGACTCTTCCTTGACACTGTCCCTTTTTGTTCGTCTAAATTAGGCACTTCAATGGATATTGACTCATCCTCTTCTAGATATCCAGAAAGGTAGCCTCGGCAGCCTTAGTAACATCGTCATTCTTCAGCTTATCAGTTGGTCCTTCTTCCAACGTGAGAGCTACTGTTGTTTCTGCCTTCTTTTTCTTCTTATCTTTCTTTTTCTTGGACTTCGAAGTTTCTTTAGACAATGGATCATCTTCGCCAATATTAACGTTCTTGGCCTCCTCTGGGAGGGTTCCAAAACTTGAGATTCTAGATTATCCTTCTTGACGTCTTCTGTCTTTGGGTCATCAAATTGGACTGCTCATTCGGCGTTGATCCTTTCAATACTGAATCCTCGGGGATCACAGCTTCAACCAACTTGGAAGAGTCTTCATTGATGCGTTCATCAGATGGCTTGTAATCCAGTGTAAGACCTTCAGCTGTCTTCTTCTTTTTCTTGTCCTTTTTGTTGTCTTTCTTGAGCTTGGCCTTTGAATCTGCCGGTTTGAAATCTTCAACTTCGGCTTCAGCCGGTGATCCGGTGCTACCAGTTCGAGATTGTTCTAACTCTCCTAATGCCTGCGGTGTAGACTGTTTACCAGGGCTCTCATCTCCTTCCCTTTGCAGATCAGGCTGTGATAAAGCCAGGTCCGTCGTTTCATCGCCTTGCTCGGGGATTTCGTGGGACTCTAAAACAGGGACATTCTTGGAAGTGGCAGTAGTCGGCTCAGTCTTTGTAGAAGATTCGGCATCTACAAAGAAGGCGAATCTCTTGTATCATTAGAAGTTGTCGCTCCAGCTTCTGCAAGTGTGGTTTCCGGTTCCGCAAATGCGGACGGCTCTGATTCTGCGGGTATTGGCATTGTTGTTTCAATTGGCATTAATGAAGATTCGATGAGCGCGGGCGATTCTTGCTCAACAGCACCGGATATTTCAGGTTCTATCGGAATCGATACCCCAGTTTCTCCTGTCTTAGTCGTAGCTTCAGGCTCTTCAACCACGGAAGCTCGCTTGACCTTCTTGTTCTTCTTTTTCTTAGACTTTGCGGGAGTAAATAGCGCTGATTCGGTGGTTTCTTCGTCGGGAAAAGGGCTCCATCTTCTTTGATCGTGGATTCCGCTACTTCATTTCCTTCCAAATGTTGCTTATTGAATGAAGCGGCCTCTTGCTCAAGTGGAAGTGCTTCGGACGAAACAGGATTGATGGGAATGTCAGCAATTTGTGACATTTCAGGTTTAATGGCCTCCTCGAATTGTGCTGGTGTAGCCACCGGTGATTCCTCCGGCTGGTCTGGTTGTCTGACTTCTATTGATTCATCGGTCCGAAGCTCACTTTCCACACCCGTTTCTGGCGCATCCAAAAATCTGGAGCTATCGATGCCTCTTGATTCTCAGAGACTACCACATCATCTAGTTTTGTGGGACCTCTGCCCGGGCGGACAAAGTGTCTGAGGCTAGTCGTTGGCCCTCAGGATGAATTTCTTCTATTTCTTTGGATTGAGTACCGACGCCATTTAATTGGGAGACTTCAGGATCAGGAGGTTACTAGATAGTTCGAGACCAACAACCTCCTTATCTTTGTCCATAGTGGTGGCCTCCTCGGTTTGGGTAATTGCAGGTTCTACAGGTGCAGCAGAACTTTCAAGCTGGTTTTGAGGAGTATCGAAAACTTCTTTAGGCGCTTCGCTGGGACTTTCATCCACAGACAACGACTTGCCCTTCTTTTCTTCTTCTTGTTTTTGCTCTTCTTCCCCGATTGAGTAGGAGCAAGCGGTTCCTCCTCTTTGTTATTAGAGGGCTGCGCTGTAGTGACTTCCGACGAACCAACTAGCTCGTCAACGGCGAGATCCTCGGACTGAAGCAGAGTTGGATCCTCCTTAGTTGGCTCTTCGATGATTGTTTGTTGGGGAAGCTCAGATGTTTCAGGGAGCTTATCAATTGCATTCTGCGAAGCTTCGGACTTTTCATTGGGTGCCATCATTTTCGTAGCTTCTTCTTGTGTAGGTGCCTCCTCAGTGACATTGTCGAGCGATTGTTGTTGTTGTTGTTGTTGTTGTTGTTGTTGTTGTTGTTGCTGTTCGCTCTCAGCGATCCTTAATAGTATCTGAGGTGTTGTTCCGTTGCTAGAACAGCAGGACTTTGTTCCTCTGAGAGTTAGGTTCCTGAGGAGCATCCATGAACTTTTCGGATTCCTCCTTATTGCCCCGTTCAGTCTCTCTCTGAGGTACAATATACACGCCAGGCTCGTTCTCGACATCATCCACTTGCTCAGGTGGCATGGCCATAGAAGCAACCTCTGATAATGGTTTCTCTGCCTGGTCAAGCAATTGAGGTTCCTCTGCCGTTGAAGGGCCAACCGATTTATCAACAGGCGATGCGGGTGTGGTCTCAATGACAACAGGCTCAGACGAACTCTGCGATTTCTTCTTATTCTTTTTCCTTTTTGGGATTTGGGGTTGCCGGAGAAAAGCTTCATCTCCTGGCTGCGCTACCACATCTGGTGCCTGCTTATTGGTGTCTTTAACGTCTTGCTCCGCACTGGGGCTAGGTCTCGTGTCAGTCTCCGCAGATGTGATGACCGTCTCTGCTTCTTCAGTTGACATGGGTTGTTCGGCTTCGGCCTCCGGTATGAAATCTTGGGGATTTTCCTTTGTATCATCTATGAGAGATTGACGACTTGGGGTTTTGGAAATCTCTTCGAGTTCTAGAGCGGCTTCTTTCTCTATGAATTTCTGGTTCTCGTTCTCGTTGGCTGGTTCCGTGGGCGCGGGCCGTTCCGCTGTCGCCTCTGCTGGGGCTAGTGAAGGTGAATCTAATCCAACAGCAGGGATAGCAGCAGTTTCTCCCTCCTCATTGTTATCCTCACTGGCGAGTCCTGGGTCTTTGCTCTTCTTTTTCTTTTTCCTGTCCTTTTCTTCTGTTTATTAGAAGACGAGGTAGTTTGCATCGTGGCATCTTCGGTAGTCTCTTCAGCGTCAACATTTGGCTCCTCCACTATGGGTTCCTTTGTGAACGCGACGGGGTCTTCTGCTTTCTCCTTTGGTGAATTGTCTGCATGTAGACCAGCTTCATCCTTGGGGAATCAAGCTGGGTGGATTCCGCATGAGAAAGAGCTAATTTACCGGCAGCTGCGACCGATGCATCAACGATTCCTGTAAAATCTGGCCAGACAAATGTGCTTCATCATGAGTCTCCGATACATCCGCCTTGTTTCCTGTAGCGGTAGGGAAATGGCTAGATGCGCCTGCGGCAACGGTCGGCTCAAGAACATTTCCGAGGTTTTCAGCAGTTTCTGCATGTTCCTGTTGTTTTACATGCTCTGTCGAAACACCCTCAGAGATTTCATCGTCGACGTCCTTTGTCGGTTCAGGCTCCTGATGTTCAGCCACGGGCAGTTCACGATTGTTAGACCTCTTTACATCCATATCATGACTACCAACATAAGCGGATACTGCGGCATCGACAACGGAGGCAAATCCTGCGCCAGTTAAGAATGAGGCCATTCCACTAGAATTATTTTTCCATTGATTCTCCTCACTTGCAGCAGATATTGGTCCTTCAAGCTGCCTCTCCGTGTCCGCAGGCACCTGCTCACGTGTTCCCTCTGTTTCTTTCTCCCCAACATCGGATCCTGCCACGGACGGTAGTTGCTCCATAGATTCGGGAGGCTCTGGTATTTGCCGGTCATAGTATACCCCAGGGTCCTGAAGTAATTCGGATGGAGAATGAAATTCGTATTTGGGTTTTTCTTTTTAATAGGTGGAGGATCAAACTGCTTGCCGTTGTATGTTTCTGCGATAGGAGTAGCTTGCTGCGAATTTAAGAAATCGTCCTCTTCAGCAGGCAATTGGTCCGTGGAGATGCGAAGGTCAACTTGTTTTCGGCCCAAACTGTATGAAGGTCCACCGCCAATGTGCAAGTCGGCTACAGCATTCTCATCGTAGGCTTCCCGTAGGTCCTCCACGGATGGGACGCGAGATGAAGTCTTGCTGGAAGGTAAAGACGGAAGAGGACCTTCTGGCTCTGTATCGAATTTAGTAGAACTATGACGCTCCACGAGCCAGAGTGGACGGATCTCGCGAACATTTTTGAATTCGATGGAGTTTGGGCGACGGTGGCCATGCCTTGGTGAGATAGGGGACGGGCCAGGTGAACTCACAGAAACTCGCTTGGTTCCACTAGGAGAAGTAGGTGGTTTTCGAAAATGTAAGGGAACTGCTGTAGGTGAATCGCTGGTTCGCAACACTGAAAGACGCCTGGGCTTCGAGACTTGTTCTTCACCGAACCCAGGAGAAGACGGTCGACTTCGAGATCTTGGGGCTAGTTCAAACGTCTTTTCAGCTACAGATGGTGAGACCGAATGGCTCCTAAGACGCTGCTGCACTTGCTGCAGCTCGTTCTGCACACCACCGTAGGGTGAAGCAGTTTCCATCCGTGCTTCTTTAGTAGCGAGCCCCGAAGCACCATTCTCATTGTCGCTATTTGAGCCTCTAAAACTAAGATCTAGCTGTGGCATTTCGGGGCGCATTTCTAAAAAGACTGGTTCTCATCGTCATTATCGTCGGCACTTTCGGCAACATCA
Source organism: Talaromyces trachyspermus (assembly GCA_020137715.1). Classification (NCBI taxonomy): domain Eukaryota; kingdom Fungi; phylum Ascomycota; class Eurotiomycetes; order Eurotiales; family Trichocomaceae; genus Talaromyces; species Talaromyces trachyspermus. The sequence goes on along the minus strand of JACGXQ010000015.1, from coordinate 10,446,323 downwards.
AATCGTTCCTATATGGGAAAATGCAGAAGAATCTTAGCAAATGCTCGTTACAGAAAAATAACGCACCAAACTTTTTCCAGTAGCATATAATGGCAAACAAATAATAAATTGTACAGTCATATTTCCTTCAGAAATATCAACTTCGCATGAGAGAAAAGAGACTAGCAATCTACCTTCTCTGATGCATCATGAGCCGAACCAACAATCTCTTCATATTTGTCTCGCCGCCTCTGCTCCTGCTCCGTCTTCGAGAAGGCTGAGTATCGTCATCTTCTTCGTAATCATATTTCTTGCCTAGCTGAGAGAGGTCCACTGTAGATTGTGAGGCTTTCCTAGACACTTCCAACTCTCCAAGTCCATCACCACTAGAGGTTCTACCTCCCGAGGATCTCTTCTTGCGCCTGCGCTCGGATTTTCCATCGTCAACACCAGCCTCTGACCGTGTTTCATGCTTCCCAGAAGACGGGGAGCGCTCTGAACTGGCTTTTGAGCTGAACAGGTTGCTAATGAATCCACCGGCTCTCTTATCTTGATCGTATTGTTGGTCTTTAGACACCGAGGACTCACGGTCGCGGCGCTTTTCACGAGTTTCGTCTATTTTTGCCGGCGAGGATGCCACCGATCCAGAGTCATCAAATACGCCACTATGGCGCTTATGTCGGCGTCTTCTTCGCTTCTCTCCGTCATCATCTGCGTCAGGAACAGGTCGGTTGTCGTCGTCGAGATTCGCTTCCTCGTGTTTAGATCTGGAAGAAGACTTGCGGGACCGATATTCTTCCATCTCATCCGCTCCAGGGGCAGAGGCAGCAACTGACCGTGCATCATCTAACAATTCGGTGCTAGCACGCTTCGTTCTTCGATTACGTCTCTCTTTGTATTGCTCTTCAATCCAGTCGTCTCTCGCGGCGTCTGACTTAACCCTCTTCAAACCAGCGTCAAGGCCAGCGTCGTCGCCGTTTGATGTTCTGTCTTGATATTGCTTACTATCAGAATATTCACTCGAGACATCTTGTCGCGAAAAATCCTCCGACCCAATGTCGATGTCGTCGCGTGTTCTTGAGCTTCTTTTCGAACTGCTCGACTCTTTACTGTCACCTCGTGTGAGAGAAGATGCTACATATTGAGATTCATCCTGGGAATCGTCTTCACCGTGAGTATCTTCCAGATATTCCCCAATCAACACAGACTTAGACTGAGCGTTATCGGGTATACGAGCGTCAGGCAGCTGGTGATATAGGTTCCTCCCTTCAGCTACCACATTTTCCCCGGACACTCCCGTCACTTCCCGAGAGGGATAAGCAGATTCCACTTCATGAGTATCCCTATCAGCTGCCAAAAGGGCATTGCTTGGGATGGGTCACCGGGGATAACATCGCCTAAATCCTCCACACTTTCAATCGCAGGGGCACGATAAGTATCCCTAGGACCGGTTTCGGGCAGTTTACCTTTCCGATAATAAGTCTCATCCTCAGTCACAACAGAAGGGTCAAATCCAGCAATTTCGGCACCCGCCGCCAAGGTAGCAGTGAATGCGACATCATCATCATCATCATCATCAAAACTACCAGGCATAGATTGTGTAGCCGTATGTCCCGAATCGTCATCTTGATGAGGTAATGGCACATCCTCGATGGGTACCTCTATGTTTGTGTCCTCACTGTGACGGTCAGGTACTGAAGTCTCCTGATATTGAGATTTCTCATCGAAAAGCTCTTCTTTATCGGAAAGAGGGACATCAACTTCATATTCATGGGTATGGTGTTCACCCCATGAAACACGAGATCCTGTACTTGAACGGCTAGGCTTTTGTTCAACCTCATCTGGCGAGGCCGCTTTTTGAGAGGGCTCCGATGTAGGGACAGGAGAATGAATATCTCTGACGGAACCATCGTGGCTAGCTGGAGGGGTTGGTTGGATTATATTGATGACTAAAGGAGGCCACGAAGAGTTTGACTTTTCGGTATCGCTTGCCAGGTAAGGTTCGACAGTACGCGAGGCCTGGCCAGGAGATGAATCCTTACCAATTATGTCAGGAGAAGGTGAATCGTGATCCTTATGGTGCCTTAATTCTTCCGGAAGGAAGAACTCTTGATAACTATCGTAAACAGGGCTTGTATTTGCATCTTGTGCAATGCGTGAAGCTGCAATCTTAGCTATACGTCTTCTTTTCTCGTCCTCGTCTATAGCCTGTCGGTTGTCGTCCTGGCGAGTCACCTCGGTCACTTCCGGTTGGGTTTCAGATGCAGTTCGCCGTTGGGACCGTCGCTTTTCTCGGCGTTCTTCAAAACGGCTTTGCCTTGTGTCTTCAAATGACTTTTCAGCAACAATGCCCGCCACAGCAACAGCGCCAGCGCCGATGACAGTCGGTGTAACCCATGAAGATGGTTCTGGTTCTCTTCGGTCATACGTCTGTGGTGGTACATCTTGAAGCTTTCTCATACTCTCTTCAGCTTCCAAGTCCTTACGCCGTTTTTCGCGTTGGGTTTTGCGTGCCTTCTCTTCAGCCTCCGCTTCCTCGCGGCGGCGACGCTCCTCGTTTTCTTTCCTTGTGCTCACGGCGGCGCTCTAAGTCCTCTGCTTCCTTCCGCAAGACAGCGAAATCATCCCGCCTGCGATCTCGACGCTCTCTATTACGGCGGTCAACCTCTTGCTGCCTATCTGCTTGCTCTTCTGTGAGGTCGAATGTGACGGTTGCGGGGTCTTTCGCTGTAGACCTTCGTTTGAGTATCCCCGGGGATGGCCCACCGTCCACAGGCACCAGAGGTAACACAGGGGATGAATTACTGCGACGGGGACGCGAGATATCTCTGATCGATGACTCCTCAGGGCCTGTACGTATAGGCATATCAGGAGATACAGGCGCTGTCGTAGCAGGGTAGTAGACGGACTGAGAAACCGGTGTGAAAGGCTGAGGCTGTTGCAGGGGAATAGGGCCCGGTCTCACAAGTGCAGGCTGGGCATCTGGAGACGAAGATGTCGACATTCGCACAACGTCAAATCTCGACGGGTCATTTGTTGGAACTGGATACACTTGCTGAAGGCTACCCTTACTACTACCAGAGCCGTCATTGCTACCATATTCAGCACGGTAAGGAATATTCTCATTCGTGCGAGGAGCCGCCGACGCTTGGTCCAAGTGTTTCCTCTCCTTGTCTTGTTTGCGAGAGTTCCAAGGCCAAAATGACGACCCAGAAGCCACAGATTCTCGGCGTAAAATTGTGGACTGACTCCATAGGCCAGGTTTTCGGACACGGTGGAATCTGAAGAATCTGCATCTTCCCATTCATCATCTTCCATTTGCATACGTTTAGAAGAACTCGGTCGAACAAGATCTCGGGGCGAAATTTCCTTGCGGGAAGAAGAACGCGCGAGTTGCGTGGCCGCGACTCCCAGGCCCAAGATCTCAGCATCGATATTTCGCCTCTTGCTTGACCTGCTAGACCCACTAGATCTTCCACTAACTGTTGAGCCATGAAGTTCTGATCCGCCAAAGGCTAGATCAAAGTCGCCCGAAGACGAAGACGAGTTCCAAAGGGAAAAGAATCCTCTTTTTCTTCGAGTACTTCTTTCGACGGTTAGCCGACGGAGCTGTAAAAGGACCTGAAACCTTCGGGGCTAGATCTGCCTCGCCTCCGCTGTCGCTCAGCATAAAAGCTCCCAGATGAATCAGATGTACGTCTTCGAGGACGGGTCGCTGATCTGCTTCGACTTCTGTTCCGCTGAGAGGATTGGGCCGCAGCAACGGATAGTGCAGAACCAACTGCGGCACCAATAGCTGCTTCTTTTAGAGTGGAGGCCCTCGGCGATCTCTCGACCGCGATCGTGATGTAGAACGAGACGAGCGACGAGAATACCGATATGATTTAGAGTCTTGGGTCACCAAAACCTTGTCATCGCTCATGGATTTCCTCGAGATGAACCCTCGTGACGTCGCACTACCTTTTCCAGATGATACGGCACTACCTTCATCATAGGCGGTACGACGCGAATAATCAACACGGTCTCCAGTCTTGACACTATATGTCTCCTCAAAGTCTTTACTGCTGAATAAAGACTTGGCCACGTAACCAGCGAGTCCGCCAGTAAGGCCAGCCGCCAGCCACGAACTGCCTCTAGATTTCTTGCGACGGGACTCATCCTCAGAGGAGGTGTAACGCGTCAATTTGTCAACGCGGCTACTACTACCGTATCTTTCAACGACTGGTGAGCGCCGTCGCTGACGGTAATGATGCTTTCGCGGTGCGTCTTTAGACGTAGTGCCCGGTTCGAAGCAATATCTGCACACTCCGATAGCCTCGGTATAATCCTCAAACTTCCCGACTCCTTCTGGGTCTCTCCAAAAGTCAATAAATGCGGAAAACGGGCTATGGTGTCGCTGGTGATAGGCGAGCGTGCCGGGCTGCATTACCCCAGAAGAATATGAAGGAGGCCTGAGTGGAGGCCGATCGGCATAGCCAGATCCCATATACGGGCCTACATTGCCTTCGGAAGACGTGTTGATGTTTCCGTTTTGAGTAGGTATTCCTATGCCATAGGAGTCGTTATGGTGGTTAGGCTGTGTTGTATGCTGCGCATTTGAATTTGATTGATCGTGATGATTGATCATGTAGGCTGCCGCTGCACCTGCGGCTGCGCCACCTAAAGCCAAGCCAATACCCTGATTTGAAGATGAACCACTTTGTGACGGTACAGGCCCCGCAAGACCGAGTGCGGGGGTCGCGACTGACCGACTGAGGTAGCAGGGTAGCTGGAGCTGGCCTGATTAAACAACTCTGAGCCAATTCCATATGTCGCCGATTCCCCGGGTACAGAAGCCCCGGAAGTTGGCTGAGGGGTCTGGATGATGGCTTCGATGGCTTCCCCGGTCTAGGTGGCCTCACAGTGGTGGCGGTAGTCGTGGTCGTGGTCATGGTGGATGATGACACAGCGGAATCACCACCTGCATAGTACTCAGCGGCGGCGCCAGCCAAGGCTACTGGGCTCCGGAGGAGGATTTGCCATAGGAGATGCTGGCTGCAGATGAGGCTGAGCACCGACGATAATGTCTGGAGCGTGGGGACGCACTCCTGGCTGGTGAGCAACTGACTGGCCCTGATCACCATAATAATCAGCGGCAAGACCTGCTGGATTTGGTGGTATGTAAGGCTGTGAGGTAGTGTCCGGGAGCTGTCCTGGAAATTGTTGCGAAATATGAGAATCTAACGGAGGACGAAAGGGGACAGAGGTGGCGGGCATATTTGGGGTATCATATTGCGTGGGAAATTGGTTGAAGCTGGGTTGCCCAATGTCTGCGGCGGTGTTTCCAGGCGACGCCGGAGCGTATCTTGAGGACGATGACAACGCTGGGGAGTCACGTTATCTCCTGATCGAGTACGAGTGCGTGCGCGCTCTCCTTCCCTGTCGGTGTCTCTTCTTTCCTTCTTCGAATCGCGGTCAGTAGTACTCCGACTCGTCCTTGGCGCACCATCGTCGCGATCGACGTAGCGAGGGTACGCTCGATTATCACAGGTTCTTCGGCATATGATTGCGGTTCAGCAGTAACGTAGGTGGTGGTCGAATCCCCGTCTCGCTTCGAGCTGCGCTGATATCTCCTAGGCCGCGGTCACGGTCACGGTCGTCACCCCGTGCAGACCGACGGCTCGAAGACACAGACACGTTTGAAGCAGAAGAACGTTTCGAGTGACGGCGGGACGATGAGCGTGATTCGTCGCCGCCGCCTGCGGTGGATTTGCGACGAGACGAACGAGAGCTCGAATCGTCGCGGCCGCCGCCGCCTCCCAGAAGAGCCCGAAGCATGGCGGTAGAGATAGCGTATTTAATTCATGTGATGATGGTGATGATCGGATTGATAGGGAAATCAAATAAAGAGGAAATGCGGGGAGAGAAGGAATGGAAGGGGAGGGATGTGAGGTGTGAAGGGCGAAGTGTGAGGAGGTGAGGTTTTGGGATGGGAAAAAATGAAGCACGAGCGAGGCTGGGGAAGGAAGGTGGCGGAAAGTCCACCGTCCACTGTCCAGTGCTTAGGCGGTTGCGTAGTTAGTTAACGTAGTGGATAGCCAGCAATATTCAGTGCGATGAACTAGGAGCAAGCAAGTTGGCGGTCAACAAACACCCTGCTGGTCTGGCGGTTGTTGTGTTGTTGTGTTGTTGTTGTTGTTGCTGTTGTCATGATGGGGAAGGAGGTAAACAAGCTGAACCGTGGTTGATTATGGAGTCGCTCTGGGCTAGTCTCGGCACTGTGCCCAGGCAGCCCATCTCGCGATGATGGCAATTCACGCATTTTTATTCTCTCAGTGGCACATTGCATAGGAAATAACAGAGTCGACGTATAGAAGAAGATGCCTCCGTGGCTGGCTGAGCAGACATCCATACAGAATCATCCTCATACAACTGGCACGCGCTAATTCGTCGCACATCGACGGCATTCATAGCTATACTTAATTCCATGCACATAGCCCTCAGGATTATTTTGCGATATTTCAGAATATTCGTTCAATCTTCAATTTTCGCTCGACTCTGGGGACTAATCGAGCCAATCAAATCGCTCACGTGGTCCGCCTCGACAAAGATATCAAGTTATCAGGATATCATGAGGGCCTCCTTCAAAACCAGCAACAGCAATGGTCATGATCGTCTAGCCTACCCAGCACGCCTCGCCCTGGCATATACAAACGCCTACTTCAGACAACTTGTCCCCGTCAACCACCGATCACAAGCTGCGTAATCTCATTTACATCAAAATTCGAACACTCGCTCACAATGTGAAGGCCAGTACACACTCTAGCGTGAGAAATTTAAGTAATAAGTTTGAATTGTCTTTGAATTTCAGTACGCTATTCGATAGAGTCCTTAGCAGCAATGCTTGTGAAGGCTAAGGATATGAAGGGGTTATAACGCCGTTTTTCTTTTAAAGGAAGTACATTACTTCTACAGTATAGTTTATGCTTTTGGTAATGAACTACCATTTAGAAGCCTTCGCAAACATTGGACGTCAAATTCAAGAAAGATGCTTTGTCTTAGCAGTGAGGCTAGAAGAAAACAATCATGTGTTTGTCAGTCAACCCAATTTTGAAAATGGCTATGACATTCGTTTTAACAATGACTTGACTTCCAACCTGAAGACGTACCTGCTAGATATGCTCTTATAAAGGCTTTAGACTTATATTCGAAAGGAAGACACGAATTATAAAATCGTCTAGGTCTCCTTGTAAAACTATTGTCATCCCCATTATCCAATATTAATAATGATAGGTAGGTATTTCTTTAAATCAGCTGGCCTAGCTAGGTAGACTAAAAATACCAGACATCTGCGGCATTCTGTATGATCCGGTACCTAGGTATGGTACATGTCAACTGGTAGTAGAATACCTATATAGAGGCAACCAGAATCTGGCAGAGTGATGAATGAGTATCTTTCCCGGTCCTCCCTGGCTCAAAGCCAGTCTTGATATTCTTGGAGTTGTAGCCTTTGCATATGGCTAGGAACCTACGTACGTAACTATATTTACTCTCCTTGTACAACAACTTCTCAGCTTCGTAGGCCTCCTTGGGACCTCAAAGTCCTTCGGAGAATCGAAGTGGAGTTCGTACCTAGGTAGAGTCTCCGGATACATTTATAACAGCAGTACGAAGATCACGCCAAGAGGCTCGACTCTTTTCCACACAAGACTGTTTACGCCAGCAATCTATTCTCAGAGTACAGAGAACACCAGCACCAGGGAGAGACTGATATGGTACTGCCAGGAATTCAAGAATCATAGATTCCAACAAGACGCGCGTCGATCTCATTAACTAACTTCCCTTGTTTTCAAAACCAGATGAAGGCATTGATAGCGATTATTATAGGAAGAACAAAACAACAAACATCAACTTCTCTTTGCTCTTGACCAGTTCCGTAACCCACTGAGATCTTCCATGCAAAATCAAAAGTTGGGCCAATGCGAAGTACACTCGAAGTTTCAATCGGTCACACATATTCATGATTGGGATCTCCTTCTGCATATCTGGTAGTGCAATAAAAATGCTTTTGTACTTGAGGACAACAACGAATGTGTTCTGAAAACTCCAGCTCAGAGCGGTTTGATAGAAGCACCGGAATTGGCGCCAGTTCATCTTTGGAAGCCAGAGGTAGAATTCCTCTCTTTTATGCAACAGAGAGTGCTTTTTGATTTCTCTTCGTTGTCGGCCGAGAATCGTAGAGTCACCTTATGAAGTATGTCTGGAGGAAAGGTGGATTGGTTCTCCAAGGCCTCCTCGACTCTCCATCGAACATAGAAGTACGTATCATCAATGCAGTCCAAGAGGGCGATGAGTGTTTCTGGTGGTAAGCTGGACATTTGACCTAGCATCCCCGCTGCCCATGACCTCACATGCTTGTCCTCATGGCACAAAAAGGAGACTGGAATTTTTAAAGCTCTAGCTCTAGAAACTGAGTCCGAATGTTCCCATAGAGCCATTAGTGCAGTCTCCCTGAGATATCCTTCATCCAAGCATTTGATTAGTCCATCAATTGCATCGGATGACAAGGTTGAATGCTGTTTTCTTAAGGCTTCTATTGCCCACTTCCTTGTTGGAGCATAGTCACACTCACGCAGACAGTTAGTCAAGGCAGCAAGAGCGGTGGATGGCAAGTCTGAATATTTACTCAGCGTTTTCGCTGCCGCTTCGTTGATATAAGGGCTTTTATCTCCGATGCCAGTAAGCATAGCGTTAAATACCCCAGGGTGCGATATTGATTGATTTTGAACTGCCAATATAGCCCGAAACCTTACATTCATCTCCGTATCTTCGTCCTCTACAATATTAACTAGAGCGTCAATCATCTCTAGAGGCAGTACTGGCTGTCTCTTGATTATCAACCATGCCGAGTCGTGGAAACGTCTCCATACCTCCTGAAGAATATCACTGGGCAAGGGTGACTGAGACATCAAGATTCGTTCGGCATAATGGCGCCTGTGATCGAGAGATAGCGTCTTCACTAAGTCAGCAAGCGTTACTCTGGGCAACACTGCCTTGCTCAGCGCCTTTTCAGCCTGATCGGCTAAATCAGTGTCCTGACCTATCAGTACGTCCACCAGCCCTTGTATGATATTTTGTGGCAAGTTACGGTAATGAGCGAAACAAAGTATTAAACTTCGTAATACCAAGGGATCACTAATGGCCTTCATTTTATCTCCCAGATTTTGGAGAGAACTGAGAGATAGATTCGATAAGTTCTCCAAGACATCCGCCGCACTCTGTTTCACCACGGTATCCTCATTGTCTAATTGATTGACGAGAAATTCCTGCGTTTCGGACGGAAGCTCTGGTTGATTCCGCAGGCTCTCTTTCATATGATTTCTGATAGAGAGAAGTCTCATCACTTCCTCGAAAAGAGGATGCGACTCAATGACCTGTTGCACATCTCCGGAAGGATTATCCTTTGATATTCTGTTTAAGACGGAGAGAATCCCAGGATCCCGCCGAATGATACTTGAGGCTGCCGCTGCCAACAAATGCGAGGATATGCTCCTCTCTTTTAGGCTCGTCAAGAATGCATCAAAGAATCGAGATACCACAGTTGGCTCTGGATCCATAGTGATAGCTCTGTATTCCTTTACCCAAGGATCTTTGTGAAGCAGCCATAGAATCAGTGTATGAACGGTTCCTGGTGGCAAAGTGAGCTGAGAGAACAAAAGAAAAGAAGACACTGCAAGGACCCATTCCGCATTTTCGTGTTGTAGCCACTCCACGAGTTTGTCCTGAAAGCCCTTGGGAGGTGAACCCATTCCCAAACCTAGGGCAGTAGCTGCATCAAGGTATAGCCGAAATTCAGTGAGGAACATTGGCTCCAGAATGTAGTCATAGGCGATATTTAATGCTTTCCTCCTAGATTCCCAATCATTGCGTGCTATTAACTTGAATGCCACGTCTTCTAAGTCTTGACCATCAACGTGTCCTTTTGTTACCCACAGACGAGCCAATTGCATAAGTTCATGAGAATTTCTCGATCTTTCATTTAAGCCAGACAATATGTGCATCTTCCTGTCCAGAGTCGCATGCTTAAATACACGGTACACCATATATTCAGGATATTCTAGTCCCCGGTAAGCACGGACTTTGCCGGGTATCACACTCGAACAACAGCCACCAAGACAGCTTTTTCTATTTTTGCCCTGAAAATGCTGAATTCCGAAGGTACAGTAGCCATAGGCAATTCGCTCAGACATTGTCCGATCAATCGCTGGTGGGTTGGACCTAAGAGGTCCTGCGTCTCTGCATCAAGCTGCTCGAAGAACTTTATGAGTGGCTGCGGTTTGCCGCTGCTCCGAGTATGCAGAAGGCCTGCTACATAGCGCCAAATCATGTTGTAACGGATGCTATATTTTTGTCTGTCTAGGAGCGTGGATGGAAGAAAGCCGCAAGTATCGACTACGTTCCTGTTTTGTAGTTTGATACAAGGTATCTCGGTACCTTTGAACCAGTGTTTGACAAAGTAACAAGCGGCAAAGTACTCTTGATACGTCAAGTGTATAAAATGAAAGCCCAGCTTATCTTCTTCTGCTCCTTCATTGGATGGTCGTAGAAAGGAGAGGCTTCTGAGCACGGTGTTATGTGCCTGAGGGATAGCATCCCCGTTGTCCTTGAGGTACTTGTGTATGTGACTTCTGGCAGATTTGTTGAACTCGATGAGTCCGTTATATATACCTTGAAATGCCAGACCTTCAAGAAGATTGATCTCTTCGGCCATGAGACCGTGAATCTCAGCAGCTGACATTTCGTCCACGCTGGAGTGATTGGCCACTCTCCCTAGTTTTACGGCATCTTTCCTCAACAGGCTCACTACTATTGCTTCATATACCGCCGTCATTGTCTGGAATGTATCATTGCCATCTTGAGAAGAGTCACTCCAGGTATAGCACAATGCGTCCAGCTGAATGGGAATGCGCATGACGCTCTCGATTCCTGAGTGTGATTTGATGAAGGAGAGAATCTGTTCGGCAGTTTTCCTCTCAGGTGTTATTTCTGCTGATTTCACATAGGACTCGATCTGTTCTAATTTAAACCCAACTGCTCTGAGTCTGAAGTCGAACTTGCTTATTTCTGCTATATTTGTACCGTAAGGCCTGGTAGTTACAATCACTGCGTGCGGCCCTTGCAAAAGTCGGCGAAGCATGCGCTGCATAACTGTGTCGTCGCCCCAGTAATGTGTAATCTCATCAAGACCATCAAGGACGAAGAGCACGCGATTCCTGTCGGTTGGATTGTCAACCTCTTTCCATAGGTACTCCGCCAATAGGTCACGGTGCTGGTCGACTTGATCCGAGAAAAACTGATATGCGAACACTCCTTTAAGATTAAAAGCAGTGGACGGATGCTCTTTCAAATTTCGTAGTGGTATCCAAAACAGCCAGTCGAATTGATCACTCCATAGACCATTGTAAAGGAAGTCATAAGTCATCTTCTTGCATAAAGTAGTCTTGCCTACACCTGCCTGGCCTTCAATGAAAACCTGTCTGGGTCGGATTTTTCTGTATGACCGTTTTGCTCTCGAGGCTCAAATATCTCACGTAATGTTATGTCTTTGTTTTCGGGGCCTGAGACAACCGATAGATTGATATAGCATTGTTCCATTGGCAGTGTATCTCCGGATAGGCGTTTGATCTGAAGGAGATCATTACCAAAATAATGTTGCTTTAGAGCTTGCGTCGCGTAGTATCGTAGAACCTCTGGAGAGCTTTTGCAGGCCATAGTAAGCAAGTCTTGGCTAGTGATTATGTCGGTTTGGTATCTAGGGCGCCCCTCTATGAGGGATGCAGTGAATTTCCACTCGTATTTCTTGCCCTCGCGGCCTATCAACCGAAGGTGCCCAGCTCCCTTTCCGCTGTCAGCAGGGGTCTGCTGGATCTGTGTAGATTTTGTAGTGGAAAATTTGATCCAGGCTAGTACACGCGGTTCGTCGCTGGTTGGGAGACTGTCGTATACATGTTGACAGCGCTGCTCTGGGAAAGTTTGCCGATAACACTCGAGCTGGGCGTATATTCCGCACAAAACGATTTCTCTATGCGACAGCTCACACTGCTCACATAGGCCTCGAGTTCGTCAAGGGCTTGGTTCCTGATAAGTACATCGGTAATTCGCAGAGCCATGTACCAAGACTTTCCTGTGTGAGCCTTTACCTGATTCCAAGCGTAATGCTTGAAATCAGAGCCTGCCTTGATAACTTCAAGCGCAGCTTCACACAACTTCTGGGGATCTTTGGACAAAACACCACCGGTAATCATCATTGCAACGTTGACGGTCCGTAGAAACCCGCGAGCTATCGCGTCGCCGGGAGAATCGTCGTCGGGCACAGCTCTCAAGGCTTGCGCGGCATAAGACGCTGCTTGGGCGAGATGCAGCTCTAAGTCATTGCTCAAGCCTTCCAGTGTAGTCAATAGTGGAGCATGAAGACCTTCACGACTGAGGCCGGAGGCGCCAGCATCCACCATAGCGTCCAGCGTTGCCGATATAGCACGAATTAAATCATATTGTTGTTGCTTGTCGTTGTAGGATATAGCTGTCTCCAGCCTATGTTTCAGACTATCCAAAAGCGACCCAAGGGGATTGTTATGAAATGTTATTCTGTTCCGACCGCTCAATCGGACGACATAGACTAAACACCGAAGAATTTCTGGGTCAGGCGAGGTGTGATCATGAGTTCCCGAAGCAATGCAGTTGGTGAAGCTCCTCAACAGCTGTATGTATGCTTCGTCAGACAAGAACTCGGAGAGCTGGGCAGCTTCCCAGGCACACTTGTAGAGTGAGTTCGGATCAAGCTGCTGCACAACGGCCCTGCAGAGTGCTTGCAGTGTCTGTCTCTCTGATTTGTCTAGTGAGGCTGTCTCTAGACGTCTGATGAGGCGGGGATATCGGTAGGCGGGGTACCCTTAGACGACATTACGCAAATGGGATGGATATCATTTCTTTCGTGTTTTTCAGCTTTGTCTTTTGAGGGGATGATATCTTGCTCAGCCACGTCAACATTCAGCTACATACTAGCAGCGGTAGTGGTGTAGTGGCGACGACGCATTTGTCGTCTGCTGGTGCTGTAAGTTCCAGGAAATGGCTGCTCATACACTCTAGTGTTCATGCTGCGGAAGAGTGCCGCCGCCTGCATTGCATTATATCTGGGGCCAAGCCCATCAGCCGTGCGTGCAGCATTTCCATTGGCTCTGCTGTGGGCACGAAGGCAGATTAAGTCGGGTTCGTCACCCGTTGCGCGGTCAGATTGATGATATCCTTCGACAATATCGAGTCCACTAGCTATCAATAATTTCGGACTGTCCTAGTACAGAAAAGGGCGGAGAACCGCCACACAATAACGGCAAACATCCTCGAAAAATCATTTCTCCTCCCGTTGTATCCACGGGTGTTTCATCTTAGGTGTTTTTGTGGTGTTACCCATCCAGTCCCGAAAACCAGTCTGCCACCACAAAGGCATCGATCTGAGATTCGACGTGAACCAATTCCCAGTAATGCCAACACCAACATAACCACTCTCCCCTTTCAAGATCTGGTCAATCATGGCCTCCGCAACAGTCGCCGGCTCCAGCAATGGACTCAAAAGTTATTCGCCGGAATCAGGTCTCTCGTCACAAAAGTCTTTGCAAACGCCGGCGTGACCAGCACAGTCCGCACGCGAGGCGCGTTGTACCGTATAGCCAACTCTGAAGTCAGCCCTTCATGAAGCCCGATGGTAGCAGCTTTCGTGGCACAATACGCCGTCATGCCGGGTGTCGTACAATTTCCGCCCTGCGAAGACACCGTAACAACCATGCCGTGGTTGCGCGCTACCATGGCAGGTAAGAACTCGTTGAGCAGCTTATACTGCGACACCGCATTGACTTCAAACATCTTCCTGATTTCCCTTTCCGTATTCTCCAGCAGCGGACGAGCATAGATCACGCCGGCATTGTTGATCAAAACGGTTGGATCGCCGCCAAACACGGCACGAATTTCAGCAGCTGCCGCCGCAATAGCATCGGCGTTGGTGACATCACAGTGGAAAAACCTCACTACACTGTCACCATCACACTTATAATCCGGAGGCACGACATCCAAAACTGCAATCCTAACCCCTTCGCTCTCTCAGCCAGCATCAAAACAGTTTCCTTCCCAAACCCATGACTGCCACCCGTCACAACGACAATCTCGCGTGGCCAGTCATAGTGGTCTTTGACGTGCCGATTGAGTACGCGCCGGCCAAGCCAGGAGTTGACGCTGCCCACGAAACCTAGCGCAAGCGCGATGCGGAGGTAGGGCAGCGCCGAGTCGCGTTTATGCAGTGGCAGGTAAGAGAAGACAGTAGAACTATTCAGAAATTGCGGCATATACTGCAGTACGAGCACGGCCGCGAGCGTCTTGAAGGGGTCGAAGACGGTATTGCGCAGGATGGAGACGAGGACATCGGCTGTGAAACCTGCAATAGATTCATGTCTTAGCCCAAGCCCGGATGGGTATAAATGTATAAATAATTATACTTATTCAACTTACCTTCTCTGGGCAAGATGCGATTGACCATGGCGAGTATGGATATACCTAGTCTACCTAGGTACTACCTAGGTACGTTGTGCAGTACGGCCAAAGAACCTTGGAAAGAAACCTTGGAATACAATCCTCAAATCCAGCGACGACCACACCACTATATATTATTATATATAGTTTCTTCGCACTACATTCAAGATTTTTCTCTTTAGCCGGTATTGGGGAGCAACAAGTCACTACAAGGCCCGCTCAAGAACCCCCAGCCAGCCATGCATCCTGTCCAAAGCGAGCCACTTATGCCGAACGAGGAATCCAATCAAATCAAAGCAGTCACCATAGCCGACGCTGAACAGTTCTTGAGAAGCACGGGCATAATTCATTCTAGGCAAGCACATACGTACTAGCAATCAATTGTTGTCCATGAGTCTCCCCATCCGAGATCACCTTCAATTTTAGCTCCTGGCTTGGTCATCGGCAACTTGACTAGTTAACTAGCTTAAGAAAGAAAAAATAGACCATGCATATATATGCCGATACGTAGCAAACCGAAAGGTACGCCCATTGACCAAGCCGTTAATCATACGTGAAGCGATTATTAGCGGCTGGCAGGCACCCTGGTTAGAGTGATTAGATTGAGTGGTTGACCAGCCGCTCGCACCAGATTGTCAGAGAGAGGAGGGAAAAAAGAAAGACAGAGAGATACTGTCACCTGCGCAGATATTTCTGATATGTTTTAAGTGCGTGTATTGAAGAATGAGAGGTATGTATCATGCATAGCTGCATGCATCAAGTAAGACTCGACAAAATCAAACAAACCACACCAAAGCAAGGACTTGGAGTTCCCAGCCTCAGATCTAAACGATAAGACATGACAACAATGACAATCGCATATACAAAAAAGAGAGATGAATAAACCAAGAACAATCGCTGACTGATGCCCAGAAAAGAAAGCCACCGAAAACTGCATACATGTATATATATGCAGATTGCAAAAGACAATTTGACCTCCCTTTATTTCCCATCCCCATAATAATGAATAGTGATAATAATATGATGAGGTGATAATGAAATAACAATGACGATAAAAATCAAAAAGCCTTCGTGGTATCATATTTAAGTGCTGTCTCCTCTTTTCCGGGATGAAGAGAAGATAAAGACTGAAAACAGTTGTCCGCCCTCGCCAAGGTGTAACGACAATGAACACAATGTATACAATAGATCGAGTATAGATAAGCGTCATATTATATATATAATATTGCTGTGACAAGTGTAGAGGTAGCGATTAGGTGTTCGCACTACCAAATGACTCCGTTGCGAAACTCGTATGTGGTGATTGCTTGAAGATCTTGTAGTAGATTCCGGACAGGATCTGTGCATCGGCCCTCAAAGTCGGTGAAATGTCTTTGCTCTGCGCGAGAAATCTGATAGTGCGCTTCAGAAGCCGTTCGAGTTCGTCACGTTCTACTAATTGTCGAAGACCGGACATGTATGTAGCAGATAAGACGAGCATATTGCCGAATTGTCTACGTCTGTTAGCCTCGTCTGCGAAATGGATTCACTTGGGGTAAGATGACATACGCGTGAGCTGTTCCAAATATATTGGTTACAATCGGCCGTCCTTTGATTCCGTCGAACGCTATCGTGCTTTGCACGGCAGCCCTTATGCAATGATAGCATGCTTGCTGAATTTTTGGAGGGAGACTGTCGAATTTAATCGTCGGGTAGATGTTAGCTTCATCCTCCATATCATCAGAAATGCCGGGCTCGCTGGCCCAACGCGCCATACTGGTGGCCTGATGGCTTTGGGGCTTCAATGAAGAGACTCCACGTTTAGGTTCTGATTGCTCTGAGGAACCACGGGTCTCAACGGTGCTGAAGGCTCCGTATCAGGAGGAGGGGTAATTGATGTAGAGCGTAGTGTAAGAGCGGGCGGTAGATAATATATCGAGCACCGTAATATTTCGCGCGTAAGCGAGCAGCATTTATGTCTGACGCGGGCGGTTCTGTTTCGTTCCATTGCATAAGTTCAGGCAGGTTGCTTTTCCACGCATCGAGATTCACACCAAGGACTTGCAAGACCTGGTAAGGGATATTCGGAGTCTGATGAGAATCCGTCTTTTCCTCGACTTGGTCTTCAAAGTCTCTGTCAGGAATTTGTCCGACTTCGATGCTGCGCCTGTATTAGCAATTGAAACCGAAAGGACACACCAGACAGCACTTACTTTTCTTGTCCACCTTGTATAGATCCGTGATAACCCGGTTCAAAACCTTGCGGAGATGGATTTGCGCTGAATAGTAAAACATCATCTTCGTTTGAGGTGAATTAATGTCACTCGTCAGTTTAAGCGTAAATTTGCCTTGAGGAAGCGTTATTCGCGACTCAGATCTAGATATACCACTAGCCGCAAGATCCAATTCGGCCAGCAAGTCACTAGTAGTGCACAATCATCAGTTCTGCACAATCGTCTGGGTTATATATCAAGACTCACCTTTCATGTTGCAGACATGTCCAAAAAGCAAACTCGTACATATCTTTTAGGGGTCCATCGCTCATGGTATCATAATCTCTCCTAAGAGCGTGTTAGTATGGGTTTTCTCAAAAGCGAGTCTGAAACCAAATAAAACTCACGTTCGAACTAGAAATTGGCAGGCTCTAGCAGCCTGAAAAATCCAACCATGGCTCTGGAACGGATGTGCGAGTTGAGCGGCATAAAACTTGCTAAAATAGCCGCTTGCACATAAGGCAACTCAATGCCACCCTGCAAATCTCCCAAAATGCCTGCAGCATAGGCATAGTAGGCCAGCCCCGGAATTACATCCACGTTTCTGGGGTGAGAATCATCAGAATAATTGTCTTGCGCCAATTTGGAGGTTGGCCTTGGAGTCGGAGTCTTCCAATCCAATGCGGGATCAGGAGATGGGACATTGGGGATTGGAGAGCCTGGCCTGCTACACCTGCGGATGTTGGTGATGGTGAAAGAATGTCGTTAAAGACAGCTTGCGCTTCCGGTGACACTGCAAATGCCTCTGCTCGAGATTTGTCGCTAGGGTCAGGGGCAAACCCTGGTATAGGGCCCTTATGTTCACAAATGGCGCCGAGGGCGAGCACCATTAAAATAATTGCATTGTCAATTGAGCGTTCAATCCGGTGAGGCGGCGATTTTTCCGAGTTGATACTGGGAGAACGAGACATATCGTGCGGCCCTATATTATTACTATGCATGGTCTCGGCAGAGCGTTTTCGTTTCATGCCACGCGCTTCGCCCGGATTGACCACGTGATTTCTTCCGTACTGTTTAATAAACAATTCCACTTTCCTCTCAAGATGTCAGCATGAAGAAATGGATGAAGAATATGGATATGAGCCATGAAGCTGCGATGAAGGCGTCGAACAACGTCAGGCGAAGTGTTCAAAACCATTCTGATCAAGACCGCCGGGACGTTCTCCTGACGACCACCATTAGGCGTCATTGGTAAGCCATAGCCCCAACTGGGGAACCAGCCTGTGCATAGTCTTCGTCAAAGCGAGGGCTCGCAGACGATATTGTTGTTGCGGGGCTATCGGCGCCGGAGGGAGAGCGCGATCCCGTTGATAATAGTACTTGGAATCATGATCATGGCCCTCGCCACATCCATAGATACGTATCAATCCCTCTTTCTCTCGTTTGTCAAGACGTAGTCTTCGTCGACATGACGATCCAACAGGCGACTAATCGAAGGCCATGACAGAAGTTTGTGAGCAGCTGTCGTGTGGTCTATTGGAATTGATAGCTCTCCTTCGTCTTCGGCGTTAAGTTCACTTGGCAAAGGTACCTGAGTTGTGTCTTCTTGCTTCAGCGATTGACTATATCTTTCGAGGGACGACGGAGCCTCCGTTTTCTCTTTCAGCAGTGAGACTTCGTTCGCATTCTCTACTTCGGATCTTGATGTAGAAACTAAGGACTTTCTCAATTCCGAGGAAGCATTCTTTTGGGAATGGTAGGCGACTTCTGGTCGGGGAGAGTATGTCCCTGTTC
Source organism: Talaromyces trachyspermus (assembly GCA_020137715.1). Classification (NCBI taxonomy): domain Eukaryota; kingdom Fungi; phylum Ascomycota; class Eurotiomycetes; order Eurotiales; family Trichocomaceae; genus Talaromyces; species Talaromyces trachyspermus. The sequence goes on along the minus strand of JACGXQ010000015.1, from coordinate 10,427,802 downwards.
CGAGAAATATTCAAACAGCTTATCCACGCGAGAATCAGTAGCTGCAATTTTGTCCACGATAACATCCAACAGCTTCTTCATCACCTCCTCCTTTCGCTCTATGCGATCTAGAATTATTTGGGTAGTCTTTTCTTGCCTGCGGGGTGTTAGCACAGACGATGTCTACAGTGTCGGGCGCAACTTACTTATGAGGGGAACTTCTTTATAGACGCATGCAAGATTGTTATCCTTGCAATTACTGCAGGCCGGACGACCCTCGTCACATTTAGCTTTACGTGTGCGACATTGGTCGCAGGCCTATATTCAGTCCATTAGAATTTTACCGATTCACTCGGAGTACAGCAGTAAGGCCGGGGAGGGGAAAGTCTTACCTGCTGAGCTCTGGCAGCTTTGCGCTGACGCCCATAGGGTAATTGCCAGCGTCGAAAGCGGCGCTGGAAGGCGGCTGACCGTGGTAGGACGCAGGAACGTTTTGATGTACCCAGGCGGAGGCCCCGAGAGGTCGCCATTAACTGGGGACTCGGGAGGCCCAGTGTAAGGGATGCGCGGCGGCCTGTAATCAGACGGCGGCGCGGAATGCGGGTAGGCTCAGGTTGTGTCCCATTCATGGGTCTGTAAGGGCCGCGGGGAATGGTCGTCCGGTACTACTACTGGATGGGAGGGCGTAGGAGCTGGTAGGCTGTTTGGACGGTGATATGGATCTCCCGGTGGTAGTTGGGGAAGTTCCCGACTCTGTTGTTGCGAAGGATGCGGCGCTGTAGGGTAAGGGATGTGAGTAGAAGGGTGAGGAGGAGGCTGCGACTGAGGCGGGGATTGGTGACAGCAGTGGAATGGCGCCGTTCGACGGCGGTTTCGTAGTGTGGTGGGGGTATGGTTGTGGCCGCCAGGGCTGATCGTAGTGAGGGATTGGGACGGGCAAGCCATGAGGCTGGCCGTCACGAGGAGGTGGAATTCGAGGAGGACCTGGCGGGGGCCGTGAAGGGCGGGGGAGATGGCTGAGGGGAGGCATCATGCTTCCATAGGGAGGAAGAGTCTTTGACTTGTTGTTGTCCATGGGAACGGAGCCTCCATTGTTAGCGCAATGGATGATGTGTCAGGGCGATCATGGCCATCATTTGCTTGAGCCTCAGGCGGCGGTTGGGAATCACAGACTGGAAGAGTTTGCTGTCGAGCGATTTGTCTATATCCGCAACATATCTGATGCGGAGGTCTGATTGATTATATGAGCGCGCGGACCTGTAGAATGGAGATGAGGGACGGGATGGTCCGCTGCGTTTGGCGAGGCAATCAACTAAACTGGAGGAGATCTGTTAGTTCCATCTCATTCGTGTTTTTCTGATGCCCGGCAGCAGCAGCAAGCAAGCAAGCAAACAGCAGCAGCAGCAGTGGCGGCAAACAACAAACACGCAGCGAAGTGGAAAATGCGCCCTTACTGGCCAGCAAGCCGTCGTTCTTGCTCGTGGCAGGAGCAAAAGAACAGGCGGAAGGTCCAAAAAGGAAGAAAAGAAAGAAAGAAAGCAAATAGAAGAGAAGGCGTGGTTTGAGTGAGGGTGTAGCGGAGCTCCGAAACGACCAAAGAGAAGAGTCTCCGCTGGCTCCTTCCAAACACGGCCCGATGGTTACCCTTGGCGCGGGCGGCCTCAGGCAGTGAGACTTGAGTACCTCAGGTGGTAGACTGACGGATTCCGTGCAGAAAACAAACAACAGAATAGCCAATGTCAAAAGGCCATTTCATCGTTTTCATGCTTTGTCGTACTGTGTATGTGCAACGGCCGGCCGTGAAACATAATAAGATAGAAGAAGAAGAAGAAGAAGAAGAATCCGTATTGAAGCAAACAAAAGTGATCCGTACGCCGGTGGAGAAGGCTGTAAATTACGTACATCGCTTCGTATTCGGCTGTTGGTTACAACTACGTATATTTTAACTATCCACACTCTCCGTTATCTGCCATGACAAACAGCAGACGATGAGTTCGTTAACCAGGGATGCCTGCTAGCAATATGCACGATGGCATGTAGCTTAACCACTCTCCATCGCCCAGGCAGGTTCAGACAGGCTAAGCCAGCAAAGCCGGGCTAATTCGTTGGAGGTGCATATAAAATCTTGTGACAAACCCGGAAGCGGTATGGATCGTGCGTACGGTATTTTACCAGACAAAGACCGACGGTTACTTACATACATAACTACCTTTGCTTCGGGCAGATACATACGTACAGAACTACAATTCTCGAATCAGGCGAGAGACCAGAATATGTATTATGTATTATGTACTATGACAAGTGCAATAATTCCTCTAACCCGACCCAGGCACAAAGGAAGTTGCACCATGTATTCATCCTGCGTACACTGTACAGTGATGGTATATGTACTCCGTCTCACCCGAAGGAAAACTTTATCCCTCAGAGCTCGCGGCGCCATTGGTTACCAAGGCGGAATGCTGACACAGTAACCTGGGTCCTGGGACTGGCCGAGCCGGTCGCAGTACCATGGATGGCACGTTTCTAGACGGAGAATAACTAGGTAAACGCATAGTCGCTATAGTACGACTACGGATGTCCACGGCTGTGAGTCACGACCATTTTGAGACAGTGCATACTACATAGTCATACGCATGGAAGTTGTTCCTCGTTATCAACAAGACTCTGGACAAACAAATCAAATCGTCCCAACTCTATTGAGAAGATATTCGTCAGCTGAATCCGGTTAACTTGGTTTGATATGCCCAACCTTGCTGCGTGAGACGGTCAAGGAAAAGTTCCAAGGATTGATTCCAAGTGTGCGTCCGTCCTCACTGAGAGGTGAGAACTGGCCAGTGAATTCTGATACCTTGAAGTTATAAATCTCAGATCACTTGAACAAGCAGGTACACATCTAGGTAATCTCGCTCGATCTCGCTGCACGATCAACTTTGCCACTGGCTACACGATATCTAGATATAACACATATTACTCCGTATGGTCAAACAGTGAATGCCGAAACCAACGGATAGATACTGATAGTTACGGAATTATGGATTTGCATTGCATGCGCAAGTTGTCCATCCCTTTGTCTTCCAAGCTTTTGCTCTCTGCGGGTAAGCACTAGAGATATTGGACGGAGTAGCAAGTACTCGCGAGCGCGTCTCTTTGTTGGATATTCCCGGCCTTTGTCCGGTATCTAGATCCGTACATGGTTTCATCGCAAATCTAATTCCTACCACTCGTCCGGAGAGTATACTAGTCATGCAAGGCGGGAGGAACATCATGCATGGTGCTTGGGCCTTGTCAGTGCGCCTAATCCAACCGGAGTATGACGAGACTACGGACTGCGGGAGACTGGAGTAGTTAGTAGAGTACTGAAGTACGTATTATCTCATTCCCCTTCTGCGATTAGTTACCTGTTACGTAGTTCCCACGGAAGAAGCTCCAGGGCTGTTTCGGAGAATGATGATAGACCACGTTTGATAGTTATTCCTCTAGTCGAAAGACGATACATCACATTATTAGCGTGTGCGTATTACGAGACACATGCGAAAATGTGACCTGGCTGCATACACGGATGCAACTAATAAGAATGATGATAATAATGATAATAATAAAAGAAACCTCGCTGCTGAAGCAGGGCCATCCATTCCTGAGCCAAACTCCGGGGTTGACAGGGTTGATGGCGGCAGGGGCGCACAGGGCTCTCCGATTGCGATGCCATTCGCCGCCTGTCATCCATGCACATTGGTTGATCTGGTGAATTCTAACCGTATATAACCACGACTATGAAGTAAAGTAGCAGGGATTGCTCGGTCTCGATCTCGGTCTCGCTGTGCACACCGTTCTTGTTTATTGTGGTCGGCTGTTGAGAATATCAATGTGTATGTATGGATTGCTCGGAATGCGGAGGATTTTCTTGCAAAGAAATCCGCAAATATAAAATGCCCAAGCTCCTCCTTGCAGGCAAAGAGCAGAATAATCTTATTCTCTAACACAGCTCTGGCGGTCTGTATAACCACAGATCGTGTAACAGTCCGCCACTGAGGCCGAGTATACATATGCCTAGGTAGGTGGAATTAGTAGATTGCTCTTGACCGCCATCTTTCTCGCTTTCACCTGCATGCTTGAATTCTCGCAGTTACATTGTTGCACCTGACCGCCCATATTCATCCTAACTATATCTCGGTATACAGAGCTTAGAACTAATAACATAGGCAGGCAATGGACTAAGGACCTGCGGTCACATGGCAAGCAGTACGAAACAGTGTCAGTGTCCGCTGCCCGATCCTACATGCAAGTGTTCATAACCATGAGTCAAATATATCATGCATGCCTCATGCAAGACAGTTGTCACTTTTCGGTTTCTAAGGGTCCTCATGAAGACCTAGGAAGACCGTAGTAGCCATGGTTTTGAACACAACTGAAAGAGCGGTATGTGGTTCTCTACCTTGCCAGCAGATACCTACCTATCTACATTAACATTAGATAAAATCATCCCCAACTAACCACGCACTTGTAAAAACTTATGTATGTATGCTTCCCTGGATACTCGCATTGGCACCCAAACAACTACCCGATCAGGCAACTCCATCACACCATCAAACAAACAGCGCAGCACAACATTAATTATTTCCATTCCGCCCAGCCAAGAACTGTTTAAGCTTGAAAAGTTCGTCCTGCGACTCTAATTACCGTATAATTTTAATAGGCAGTCAACGAATAACCTCCATTCCTCTATATCCGACCAGCCTCCGGCTTCCCTTATTTGTCGAACAAAGCCGCCTACAACCTAGTGCCTAGTGGACAAGCGCAGGGATCAAACAAACAGACAGACAAACAAAGGAAGCAATCAATCTCAGACCGAGTCAGTCTTTCTACCAACTCACTAGTTCGTGAGCGGGCTACTAGATGAGGTATTGGACCATCCCACCCACTCTGCATTTAGTTAGTTAAATGCTACTACACGATATGGTAATGGAACGAAGGATGTCCTTTCTTTGGGCCGTTTGATTGATATAATCACTTTTCGTGCAAGTACATAGAAGTCAGCCGGGATATCACCCTTTTACCAAGGTGCTAACCTGAACAGAGGTGCATATGCCTGTGCACATATTCACGAATAGTGCTATGTACCTTCACTTCAGACAGATAACAAAAATGACTCTCCTAGCTCTTTAGGTGCCTAGTTAAGTTACATGGTCACGTAGCCCTCATCAGATAATGGAACAACCTCCAAAGACTATGGAATACCTCTAATCGCTGCCCAGCATCCATCAAATCGTACCACTTGCTTCGACGTAGTTTGAGGACATTCCAAGGCTGTTCAGGGTCGTCGTTGCTGTCGTTGCTGCTACTGCTGCCGCCGTTGGTCAGGCTGTCGATATATCGCTTGTGCACCCTGAGATGCAAAATTGAGACATGGTGATTTAGTTGCGAAAGCATGAAAATCTGGGAGGATTGTTAGCTGTGCGAAACATAATTATAATGTAAGTTGGTTGAGCATACATCGTCGTATGGACTATCCTTGGGTTTTCCAATTTGCATATACTTCGTCCTCTTGTCCCATAAACTTGGTCCCGGCTCGATAATCTTCCATCTCTCACTGACTGTCAATTTTCGTGCTCGCCCTAAGCGCCGCGACGACCGGAGCGGATAGCTATAGCGGGAGCGTTTGTACATATTGTTGCTGCCATCATCACTATCCTGTGGTTTATCGTGGCTTTCCCTGTCTGAGTTTGTTGTTGCTGATGCTGCTCCCTCGTTTGCTGCCTCGCCCGTCACTCCGTCATCCGAGGCACCACCCCATCGAGGCACCGTTGTCCACCATTTGCCCTCACCAGGCTTCACTTCCACGGTGCCTTCTCGAGACCGCTCCTGAGCTAGAAGGAGCATGCCCCCAATCTCACGGAAGATGTCGCACATTTCTTTCTGCCCGTATCCCGGACTTCCCCAGGGTCTCTAAATGTTGTTTCTTCTCGACACTGTACTCCTAGCATCGGCCCTTCCAGTATCCCACTTCGTGCTGCCTGTCGATCCTGAGGCACTCTGCCAGCTACTAATGTGTGGCGTACGGGGAACAACAGGTTTTGAACAAGGAGTCTTGGTTGCTGTGCAGGCACTGATGCCTGGCATTGGAACGGCCATGCCACCATCTCAAGAAGACCCTCATCGTGTCATCACGGATATCGGCTGGCATTTCGCTTCCTGTTCCAATACGCCGACCTTTGTAAGCACGTTTGTATGCTTTGCCTTCCTCATCACCAGTGTCCATGGGACTGCCGCCTTGTTGCTGCTGCTGCTGCTGCTGTTGTTGTTGTATCTCTGTAACACTTTGCTGGCGCGTACGCTTCTCTTCAGACGCCGTTGCAGGCTTCTCATAGTATTCGTCAAGGCTGGTATCCCAGTACTGAGCCATGCGTTCCAAGCCAGTCAAAACTTCCTTGACTGTGTTAATCTTACTCTATCACGGCCAGGCTTCGGTTGCATTCTTGCAACCTCTCTGTATGCGTCGTCATTGTCGAACAAAAGCTCTTTCCTGACCAGGTCATATTTTGAAAACGGCGGGTATGGAAACCCGCTCGCCATGATGGCCGGTTCGACATTTTCTTCCGTCGGGTTTTCCCAGACAAATGAGGGCAGACCCTGGAAGTGCTTGTCAGAGAGGATTTGGGTGCCCTCTATATCGGTCTCTATCTTGAGATTCAGGGACTTGACGTGTTCAAGCGTGATGTCGTGGGGGCTTTTATTGCGAGGAGCTTCCGGTAGATGGCGTTAAAGTCTGTGGCGCTCTGTATCTCGATCTCTTGGACCCCGCGGTAGTGTGGAAACTCTAACGGTGTTGGAGGCGGAGGTGGATTCCGCTCTTGCTCCGGATCCATTCCAATCGAAGGAGCCCCTGTTCACCTGTCAGTGGTCCCCTTCGTTATTCGCGGCAGCAAGTCTCGAGAAATCTAAGGGTTGTGTTGTAAGACAGAAGTGACTTGCCTGTAGCCCACGCGAACATGATGAATGGCGCCTATGTCATGAATCTGATAGCTAGCTAGCTAGGGTTCTGCTGCTCTCTTCTCACATAGCACGGGTGCCACAGACCGACCCGACGACACAGCACAGTATGTCGGTGGCTAACTATGGTAGAGGATGATGATGGTTGTCGATGGTTGGCGGGGAAGGGAAGCCGGCCCCATTTGCTCTGCTTCCCAGTCAGGTTAGACTGCTACGTCGTCAGGTTGTGCAGGCACAGAGTAGGAATAAATAGTTAACTAGTAATAATAACTAATAAATAATAAGAAAAAAGAATAATGCATTAGTTTATCCATGCATATATGTGTGTTTTTTGCTGTAGTACAGTCACCAGTGTGTCCTCTGCTTTCCTCTTCTCGTCTGCGAGCAGCCATACATATACATACATACAGTATACCTAGGCAATATCCTTATATCGCTTGGAATGTGTATGCCAATGAACTGCTAAACACCAAACTAAACAGGCAATGTAGGACACTTGCATAGCACATTTATTTGTTTTATTTTTATTTCATATTGACATTGTGCAATGTCTAGACGCCAACACGTGACTATGTTCGCCGTAATGGCCTCTGATTGGCCTGAGGCAGCCTACTTAACCGCCCTCCCTCGGGCCAATTGGGCGCCTGCGTCCAGCCTTCCTCACAGCCATCGCTGCAGTCACAACCTGGATTGCCCAGTACCGATCAATGACAATTGACTACTGGCCATGATGAACTGGCTGACCGACCACCCATGAGGTGATTGCCCTTCCTTGGCATCTGACTGGCGGCCATCCCAAGACCTCCAGTGCTTCACCATGGCATTTCTGAAACAACCTCCAGCACTTCAGGCCAACTGTGCCTGCGTGCAGGATGGCGGCATTTCTCTTCCCTCGCTAGCTCTCCTTCAGTAGTTTGCTCGACAAAGAGGAACTCCTGCTGGGATTTTACTATTTTTCTTCTTCACGCAAAATGCAGTCATAGCCCGGTAGCGAGGATCATTGTCGTTTAAACAGAATAGAGAGGCATCCTGAAAGGAGGGAGCGTCGGGATCAGGCATGGAATCCTCGATTACGACATTTGGCGGGTTGAGATGCACAAGAATCCCACGGACAGTATTCCTCACGGCGATATCAACATCCGCCGCATCATCAGAGATTGCCGGGCTGCCTGAGAATCTGTCATCTACTGGCACGTCAACGGCCACTTCTGGACCGTCTATTGCAAGTAGTAGCATGCTGTCAGTTTCGCAGCCATCAGATCCGGCCTCTATTGCCAGTACCACCGCGCTTGTGGCAACAGCCATAAGTGCATCCAGCAGTAAGCTATTTGACTTTCTTCCCTAGTACTCTTTCTGGACTTTGAATAACCGTCACCCGATTCCTGCCTTTAGCAATAACTGCTGCCGCGAGCATCCTGCCAGCAGTAACCTCCTCCAATACAAGCCCCGTGTCTACGCAAATATCGGGTAATTCCTAGGCAACTCTACGACAGACGATTCAAAGAAACATGCCACTGCCGTCGCAATAGGCGCATCTTTGGGCGCCGTGGCTCTCGTCGCTTTGGTCGTTCTCTTTATATATCTTTATCGACGCAAACGATTGGCAACATCCTTTCCAGATGGTGGATTTATTCCCTGGGGCGCATGCGGATGCGGTATAACTGGACTATTTCCAAGTCTTGCAGATCTGCTTAGTAAGATAAAACAGAAACTGACGAACAAAGCCGCCACCAAAGTGCGTACCAAAGTGCAAGCCAAACTGAGAGCCGTTGTGACTCGTATTTGGAATCGTGGTTCTATGCCCAAGGATAAACAAAATGACAAGAGCGCGGAAACACAAGCAGAAATCGCCGAGAAGGGCATCACTTATGAGGCACCCTTGCAAACTTCAACAGAGAGCTATAACAATAACAATATATCATCATCACCTCCACGGATAATGCCACACCTTGCCAATCCATTTTCTGATCCTCCAAGATCCAATACAGTACCGAATGAAAGCAATCGTCGACCAGAAAACCAACTTAATAACCTCACGGAATCATCTACTCCGGCAGACGATAGCGATGAAATCTCGATTTCCTGCCGCTCACTGTACGGAATGTCGTCGACTCGGACAGTGACGACAATAACAGCAAGAAGAAGACCACGACCACCACCAATAGACACAGCAAGAATCTCCAAAGCAGGCACAGCGGCTCCACCTCGAATTTATTAAAAGGCCGAGGATCCTCGCCTTTATTACCCGATTTCAAGTCCCGGCTAGAGAATTGGCGACGAGACCTGAAATCTGGAGATAGAACGAGTGCACATAGTGACCCTTTTGATTTGGAAAGGCCTCTTACGACTCATCCGACACCCACGGCTGAGCAACAGAAGTTTTGAGAAGGATATTTCTAATAATACCAACATCTCCTTTCTATCTATTTTTCTTGCATGTAATACGGTGAAGGTGGCATTTTGATCCTCAGATGTTTGCATACTGCTTTTCCCGTCATATTCCCCAGTGTTGTTCATAAATCGCATATCAAAGGTGTAAGAGCTTGCATTAAAATCCATTTTTGTTTCCTTTCAGAAATGAATTGAATTATAATATATATACAAAGAAAATACTTACCCTCAAACAAGCAATACGCAACATATTTGTTGTATTTCAAACCACAGATCCCTCTGTAGAACTTACGAACATCATTTTCTGCATCTGATGACTCGTGGAAAAGCATGAAAGGCTACTTGTTTGTTAAGGGCACATAGGTAGGAAACCCCCAATTTATAAGAACCAAAATAACTGGTGAAGAGACAGGAGAGCAGTATTTCTTTTCTTATCTGTAAAACCCTCATATGAAATTTGGATGAAGACCAACTGTCCGATTAAATCATTTTTTAACTGACAGTTGTGTGATAAAAGAAAAGACACCACGTGCAATAAAAAATTTCCGATTCCGTTCGTTATTTAAAATTCCCTTCAGTAGAAGAAATAGTAAAAGAAGAAACCAAGAAACAGAGCATAAACCCAGGAAGTAAATCAATGCTGGATGTTCTCCATTCCTCTTTTTTCTTCCCTCTTTGTGCCATGGCTCGTTTCCAGACCATAGAACGCCTCGTTTTGTGGAAACCACATAGCTCTTGCTCTCGCTGCTTCGACACCATCATCACCTTCTTCCATTAACCAAGGGATTCGATTATATTTACTCCTTGGTCTCCTCCTCCTCACCGGCATTTCGCTTGGCGAGGATGCGCTCCTGTCGTCGCTCACGGGCAGCCTTGGTCTTGGCGCGCTTGGCGTCCATCTCTTCCTTGAGGACACGCTCACGTTGCTTCTCAGCCTTGGCCTTGTGAATCTATATTAAAGAAGAAAAGAAAAGAAGTCAGTAATGTGCCTCGATATGGAGATGTTTCAATCTCCCGCCCTTTCAATCCTGTTTCGGTCGTTGAATGTGCAGAACGGATAATATGGATAGATGTAACTAACGTGTTCAACCAGAGCACGCTTGTGCTTGAAGGTGTTACCCTTGCTCAAATGGTAAAGCTCGTGGTAAAGGTGCTTGTCGATCTTGCCAGAGGCACGGTATTTGACGAGGAGACGGCGGAGAACACGCTGGCGACGCATCCAAAGGACTTGGCTGGGGAGCGGAAATCGAGTTAAAATTCCAAACTTTTCTTCCCGCAAAGATCCATCTTCCTTTCACAAGCAAATATACGTACCTAGGCATACGAGCGTCCTTGGTACCCTTTCGCTTACCCAGACCACGGTGTCTACCAATTCGACGGGCGGCGTTGAGCTCACGGGCACGGGAGCGGGAGTGCATGGTGACGGGCTTGCGGATAATCAAGCCATCGCTGACCAGCTTGCGGATAGTTTGGCGAGAGTTGGCGTTCGAGATTTCGCTCATTTCATTGGGATCGAGCCAGACCTTGCGCTTACCGCAGCCGATCACGGACGCCGCAAGGCGTTTCTGGGTGCTGAGATTGACCCTGCATATAGAAAAGTACGGATCAGCCTCTTTGCGCTTTCAACTTTCGCTTTTCTCTCAAAAATTCCTGTGCGGTGTTGTATTATATAGCGTAGTGCATTTGGTGTCCCTTTCCCATCGACTTTCGACGAGAGTGCATCGGAGAAAAACATCGTAGGAAAGAATATGTGTCGCATGAATAAAAGAAGCAATATGAGGAATATACTCACATCTTGATGTCGGCGTATCGACGGTCGTTTTGGCGTAAAGAAGTTCGTCGGTCGGATCGACTGACTACGGACGGTTTTCAGTGAGGAGTTTGCGTTGGTCGCCCGGGGGTGCTGCTTAGGTAAGTGCTAAGCGAGAACCGTTGTTAGTTAGTTAGTTACCGCATCCACATTAGGGCTCAAGCCCGACCCGCTAAGCCTGTTCCGGACAAACACTCATGAAGCATTAACGCCTTGGGTACTTGAAGCCATCATGGGTTCGGCGCTGTTTGGTTTCGTGGAGAGTAAATTAAACGTGCTATACGCATGGAAACATCGATGCACCGCAGAGTCGTGATATTGCTCAACAGTCAATGTCCAGTACCTTTTGCGATTTAGAAACTATACGGTTCTATCTCCTCCAATCATCTCTTGCGAGAATCACATCACTCCTTGATTCACATATTCATGCTCCTCATAGGTATCTTAATAAGTTATACGATTTTGAATTCTTTCATGCCGAATTGTTTAAGCATTTCACACCTCACTCCACTCCAAAGTTATCTTCTCCCAAGTCAACTCTCCCCACGCTCCATAACTCTTTTCATCTTCCACCTCATCGTTCGACAGGCCAAGACCGCCTTGGCCGCCCTCCGCTTCGTCTCTCACGGGCTTGAATAGCAAGCCGTAATGCCACTCGCTTGAAGTAGTCTGATATGCTTCGTTTAGGCCCAGCGGGCAGTTCCGCCCCTGGTCCGGCCATGTACTTGTCGAAGACTGCCCCTTCAGAATCAACCACATCAAATATCGCAAGGAAAGCAGCTTCAGCGGCTAGCTTCACAGGAATAACTAGATCGCGGACACTGCTGAACACCGGTGGCACAAGTTGTGCCAAATGTGGCCTCGTGTACTCGAGATGGAGGCGACCTATAGTACGGATGACTACAAGGGCCAGGCGTCTGGTGTCTGCTGGATGCCCTGCTGGTATCACTGATGCAAGAGCCTCAAAAACGGGTTTTGTAGATTCGAAACTCTTGTGTTCACTTTTAGCAAGAATGTATTTCCCCGCAGCTAAGACGCTGTTGTCGGATATGTAGGGCTGTATCCGTTAACATATGTAACCAGAACGCAAGAGTTTCGGAATACAACAACCTACATCTGAATTCGATATGCCTTGACAAATAACTGATGGCGTCTCAGTTGCAAAATTCTCCAGCAGCAATTCTGGGGCCTCCACAAGAGAGAATTTAACCCCAGAATCGAGGCATGGGAAAAGTTCGTGGTTAGCACTCGAGATCTGCAAACACGGAAAGTCAGCAAGCACGCACGTTCGATCGACGTCCGCAAAATATAGCTCACCTAATCAGAGGGATAGCCGAAGCAGCAGAAAGATTCTTCACGAGGGCGCCAAGCAATTTAGCATTGGTTATGGCCATTGCATCTTTCTAAATGTCAGCCCAGTGCTTTGGAGTTAGATGAGTATGAAATATGTTGAGTTACCTGTACGATCGCTAGTGTCATCATCAATAAGACCCAGCACCGCAGTTCTTGATGCCTCACTCATGCTACCACCTGCCTTATACACAACCTCATGGAGTGCTTTCATCATAGCGTTTTTGACCCCATCATCATCAGTCTTGGAGCCGGCAACCAGTTCTGCAGGCGAGTTAGTGCTAATCTAATTCCGGCCTTATTCGTACAAAACACACCTGCAACAAGGGGATCTACGCGAGGTGTAAGAGTAATCAAAATACCCAAACCCTTGGCAGCTCGGTTTCGTAAAGTTTCGCTTGTCGTGTCTGCCAATCCTCTGGCGAAAGTCCGCTGGAGTTGAGGTAAGAAGGGCTTAACAGCAAGCGGTATCTTTTCTAATAACTTATTCAAAGCATAGAAGACTGCTGCCTTGATATCGACAGATCTCTCTGACACAACACGGATCAGCGGACCTGTTATCTGGGTCACAAATGGCTTTAGAGAATCTGGTGCTGTTCGATCAATAATATCGGCAATGGCGAGCGCAGCTTGTGTCCGCTGTTCGGTATTACCGTTCAATAGACCCTGAAGGAAGATAGGGAAGATCGCCATGATACCCTTAGGCAGGCTAAATCCTGGGAGCGCGGCCCCGGGGACCCCAACTTGGCGCAACGTTTGACGCGTAGGAATCACAAGCACTTCCAATTCTTCCTTGCGCATGCTTGATGTCAGTTTGCTTAATGCCGCCCACGCGGCCTTGACAACATTCTTGTCTCTATCATCGAACGAAATTAGGAGCACCCGGATGAGGTCCTGGTGGTATCTTGAATAATCAAGATCGGCATCGGCGAAGAATTTCGCCATGCGTTCAGCAGCATTTGCCCGTCGATTGTGATCGTCATGTTTCATGAGACCCATCATCACACTCATGGCGGTGTTAAGACCATCAAATTCATCAACGGAAACGAGTACGGTATCGAAAGAGGAGCTCAGTTCTGCCAAAAGTTCCTCGTCTTTAGTCGATATCATTTCATCCATCAGGGCATTAAGTATTGTAGGTAGGCGACGGGTCATAGCGGAACTAGCCACCCCTGCCAGAGACGCGAGTGCTCTGGCATTGAAGGCACTAATGGGAGTTGTAGTAGCGTTGGTATCAAGTTGGGTAGGATGATGTTCGCCCGTGTAGTTTCAGTAAGCAAAGTAAGAAGAGCCGATAGAGCCTGTTCGGCATCTTCATCGTTCCGGAGTAGAGACAGTAGATATGGAAGAACCTGATCGACTGCCCTCTTGCCTAAACTTTGTTGTAGGGCATCAAATGCTTCAGCTGCGGCCTCTCTGACATCCTCATCGTTGTCAACTAGTGCAACCCGCACAATGGAAATGAGAACCTTTTCATAGTCTGCTAGGACCTCTGCAGATGATGATGTAATCAATTCACGGAGTGCGATACAAATACCTTGCTTGGCATCTACGTCGGTTGAGGTCCTAAGACCATCTTCAAGGGATGGTAACAGAGTGGCTAGAACACTTTCGCCAGCCTTCTTGATGAGATCTCCCAAAGCATTTCCTGCAATAACTTTCTGTTCCATGTTCGATGATCCAAGGCGGCGAATAAGCAGCTGTGTTAGTGTAGGTACCAATTCCTTGAGTGTTCTAGGCGTAGCGACAAGAGCTTTCCATACGGCAATTGCCGCGCTTCGCACTACACCAGATGTGTCGCAGCGACAAATGTAAAGCGCAGATAGAACCTTGTTCCGTTTCTCCTCGCCAAGGATTGCAAGCAAAGACTGGCCAGCCTGGGTTGCGCCTTCTTCTTGCTCTTCAGCATCGACATTGCTAGTAATACCAGTGATATTGAAGAGCAAGTCGCCAACGAGCTCAACGGAGCTTAATCTGATTCTGTGGCTATCGTCTGCCAAACCGCGCTCAAGCTCAGGCAAGAGAAGATCAATGGCTTTCGATGAAAAGTTTTAACCAACAAACGGCCGGCCCGCAACGAGGTCTCGCGGATCGCTTCAATGTCGTCTGCCAAACCCGCCAAAATAGGCGGGATAATCTTGCTCAAGTAGGGAGCAAAGCTGTTGCCAAAGCAAGCTGGCAAGAATATAAACAATGACATGAAGCCTTCTCTGACAGACGGCTTGGAGCTGGAGACATTTTGTAATATAGTTGGTAGAGTTTCTTCGAGGCGCGTCGTTCCGAGACCCGCAAGAACTTCTGAAAGAGCTTGTGCAGAGCCTAATCGGTCGCCTGCTCCAGTATCCGACTTGAGAGTGGACATTAGACTTGGGATAAGATCCGGAAGAGCATCTTCTCCCAATTTCTCGATTAATGACCCAAGAGCCTTGGAAGCCGTGGCTCTCGTAGTAGGCACAGGATCGACTATTGCAAGACGCAGGCCAGCGACCAGGATGGGCAAGTGAGAAATAAGGTCTTTTCTCTCTGTCAAATGGGCAAGACTGCCAATGATTTGGGCAGCTTTACGCTTCGTGTTCGATCGATCGCCGAGTCCGCGCTCCAAAATACGTACAACAAGAGCAAGCGAAGGAGCATCCAAATAATGAACGAACGAGACTTTGATGAGCGAGTCGAGAGCTTCGTCGGTGTATTTCGTAGGATCACTAAGAGCTTTGAGGAGAATTCCAACAAGACTCTTGACTTCAGGGTTGCTGATCACCTCACCGAAGCGTTGCAGACTACGGTTGGCTGCGTTGCGAACCTCTTTGTGGCTGTCATTTAATACAACGGTAAGGGGAGGAATAATATCCGGTAAACTGACGGCTAATTGTTGAGGATCAAGGTATGCCATGGCACCTAATAGATCACAAGCGCCTTTCTTGCTACGCCATTGCGGGTCGTCCAGACCTTCCAGAAGAGTTGGAAGGATTTGTTTCACACCGTAGGAACTTAAATTGGCAACGCATGATTTGGCAGCGTCCAGACAGGCATCTCTCACGTCAATACTGGGATCACCAAAGCTTGTAAGCAAATGAGGTACGATCTGGATAACATAGGGTTCGAAGATCCTTCCAAGCACCGTAGAGAATAATTCGTAAGCCAAAAGAGCGCCTTGGCGTTGGTTTGGATCCTTTTGTTGTCAAGAGCATCCTTGAGGGATGACATGATGTGGTATTGTCTTAAAGCCACAACGCCTTTACCATGAACGATACCAGCAAGCCCATAGGCAGCTCCACGTCGTGACGCATATTTCTTAGACTTCACGAGCTCATCCAACAACTGCTGGACGTAACCTTGTGTTTCCGGGCCAGACAGTCTGATCAAAGGGGAAGACATCCAGCAACTGCGGACTGTACCATTTCAGACGGTGTGGAAAGAGCAGCAAGTAATTCCTTGATGACTGTACTCAAACGCGAGTCTCCGGTTTTGAGATGTCTTGCCAATGAACCATAAAGTATGATAACTGCCTCATTGAGCCAGTCAGAGCTCTCAGTGGCCTTGTCAGAAGTCTCAAGACTCTTCTCGAACAATGTCATTAGTTCTTCCACTTCCTGTTGTCCGCGCTCTTCGATAATAGCCCTACCACAATCTGCCATTTGCTCCCTGACAAGAGCGTTCTTGTCAACCAATGGACCTTTCTCTATCAGGAACTTCATAAATGATACGATCTGGTCTTTCTCAAATAGTTTGGTCATCGCTTTGAAGGTAAGAGCTATGCCGCTTCTGATTTCCCAAACGTCAGTAGTGTCTGCTTTTAGTGGCATTCCGTACTTGTCTTTGCTTGGCGCTTTCGGTTTGACTTCATCAACGTATTTCGCTTGCAAGTCAGATAATACCACGTCAAAAATTGAAGAGTGTAGTTCGACGCAATGTGCAAGAGCACGAGCAGCAGCACCCCGCAGTTGACTGTCTCTTGCACCCAGATATCTGATAATCTTCAAGTATGAATCTCCATCCACATCAAGAGCATTATCTTCCCAAATAGCCTCGGCAAGCTCTGCATTCTCCTCGACCTGGTCATGGTAGCATAACCAAATATGTTCGGAGAAGTCAAGATCTGTCAAATCAATCTCAGCTTCAATTGCTTGCAGCACAGCTGTGCGCACTGAAACATCTGGCGCAATCGTTCCCTCGAGAAGAGTTTTGAGTTCTTCCTGCGAGATGTTTTGAGAAATACACCTGCACAGATCAAATAACGTATCTTTGACCAACTTGTAATGTTGAGAATATTTATTTAATGACATGATAAGTTGTTGCAGGACTTCACCACGGGAAGCCTGGTGTCGGAAAACGAAGAGGAATGAAATGATAGGAACTCGAATGTTAGAAGAACTTGCTCCCCGCCCTCTTCGCCTTTCTGCTCCTCAATACCATCTCGGCTCAATACCAAGGCTGCCAACGGCAAAAGGTAGGCAAGGGATGTTGGTTCAAACGGCAGTTGCTCAGACGTGAAACGTATCCTGTATAGAATTCTAGTAACAAGATCTCCCAACGGTTCGGCTTCTAACTCAAGGGGTAAGTTGGTATTTCCCAATGCACGGAGAGTCGCAACACCGATAAACGGCCGCAACAGGCCAAGTCGTGGGGAAACCTTCTCCGCACAGGCGAGGTAGGCTTTTGAAACGGAATCGCCCACGAAAAGGCCAGCATTCAGACGCGCTAGAGAACGGAGTGATGAAATTGCTGTGTTCATCCATGCGCCGGTGTCAGTCGGCGGTCCATTAGCAAGTCCACGGACGATTATACAGCCTCTCTCAATCCTTTTGATTTCAGAAAGCACATTTGCGCGAATTTTGGCTTCTTTCTCTAGCTGCCCTTTGACCTTGAGTTCTTCATCTGCGGTTAGCTTCTTCTGAGTCTGTCCTCTCTTTTGGGCAATCTGTGCACGAAGCTCCTCTTCCCATTTAAGAGTGTCATAGTCTTTGATGTTCTTGTCTGACAATGGTTGGGCAGACTTTGTGTTTAGCACATCCACAAAGGTTGTACCTTCTGGTGTACGTGCGATAGCAGCATCAGTTGGTGTAAACTTGGATATACGGTCGCTTGCCAGGTCCTCGCTTATGATGTCAACAATGCGAGGTATCATCACGATTGGTGCGACGAAGGCTAAGTCTGCCGCAGCACTCCCAACAGCATTACTTGCGTGTGGGATCCGTGACTGTATAGGATCCTTTGCTACCTGTAGCAGCTGCTTAATGGATTCGTCCTGATGATCGGAGACAAGCTTTGCAGGGTCTAAGCCTGCCTTGAGACAAAGATCGATCCATGATACTTTCGGGACAAGCCCCTGGCGGCAAAGAACGAGAAGTTTGATTAACTGATCTGCTACTGCTGTTTGAGCCTCGTCTGAAAGCGGACCAGTAGTTGACGCACTAGGGCATATGGCTTTTACAACAAGGTGGAGTAGATCTTGACTACCTCCGCCTGTAGCAGCTGCAGCAGACTCCTTGTCAACGACTGTAAGGGCAAGTATCCAAGACCATAATGAATCGACGATGACATTTCCAACTGACAAAGAATCGCCTAGATGAACAGCGGCCAGCACTTGACACGCCTCTTCTCTCATTCTCCGCGTGACGCTCGGATTAACAATGGTAAATATGAACGCTTGGCCCCATGCCGCTTGGCTAGCTGGATCATAGGTATTCAATGTAGAATCACTGGCGACTGCAGCGAGTGCCCGCGCTTTCCATCGAAAATCTTCTTCTGTTGACAATTTACTGTAGACTTTCGGATTGAGCAAAAAGACGGTTTTGGTGTCAACGACATAGACTGCTGAGTGATACTTGTCCATGCTGATTTCGGAACAATCTGCGATTTCTTCAACAGACTGGATAGAGCAATATACCCATATGCAGTAGGAACTAAACCGCTTTGAGCAGAGGGAAGGGGTTTGCAACGGTTTCAGTGAATGAGTCTTTGATTTTTGTGAGAACAGACTCAACTAGTCCCTGGTTTGATGGGCTACTCAGCTTATCTGGATTTGCGTTCCACAGCAAGTCAGCAATTTGAAGCTGCCACAACCTTCGAAATGGTATTCGTTTATCAGTGAGTGCCTTTGCAATAACCGAAACGGTCTCACTTTTCACGGGGATTTCGTGATCGATGAGATAGCCAAGGTGTTTGGAGACAGCATGGATTTCAGAGAGCAGTGCAACTTCACTCGAATCCTTGGAAGCCACCATGACTAAATTCGTAACAACTTCGTGGGACAGTGTCTTATAGCAAGGGATGTTTGACAATACATCAGCATGTAGCGCTCGTTGGTCAGCATTTGAAATCTTCTGAGACTTCAAAAGCCCTATAATTTCGTTCGTCACTTTGAGGAGAGCCTCTTCAGACTTGCACCTAGATATCAAAGCTTTAAAGGACTCTGTGGCGCCCTGTCTTATGATTGGATTTGTGGATTTAAGACTGGACAGGAGAGGCTTGGATAATTTGGAGTTAACTGGCTCTGAGAGATCAATCTCCACAGGGAGAGCTGAGCAAAGAGGAGGTATTAGGCCATTCAGTACGATCTCCGGCGACCTCAGAATTGATTTTTCCAGCGTCGGGAAGATATCAGAAACCAGATCGTCGTAGGCAATAAAAGATGCAAAGAAATCCGAGAGCCCGTTTGCTATATGTGGTGGCACCTGACTTCGCGACCCTAGGATCTCCTTCGTATAGAAAGCCAATATTGGCTTCTTCAAACCGGCCAAAGCATCTTCTTTAGTTGGAAGACGTGCGCAAACACCTGAAATTACTCCGACAAACGGCGCATTTTTTGAGCCGACGTCCCAGTGACAAGTCGTAACACCGATTCACGTACTATCTCCTCGTCCACATTCACCGACATAAAACGGCCCTCAACGCACGGCGTGTTACGCGTAGAGCAGATTGCTGCACAGTTGGCTTCGAGGTCTCCACTAAACACAGCCCCAACACATTCGCATTGGCCGATATCACGTCTAGAACGACTCCAATTGGAGCTTTTATAGAGCTCAAATGTTGCAATAGAATGCAGCACCACTCGACGAGGACAAAGGCGGACGCAGGTGAAAGGCTAGGTTTCGCGCATTCTTTTGAAGCCGTCCGCTTAAGAAGTTGATATCTTGCTCGGTTGTCGACTTGAGGAGCGATCGCAGACATTGTTGAACGGCCGTACGAGAATTGCGGTCAATGTATAACGGGTACGTTCGAAGAAGGAGATCCAATATAGATTTTCCATTTGCCTCCGTCAACACATTCCCTATGCGCGAAGACAAGACTTTCATTTAGTGACAGTCGACGTAGAAGCTGCGAGTGCATTACCTACCGTTCTTTTCTCGGACTAATTGGAGAACTCGCACACGGCGAGAAGTCGAGCTTGACAGAAGGACGCTTTCGAGGCTCTCCAATTCACCATTTTGTATAGCATCCCACTTTAATAATTCATCCATTTTGGCTGGGAAATGACATGTCGAGCCAGCCTGGAATTGTGCGCACACACAAACAAGTTCACTTTGTCCCGCAGTTTGACGGAAGATTTTGATTTGCTGTGGGGAAGCTGCCAGCCGCCGCACCTGCCCACTCCACTCAACAAGAAGGACGTCACTGACCACCGACCAACAACCTTGGAAGGCACATCGACTCAGCTCTTCATATTTGCTTACTTTGCTTTCGACGGTAACAGTACCTAGCTGGCATTGCGGCGCTTGGGCAAAGCTCGTCTTGTGGGCGTATCTCTGCCAGAATATTCACACGTATCAAGCCAGGCCAATTGTATTTTTCTTGTTATGCCTCCCAACAAGAAGAAAAAGAAGGCCGTGTCGAATCCAGCCCGGGGTTTGCTACTGTGTCCGTGCCGTCAAAGCCCAAAGTAGTGGAGTCGACGACAGTCTCATCGACAGCAGAATCGTCAGCAGCGATATCTGAAGGCGAGAGATCTCCGCCAGCAGGAAGGAGCGGACAACCCCAACCTGAAGATTCCAACGAGCAAAGTCTCCAAGGCCTTTCCCCGGAGGAGCTTGAAGAGCACTTCGCAGAAGCAGAACTTCAGATTCTAGTGGATAAATATGCATCCAAGTGCAAAAACGAAGCTACCCGTCAAGTCTCGAGATTAGAAACTGAGCGTCGCTTGCTGAGATCCCAGGCTAATATCCTAAGCCTGAGCGAGTGGATACCTCAGGAGGTGCAGGATAGAATTCTTGCTCTAGCTCAGACAGAACAAGATGACCTTGAGTCTCCCGTTGAAAGGGATCTGGATGGTGGGAGGGAGGAGGAATTGATCAGCAAGCTTTGGAGCCTACAAGGTACAATCCGAAAACTTGGGTTTTCCGACACCCGAGTAGACTCGTTGCTTAAATACATAATTTCATATCACTCCGGACTCGCAAGCAACGTCAAAGCTGTGAACTGGAACCTTGAAGAATCGCTAGATTGGTTGGCATTACAATGCGACCTTGCTGAGTTGGACTCTTATGACAGGAAGAAAGAACCGTCATGGACAACGGAGGAGCTCACTTCTTCATGGATTAGCGGTAAATACATCTCCCTGTTGTCAGGACTTGATACACTTGATACTTATATTTTACTTTGCAGATGGAAGCGAAAAGCAGTCTCCACAAGTCTCAAAACGAATCCAGAGCAGGAATCATTTAGAGAAGGCACCAATCCGTCTTGCGCCTAATACAATAGAACCTGATTTCGATGATTCTGACAGTTCTTGCGATCCCGAAGACTTTGCCGACGAATATGTTTCTCTAAAAGTCCGGCTGTATCAACTACGGCCCCAACTTTTGATCAGAAACCAGGCGGTGGCGGCAAGAAGACACGAGGTCAGACTACTGGAGATGAACCTGATCCGAGGATAAGAAGGCTTCAGCTAAAACTGGCTAAAATCGAGGGCGATATTCTTTTCGATCGTGATACGGCAGAAGTCAAATGGCTGGAGAAATTGAACGACCTGCGGAGGGAGTCTGCATTTATCCGAGAAAAGGAGCGCACGACTACAGAGAAAAAGCCAAAGATGTCATTCAGCCTACAGTATCCGAAGACGCGGAAGACTTTGTAATTGTAGAAGCTACTGAATCCGGTGATGAGGCACTTTTGGGTAACATTTTCACAGAAAATACAGGTGACGAGCCTCCATTTCACCAAGATACAACCAATGCTTGCAAGTTTATACGCAGCTTTGGGGAATCAGTTGGTGGCATTAGCCCCAGAAGCTTCTCCAAGAAGTATGCCAAGCTAGGCAAGTCTTTCTTCTATCTTCTGGCTGATTTTTGGACGTTACTCTTATAAAGACGAAAGCTAATAATTGTCTCCAGAGATCCGGCGTCTAAAATTCTTTTAAGGATCTATCGACAACCTTCTATTCAAATCGAAAAGCAGTTGAGATAAAGTGGTCCAAACCACAAGAAGAATTATCTCCACCCTTGATCGAGAATCTGTCCATCAAATGCAACGCATTTACTGTATATGCTTCCATGGATTCGATTGCGACTCCCACAAAACAGCAAGCAGAAGGGTATATCTCTACCCTTGGTCTCTTCCTTGTTTCGGGGTCAGGATCAAATTCCAAGGAGAACAAAGCCCACATGAGGCTTCCAGGGGCGTGGAGAGACCTTTATAAGGAATTCTATGAAATACAAAAGCAGCAAGAAGACGAAAACGACAAGAAAACGGTTAGACACCTGAAAAGGCTAATTCAGGAAAACCATGGCAAATTTGAACATGACGTGGTGTTGTCGGACAATTTTAAAAGAAGAAACGGAAACGTGAGGCAACAGCCTCCAGAAAAAGTTGAACCGCTCAGGTCAAAGACAAATGCAAACATCCTGAAAGGTCTGTGGGGCGAAAAGTCGTCGACTCCAAGTTTTCAAAGAATGGCAGAATCTCGCAAGAATTTACCCATCTGGGGTATAAGCAAGAGATACTCGATACGTTAGCCAAAAGTCAGGCTATCATTATTTGTAGCGAGACCGGAAGCGGGAAGAGTACTCAAATCCCGTCATTTATCATGGAAAATGAGCTTGCAAATGGTCGTGAATGCAAAGTCTTTGTCACTGAGCCTCGCAGGATTTCAGCTATTTCTTTAGCGCGACGCGTGAGCGAAGAACTCGGTGAGAGACATCAGGACCTAGGAACGAATAAGTCTTTGGTGGGTTACGCGATAAGATTGGAAAGCAAGATGAGCCAAAGTACAAGATTGGTATTTGCGTATGCTTTTCTTTCACTCTATCGATATGCAAAGGCTAACGCTGAGTGCAGGACAACAGGAGTGGTCGTTCGCATGCTGGAACGACCGAATGACTTACGAGACGTTTCGCACATCGTGCTTGACGAGGTCCACGAACGAAGTATTGATAGTGACTTTTGCTAATTGTTCTTCGACGGTTATTAGTCCAAAGACCAGACTTGAAAGTCATACTTATGTCCGCGACAGTGGACGCAAAGAAGTTTTCGGAGTATTTGGGTGGTGCGCCAGTGCTTAATATTCCTGGACGGACTTTTCCTGTACAAGTCAAGTATCTCGAAGATGCGATCCATCTAACGAAATACCGACTAGAAGATTCGCGCTCGGTAACAACTATTATTGACGAGGATGATGAAGACCATTCTTCTGAGGAAGGGCAAAATGATGAAATTCGTCAAAGTTTGCGGACCACACTAGAAAGCTACCCTTATCAGACAAGGGATACAGTATTGAAGTTCGATGAATACAGGCTTGATTATCGGTTGATTACCAAGCTTCTGGCAACTATCGCAACAAGGCAAGAATTGATCCCGTACAGCAAGGCGATTCTTGTTTTCATGCCGGGCTTAGCAGAAATTCGCAGACTGCACGACGAGATTGGATCAGATGCAACGTTCAACCAGGGATGGATTGTTCATACGCTTCATTCGTCTATTGCTAGCGAGGACCAAGAAAAGGCATTCCTTATACCACCGGAAGGAACGAGGAAGATTGTAATAGCTACCAACATTGCAGAGACTGGTATCACAATTCCAGATATCACAGCTGTTATTGATGCTGGGAAGGAGAAGGTCATGAGGTAAATGATCTGGTTTAACATCCGTACTGCAGTGTGATCCATCTAACTAGTGTTTCGTTTTAAGGTTTGATGAGAAACGCCAGCTCTCACGACTGGTGGAATCGTTCATATCCCGGGCCAATGCAAAGCAACGTCGGGGACGAGCTGGACGAGTTCAGGAGGGAATATGCTTTCATCTTTTACAAAATATCGACATGACAACAAGGTAAGTGGCTTTTTGGATTTCACCAGGTCCCAGTCTGACAAATTTTATAGTTATCAGAACAGCAAACTCCAGAGATGCTCAGGCTTTCACTTCAGGATCTTGTATTGCGTGTTAAAATATGTAACTTGGGAGACGTTGAGAGCACACTGCTCGAAGCATTGGATGCGCCGTCTTCTAAAAATATACGAAGGGCCATTGAGTCGTTGAAGGAAGTCAAGGCGCTCACGAGTGGTGAAGGTTTGACCGCTTTGGGGAAGCAACTCGCAAAGCTACCATTGGATGTGTGGCTCGGAAAACTCATAATATACGGGACGATTTTCAAGTGTCTCGATGCATGCGTCAGTATTGCGGCTATTTTATCGTCAAAGTCACCATTTGTGAATACACTTGGCTCAAATTCTCAACGAGATGCGGCTCGGTTGTCTTTTAAAAGAGGTATGTACTGTTAACAGCTTTCTAATTTACATGACTAATATTGAACAGGTGATTCTGATTTATTGACCGTGTATAATGCCTACATCGCTTGGAGAAGGACCAGAGATACTCCCGGAGCAAACGAGTATTCATTTTGTCGCAAGAACTTCCTCAGCCCGCAAGCGTTGTTGAACATTGAAGATATTAAAACGCAACTGCTAGTTAGCATCGTCGATGCGGGACTACTGAAACTGGATGTAGATGAACAGACATCCCTTCGAAGGTTTTTCTTTTCCAGCTTTAGACTTCAACAAAGGTGTACGTGCTAATTCCTCGATAGGGCTCGAGTGACAGGTCGTAATCGACAATTTTTCGTTGTTCCTGAGCGTGTGGATATTAACAGCGCAAATGATACGATAGTCAACTCTGTCATTTCCTGGAGTTTCTATCCTAAACTCCTGATACGCGAGAAAAGGGATGGCGCAACGTTGCCAATAATCAAAACGTGTCTCTCCATCAGACGTCTGTTAACAAGCAGGCGGATGCATCTATACAATGGCTGTCATATTACCACATTATGCAGACTCGCAACCGATTCTACAATGCACATGAAACCAGTGCAGTGGAAAGTTTTGCCGTCGCACTGCTATGCGGTGACATTGAATTCAAGGTGCGTGCGCATATATCTTACCTTTTGTATACAATAAGTATAACCAAGTATGGTAGATTTACTCCGGCATAATATCTATCGACAACAACCGCATACGTTTCTCAGTCCGCGATTGGAAGCAGATGCTCGCTTTCAAGAGGTTCAGCACTCGGGTGCGTGAGATTATGACGGAGATAGTGCGCAGTCCACAAAAGATGCTCTCGCATCGGCAGCGAGAGTGGATGGAGTTGTGGCAGCAGATATTCTCAGCCAAGGGTGTTGAGAAGAAGTAATGGCGTCGTAATTGCTTTGGGTTGTTTCACCTTTTGAGCGGGTTAATAGACGGGTTTCTGGCTAAGAATCATGGATTGGGTTGGATACATTTAGATGCGGTGGGTAAGATAAACTGGCTAGACGTTCCGGATAGATTGGATGGCATTGCGCTTTACTAGATGGTGGTCTCATTCACATATTCAATCAATGGATGGATGCGCTTGATATTTTGTCAGTAAAGAATTTCTACCTAGGTAGGTAATAGGAAGTCGACTAGACATAATTTCCCTGCTCAGGTACGAAGTTGAATCGTTCTCTTTCCCTTCAGACATGTCATACCTAGGTACAATGCCTAGGTACCTAGGTAATTTCCTTCATCCAAGAACAGATGCTTTGGTCGCCTAGTTTGTCTGACTCTTTAATGACGAAAGTATAAGCAGTACCTGGGCAATGAATTGAATCCCAGGTGGTCCATCCACTGTGATATATCTCATGAACTCTTGGCAGGTTGATCAATCTTCCCGTGCCCTGCAAGGCAATGTCTCTGCAAGTGGAACATTGATTGAACTCGAGGTGTTTACGTATGTTTGCTCAGTCATGGCTCATTCAATAATCGAAGAAGAGTTTTTCAAGGATAGGGTCTATGTATCGTGGGCAAGTAGACAGTCTACATTTACTACTTATTGTACAAAGAGAATTCAAGGAAATTAGTACACTATTTCACAGTGATAGTCATCAAGAATCATTAAGAATAGAAGTCGGGCGGAGCAAATCTCGTTCCATCAGTGTACGTCGAACGACATAGTGAATGTAGTTATAACTGAGGTCAGCCCTGAGCCCCTAAGTTAACTAGTACATATGGACTAACAAGTAAGGTTGCTTACTTGCATACAATCCAAGATTCCTTCCTGGTTTAGTTGATTATGCGAAGACGGGATGTTGCAGCTCAGGGTCTAAATTTGTACATATAACATAGTTAACGCACATACGCACATACATTAACCTAACTGCTGGAAATTTAATAGCCGGGACGTATAAAACAAGGTAAAACATGACGAGCGAGGGGCAGAGATGCGAGACAGGCGCAGGTTTTTGTTAGGTTCTTGTCTTATCTCATCTCGTACGAGTTGGTGCGGAAGGCAGTACGTGGTCGTAGCCTCATACAACTAATCCATTTGTATTTTTCTTTTCTTTTTGATAATAATCTTGGAACCTTTGTAGTTAGACCGCTTGAATCATAAATGCAAGGGAGGGGACGATTAGCTATTATCCATTTGCAGGTTGTTTTATGGCATTCTATTTCTGGTTACGGAGCAGCAATGTTGCATAGATGATGTAGGATTTAACTCTGATTGGGGTATCCCTCACGGCTGAAACGCGACTGAGACTTGAAGAATCATGAATCGAAGTACTTCGTTCTCGCGGACGAGAGACTCATCATGGGAGAAGGAGCAAGGAAGGAGGGGTATGTTAGCGATCAATCGCCTCGGAGACTAACAATTGAGCAAATCACATGTCGTACGGAAGTGACTAATCACGGAAATTCGGAGAGCAAGCAATGAACATTTGGGGCAATACTCAGACATTTCTTATCAATGAACTACTAGAACAAGACCGAGCGTCCGCCGTCCCCAAAAAGAGGAACAGCAACATACTCCGTAATTCTCAAGCGAAAGTAAAACACGAGAGACAAAGCTCTGGGCCCTCCGGCCAAAATTTAGCGTGGAGAGGGAGCCAACTGGCGATGATGGTCACGGATCATTTGCCCAGCGCAGAGAGAGAGTAAAGAGGGAAAGATACGTGGTCGTGCTGAACACCAGTCAGTTACTCAAGCGCCCCCAGACGGGACCCACGGAACCCCACCAGGGCCCAGCGAGGGCATGCCACAGCAGCCAATGAATGCGCGTGGATCGCAGGCTAAAATATGCGCTGTACATCAGATTCAGAGTCCCGCTGGCCAATCCGCAGTGCCCAAGGGGCCAAGGGTGGGGCTTCCCGTCGACGGAGACGGGAGCTTGCCGAACCTCTTTAGTTTAAGTTTATTTACGGGTACCACGCATTACCATGTATGTATCAGACTATACGTACGGATACCTGGCGGGCTGGTGGCCTTAAAAGTAAGTTAGTCAGTACTCATAGTCTTGTGTTTGTTGGAAGGGGAATAACCTGTTGTCATAATTCCCCGAGGCTATCGTAGCTACGCCAGGCTGTACGAATCAAGTGAAATCCTACTCCGGAGTCCGGGTAGATACTAGATACTGGTAGTATCTACTGGAGCGATACTCCGTACTGGGTATCGATAATGGCCGAGGCTATTGCGGGTACGTGTTTCTGACAACGGAGGGTAGTACTAGTTACATACTACGTAGTAGATCTCTCTGAGACTCGCTGTACTTGCACAATCCGGGAAATACCGGGAGACTTGAATGTTCAATGATAAACGTTCCGCCATTGCTTGGTCTGTCTCTCATGAGTCATGGCAGTTCAAGAGAATGGGAATCGGGAATGGTCGCAGACGCAAACATCTAGATACCTTGTAGCTAGTTATCTACTCGGACATCTACATGCACGGTAGATCTGTCCGTGCACGAGCAACGCGAGCATACATATTATGGCAGATGCTAACTGCGTACCGCGTAGTTGACGATGTTAGCCGAGTTGAGCGAGAGGCTGCGGAAGCAAGTACGGGAATGCAATGTGAGTTTAATTTTATGCTCTGTCGAATCAAGGAAGAATGTTCATGCATCATGTTATAACCTACATACACCGGTAACTACATCGGACATAACTTACCGCGCTTGGTGGTATACTAGGGTTGGTATTTAGTTCTAACGACTCGAATGAATGATTAAATGAATCGTCGAAAGCCCAAGGATACGAGCGAATACGAGTACTTACTACTCCGTATCCTGGTAGGTAATGTATGAAAAGCGGAACCCGACGCATCTTGCCGCCCGCCCGCCCGCACTTCGGCTACGTGCAGCAGCGTGAGGCCCTTGCAGCCAACAACTTTCTTACCCGCGAACTCAATCCAAAGTTCGATATTGAATATTCCATTGTTCTTGAACGAATGTTCCCGGATCTGGTATTCTGTTTTCTTAGCAAGTACTGATTCAAGACTGTCACATTGACTCGTCCCAGCAGACTATTGCGCTATGGCCAGGATCTAGCTGTCCATATCAATACACTATTATTACATAGTTACCAGCTAGTTACTGTTCATCAAGGCTAGAACTTAGTAGCGACATTATACGCAGGTATACTCGACTAACTATGGAGCATACCGTATTACTAGTTCCGCCTACCCTCTTTTCTTCCCTTTCTTTTCTTTTCTTTCTCGAAGCCAAAACGGCGTCCAAACTTGCCAGATAAATACGGAGTACGTAGTACGTACTAGTATACGTACTTGGTCAATTCGCCGTAAGTCGTAGTTAAGCAAATCAGCACGGTCCTTGTCACAAATTAAACCATCGAACTATATGTATTAGCGACGCCATACCATTCGCTTTCGCAGCTAATAGCAAGTTATAGTTAAGTTACGTATCATACGTATGAGTTCGTCCCCGTTCACGATCTCGGTTACCTAATGCATGCACCCGGAGCTACCGAGCCGTACCGTTCTTTGTTGACTTGCAGCAGCAGGCAGGGTTCGTGAGTCACTCTGTCATCTCATGTCATGTCACGGTCGGACAGTTTAAAATATGAATAGATGTTGGAATAGCTGGTTGGCTTTCGTCCTGATAAAACGTCCCTGCAGCATACAGTATTGAATATAATAGCCCATGTCGAATTTCTTGCCATATGCTGGTTCGTCGTCTACCTTGTCTATCTGTTTGTAAGTTTCGCTGTCACTCATGCGATAGAGCCTTTCCATGGTTCAGGTGTGCATTGAGGCTCAAGGCATGACGGATAAGACTGCCTAGTACAAATGTACCTAGGCTACTCCGTACTCCGTAGTTACTAGGTAGTGACAAGGTTGTATCCTCAGAGAACTCAGACCGACACTTCACCCTCACATCCTCCTACAATAACCTTCACGCAAAAGAATCGGTGAGCGACGCGAAAACCGGCAGAATCACCTTTTCCAGAAAAGTAGGGCTGGTGGCGGTTGTTGTGACTTGTCTCAGCTATCTATCGTTGTAGCACAGACCTGCCTAGAGCTACGTAACTCGCGAGTCGAGTTAACCAACAAAAAGAGATGGAACATACAGCAGAGCCGAATAAGCACTGGCATACGTATTCGCGTCCTACTAACTACGTAATTACAAGTCTCCATATTATCGCACACGACGATCATGAGCGAAACTACTTAGAGAGTGCATACACTCCATACAAACGAGACGCCCCTGAGATGATTAGCTAGGGTGCATGTCCGCGCAACGAAGCACTGACTGCAGTAAAAAAGAAGAAGAAGAAGCAAGGGGAGGTGTTGGCTGAAGGGTTGGGGTTACACGAAACACGGATGTGCCCTTCGTAAACACTATGTGTGTGCATATGCCTGCGCCTATGTCCGTGATATTCGCGTCTATACATATGGCTGTAAGAGCGGTGAGGTAGGTATAGAAAAATTTTCTGGCTGATGTCTGAAAAAAGGGCTGTTATGTGACTGGTCATATGCTGGATGTCGTTGTCGTTAGCTCGATAGGGCTCAGATTAACCCGACTCGGTATGTGAAGAACGATACACAGCTCGAATTTATTGTCTCGTACTCGTACGGAGCATCGAATAGTAATACTCATAGTTGGTTAACATAATTAAGCAAGTAAATTTAATACATAGACATGGCATCGGTGGCTAACATGACTGTATCCGAATCAAGAGTTGACGAAAGTCTAGAATTTGGCAAATCCTTCCTGGCGTTAGTTATCCAACCTCTCACCGATAAAACACGGAGTATTCCCAGGCATCACTACAATATTAGACTTTATCATCAAGAAGGAACGCTAGATTGTCTGCGTTGGTTCCTTCTGAGCCAGTGGCCTCCCCTCTGGCAGCTGCTAGTAACTACTAGCTAGTCAACTGACGGTGACGGTGACAGCGACAGCCAGCCGGCCAGACCCTGCTTGAGCCAAGGCCAAGTCAAGCAAGTCAGACAAAGTCGATCCCTGTCAGGGCCCACCGAAAAATGCATACAATACGCACGGGTACGGCGTAGTTCATAGTTACGGAGTAGTAAGTTCAGTTCTAACTGCTCACTAGTACGAAGTGGCTATTTAGCATTCACCAGTAGTAGTAACTGATTCAACTCTAGATGAATTTAGCATACTCGTGTAATCGAGAATATCGTCCTATCAAGTCAACAAAGCAGTACTCAGAGTCTTTGACTGCTGTGTTCTGACAGCCTCGTTTCATCTTTACCCTCGAGAGCCCCGTCTCGACCCCTGATTGGCCGATTTACAGCCGCCGTACCGCCGTACAATAATTACATACTCGAGGTAATTTATCTTGCGTGTGATTGGTTCAATTTAACTATATACTAGTATGTAGTAGTTATTTAGTACTTTTGTAAGTTACCTAGATAGTTGTTTGCTCAGGCGTTAACCGACAGATGCCAATCATGTACGTATGCACGTATGCACGTATGTTATGCCAGGCCTCGTGGCCTCTTTGTCTAATTATATTTGAGTGGCAAGTGCTGTCAGGGTCTTCTCATTCACTACCAAATCCACTGTCCTAGTTCCTAGTCATAGTCACTGATAGGATACAACTAGGCACTTAACTAGCTAGGATAAATAGTCCTAAACAATGGATTTAAATCTCGACTGGTTTTGCTTTTCCGATTTGGCTTCAATCAAAGCCCAGCCAATCATTACCCAGCTCGTTCGTCCAGCCTCGTCTGACCGCTGGTTGACTTGCAATAAAGGGGTACGCCGTAGAAAGGGGAAAAGATTGGCTGTCTCATATTGTGCTAACTACAGAGTAGGGAAGTATGAAGAGATCGAGAAGGCTGCCTGCTAATTTAATCGTTCACTACGGAACTATCAGGTGGCATACGGTGTATTCAGATCTCCTCCATGCACGATTCGGAAGCGGTCGATCGGCTGGTCTTGACATGAGGTACGTATGAAGTAAAATAGGTAAAATACATACTAGCTATGGGAAATAATGATAGTTGCCGTCTATTAACTTGTATTAAATTTTGATTGTACTCACTACACTCCGTCAATAGCAAATAGTTAGGTACAAACGTAGCAGCCAGCATAGCACGGAAAAGCAATACACCCCTCAACACCCGAGTAAAAGCCGCGTGTCAATACCTGTTTGTGTAATTCTATTGTATCTTCAAAGTACGTAGTGTATTATTTTCTTTCTGAACATAAAAAATCAAGAGTGTGCTGTGCCGAATGTTTGCGCGCTAGACCGTATGGGGCAATGAGTCTATTCTACCGTTCTCGTTTTCTACTCCTTGCCTGGCTGTATTTTACAGATACTCACTAGTATTCGAGTACAGGAAAATCGTACATACTAAATCGACCGCCAAGCTAGGGCTATTCCTGGCGGACACCATCCCGCTGTCCATAATCCTGGATATATCCATATTGCCCTTAAACATATCACAAATGATAGTTAATAGCCTTGGCCCTGATGAGTAACTATTACGAGTCCTCCATTGCTGTAGTCCATGTTTAGTTATGAAGCGCTTTATTTATGAATGGCAGTACAGATAAATTAGTCTGAGAACTCCTCGTACGGTATTACAGTGCCGTACCGTACAGCCCAATACGCCGCGTTTATTACTTCCATACGGACTAGACCAAGTAACGAAAGACGAGCCACTTTTCTCTCTAGTTTGGTTAACTACTCAAGTCTCGCTTGCACTTGAGATTAATTGACCTCATCGTCCCATCTGCATGCATCGCATCATTTCATGGGGATCTCCATCCGCCAGCAGAAATCGACTGACTGCCTGCCACCCAGCGCCGGAAGCACAGATACAGACATACAGACGCACTCTGCTGTTCTTCTTTATCCAGCACAATCTTATTATTATAGTCTTCATCCCTGTGCTCCTTGATCTTTTTGAAGAGAAGCAGAGCGTTGCCATTCGGAGGGCCGCGATCGATCTGCCGGTTGATCTGCCTTGCGTTTTTTGGCTGGTGAACCCGCCGCTGACCACACCACCAGCCTCTTTCCTCTTTCTCCTCTCCCTCTCTCCCTCTGGCTTCTTCTTCCATCTGGTACGCGCCATCTTTTTTCCCTTCTTCCAATTCGCTTCTTCTTCCGCTGCTGCTTTTAATATGCCTGCTTTCCCTCTCCCGTCGTGCATGCATCCAACTAAACCTTCTTCTACCCTGGCCCTCTGCTGAAGAAGACCCTTACCCACTGACTGGCTGCCCTTCCTGTCTTTGCGCCACCATTCCATTCCACTTGCACACAACCAAAACCCGATCTCCACGGCTAAAACTGTCCAAGGAGCAAGCACACGAGACGAGAAATTAAGACGAAAAACAAACCGCGCCGAGGGAACTGTCGTCGTTCCTCTTCGCTTTTCCTTTCTCTACGACCGCTACGACCCGTTACGACCTACACTACGATCACGATCGTTTGATTTATTTATCTATTTATTTTTATTTTTATTTTTCCTTTTACATTTGCATCTGTTTATCCCATGTCCTCGGCTATAGCTGGGATTCGCATTGCCTAGAATTTTGCTCCCTGTTTTGCTCTGCTACTTAGAGCTTGCCTGCCTTTCAATCAGTCCATTTGAGCGATTTTCACGGAGGAGAAGAAGAAGCGAAAAAATTGACCGTGATTCAACGCATATTCACGACTCTTGTTACGACGCCTCTGTGGTATATGTCCTTATATATCCGTCCCTATTTATTCGAGTGTTTCTGTTAGCAGCGCGTTGTGATTGAATGCCTGCTCATTCGCGCGTTTCCTACCACGATATCAAGATTTGGTAGCGACGAAACCCCCGAAAAAGAAAAGTCGTTTCCCCTGCCTTTCAGCGTTCACCGTCACCGTCACGAACATCACGAACTTGCTGCGATCAGTCACCGACTTTTAGTTACCCGATCGTCGCTTGATACGTACATATACACCGTCATACGACCCAACTACATACAAACGGCAGATAAATCATGAACCAAACTCAATCATATATGGATGTGCATACATCGCACTTTTCATCTCCCCAGCAGTACGGCACGCATGGTGCGACTGCTGGCGGAATGGTGCCTTATCCGCATTATCACCAGCCTCCACCCCTTCTCCCGCCTGGCTCTACCGGATATCCCTCGACCCCGAGCTCATACTCTTACCAGTACCCTAATGGTGTTGCTTCGACCACGCAGCCTGCCTCTAACTCAATTAGCAGCCAGGTCCCAACACAGATTCTTCCACTACCAGGTAAGTGTGTACTTGGAAATCGTCGCTCTTGTATTTTGATCGCTGACTTTAGAGCTTCAAATGTATAGCTATGACTAGTCATACAGTGACGCCTCATGGATACGTCGGTGGAGCAAACCCATCTCAACCACCTGCTGTCCATGATGCATCTGGCCAAACCTGTCCGCCTGGGGCAAAACCACGAGTAACGGCAACACTGTGGGAAGACGAAGGCAGTCTATGCTATCAAGTTGAAGCCAAGGGCGTTTGTGTGGCACGACGCGAAGGTACGTCTCTATATCTACTGATAAACGACTTGGTTACTAAGTCATTGGCAGACAACCACATGATCAATGGTACCAAGCTGTTGAATGTCGCTGGAATGACTAGGGGCCGTCGAGACGGCATTCTGAAAAGCGAAAAGGTCCGCCACGTTGTGAAGATTGGTCCCATGCATTTGAAGGGTGTATGGTGAGTGATGACATTCGAAAAGCGAAAAGAAGAAGAGCAGCAACTAACAAAATGTAGGATCCCGTACGAGAGAGCTCTCGATTTCGCAAACAAGGAGAAAATTACGGACTTACTCTACCCGTTATTTGTCCACAACATTGGCGGCCTTCTTTACCACCCGACGAATTCTAACCGCACTAACATGGTTGTCCAAGACTCACAACAGCGCAGACTGGAAGGTGGCCAGAGCGCAAGAAGCTCTCAAGGTCCGCAGGCCCCTGCTTTACACCATCATCACTCTATGAGCGGATCTGTTCCCCGCATATGTCACAAGCCCCGGCACCCTCTATCCCTCCTCAGCCTAACACCAGCGGACGTCCTGGGCTTGACCGTGCCCATACTTTCCCTACTCCTCCAGCCAGTACATCGAGCTTGATCGGTATCCCTAATCAAGGCAGCACCTATGACTGGAACAACCAGAATATGAATTCAACCGTCCAGACTTCTCAGTCGTTGCCAATCGACACAGGGTTGAACAGCACACGATCAATGCCCACAACACCGGCAACCACGCCTCCGGGAAGTAACCTGCAAGGTATGCCACCGTACCAGAGCCAACCAAGCTATGACAGCTCCAAGCCTTACTACTCATCTGCCCCTTCAACGCAAGGCCAATATGCTTCCCAGTCATTGGCTCCCCACTCCGTTACCGGTTATGGCCAACCACTCATGAAGGATATAGGCCCTTCAGGTGCTAGACCGCCTCTAGGTCCCGTTGAACCAGACCATACCGATGTCAAGGTTGATCGATACAGTCAACCCAATGGACAATTAGCAAGCACAAATGGGGCTGGCGAAGAAGAACCCGCACCAGAACAGGAGCCCGAATTTGTCCCGGACAGTGGTGCCGGAACGTATGCGAACCGCAACTCTTACACATACACTGCCAATCCATCGGTGGCGTCGCTTACCGGAGACCATTCTCAGATAGGGGTTCTCCTTCACATCAGAATGGAGGTGGCCGGATGACGCCACGTACTGCCAGTACCAACCCGCCACCGCAATGGACACAAGGCTACAATACCCTCCAAGAGCTTTGCCAGCAGGCAGCATTTCAAACATTGTTAGTGACACCAGGGGTGCGCCCGCTGCTCCTAATGGTGATGCGTATGCTTCCAGCACTGCTTATACTTCGAACTATTCGGGATATTCCTCCGTCAATGGATCGATTGGATCGAAGAGACTGCGAGAGGATGACGACGACCGTCAAGGGCGGCCTGATGGACGTGAAGGCGATTACGATACAAAGCGCCGGAAGACATTGACTGAGACTCCTGCTGGAGCGCCAGTTGGAGGTACCTTTATGCCAATGCAGCAACCTGTGCCGGCCGGAGGAGTAATGCGACGCCGATGAACAGGCAAGAGGCAGACAGTCTTACGAGTCTTTCATTAGTATAATCAGCCTAATAATGGCCCATCTCTTATGAGAATTGGCTTATTAATCAAGAACCGGTCTTTTACGTTATGTCGGTACTCACTCATTGGTGCTTAGAGGGCAGATTCTGGCTTACTTGGCGTTTCTCTTCTTTCGGCCGGTCGTACCATACACTCAGACATACTTTCCCTGGCTGAAGTGGAAGTGTGCAGGGAAGAGGCAGGATTATTCTTCATAGTGAGAGCTATGTATGCCCTGACTACGATGCTAGCAATGGTCCAGTCTGTTTTTGAGTTTGTCAATTCTACTTTTTTTGTCACTATTTGTTTTCTTTTTCTTTTCTTTCTCTTTTTCTATTTTTGCGTTGATCTAAGTGCTTGTGTCAAACATGCTTCTAACGACCATGATGTAACGAATTTCCTTTGCGTCTCTATGATGATGTTGCGGATGCGACGACGTGAGATGATCGAGATCGAAGATCGAAGACGTACCTGTTATGCTAGGTACATAAAACTCCATTCTCTTTATACCTTTCCTCCTTGAGTAGCTACGTATTTTCAATATACAGTTGCCTGACCACGCTGCAGGACATGGTGGTAGGTCCCAAATAGGAAAAACAAAAACACCCCGCAGACCGATAGCCGATAAGAAGAAAGCGGCATATCGACAATTCTTTGGTCAACCTCGAGAGCTTGCATTTAATATGCCAACAATCACGAATCAATGCACCTACTACTACTAATAGACCGAGGAAAACTACGAGCAAAACCGGCAAACTCAACAGAATCAATCCATCCAGTTACTTTACCTTCGTCTCCCCTCCTAACCCACCATGCTCGAACCGCGCACATCGTCCTCATCGAAACAAGAACAAAGCACGAAAAAGGCACTTCTTGATTCATCTGAACGAACCAAACCCCAACCCAAAACCACCTCATCTTCGACCCCTGGAACTCCTCCTCTACAGGCCACCAACGTCCCCAAAACGGTTCATACTCTGGCACGACCTCCTGGCGCGAGACGTGGAGACGGAAGTTAGCGGGGCAATTTGCCGCGACCACTCCTAACAAAACACAGAACAATAGCTCCGAAAGTGCGAGAGAAGAATGGAGATGGACGTCAGCGCAAGAAGCGCACAGGGCGGATTTGGGAGTTGCCGATATTAGGCGATATATGGGGGTGGTGAAACCGATGGGCTGTCGAGGGGTGGATCAGAAGAAGCTGGTCCGGCATGAGCCAGACTCGCAGTCTTCGTACTCGACAAAGACGACGACGACGACAACGAAAGAACCGGTGTTGACGATTATGTCTGCTTATGAACCTACTCCTCTTACATCTATTCTCGACGATACCCAGCAGCACAAACAAGAACAAGAGCAAGAACATCCCAACAACGAGGCACCGCGAGTCCTCGAAAGAACAAAAGAGGAATATTCTCGAACTTAACCTTCTACATAAACGGGTCCACATACCCGGTTATATCAGAGCACAAACTGAAACGCCTTTTGGCCGCAGAGGGCGGTTGTATATCGCTGCATTTGGCACGGAGGTCTGTTACGCATGTCATTCTGCCTAGCTTTGGAGGAGCCCCAGAAGCAATAGGGAGAGCAGGAGGATTATTAGCAGCTGGGAAATTGCAGAGGGAACGTACGAGAGGCAGTAGTAGCAGAGGTGCTGGTGCAGGTGGTGGGAAAGGGATTAAATATGTTACTGCTGAATGGTGTGCCACCTTTCCAAGCGTTGTATAAGTTGCTTATAAAGAGGACTAATGTGTGTCGAATAATAGGGTCGTTGAGAGCATCAAAGCTGGGAAGAAGTTACCTGAAGCACGGTTTGGTGCTTCGACGAACACTACGAGGAGTACTGGTCTGGTGGGAGCGCCGGTGGGACAGAGGAGCGTGTATGACATGTTCAAGAAAAGTAGCGTAGTTAATCGCTGGTCTATCGAAAAACTAATTTAATAACAAAACATTCATCAAACGATATAGACGACATGGGTATATGTACATATAACATTCGAGCAACCAAGGTAAAACGATACGTCATGACAGGTCTATTTGTGGATGCATATAACATCGTTACAATATTCATCTTCATATACAAGCCTCATTCACGTCATCATATAAACGCACCATCGCGAACCAACCTTCGAGTTCCGACGTCACTTTCATCACTGCTGCTGTTGCTGTTGTTGCGAGCAACACGTCGGTTTCTATTGGTATTGCTACTGCTACTGCCCACGGTATGATGACCGTGTCGACGATAACTGCCCTATAAGCCCGACCTGCAGACGCAGGGTTGCAGCCGACGAGGAGGACGACGAGGGTGCAGCAGTAGGTATCACGCCGAATTCCGAAGGGTTGAAATCATCCTCGTCGTCACCACCGCCATCACGGGAATACGCCGGTGGTGGATTGTCCATTTGGACGTGCACGAAATCCGAGTCTTGGCCTCGTGGGTGGCTGCTGGCAGTATCGGGGATTGGGGAAGAGTGTTGCTGATTCGTTTCTTCTTGCCGGTGGAAACCGAAGAGGGAGGTAGATACTGTGTTTGCAGTGTGGCCGAGTCATATAGTTCAGCAGGGGTGGTGGTGGTGGTGGTGG
The DNA here is from genome assembly GCA_020137715.1 of Talaromyces trachyspermus. Lineage (NCBI taxonomy): Eukaryota > Fungi > Ascomycota > Eurotiomycetes > Eurotiales > Trichocomaceae > Talaromyces > Talaromyces trachyspermus. Next base: position 10,389,868 of record JACGXQ010000015.1, on the reverse strand, counting down.
TGAGGAAAGTCGGCGGATGGATTGGTACCCTCCGAACTGTCCAGCATCTTCATAATGATGGTGCATATCCTCGTACGCCGGGAAGGTCGTCGTTGACATCGACGATGATGTAGAGACCTGATGAGGTCGAGGAGCACTGTACTGCAGCCTCACATCCTCTAGACCTTTCCCAATTGCCCCGTCAAACATTTCAGGGAAGATGAGCGAATCATCATTTTTCGTCGTATTTATCGTCGTCGTCATCATCATCGTCTTCTATATCATCTTCGTGTTCCATGTTTGATGATTGCGGGTCTCCCTTGACTAGCCCTAGTCGTTCTTCTTCAGTGGCAGCCTTGGCTACACGACGATAATCCGAACCCCTCTCGGCAGTATGTCGCAGAATACTGCGTCCAGGACTGACTGGCGGGCGAGGTAAGCTTTCACCCGACTTTTACGCCCGAATATCGATGTAAATGAAAACTGCCGTCGTGCATACTGCGCCGGTGGCTCCGGCGTGAGATGACTGTTCCGCGCCGGCGATGAATCCGGTCGCTCGTCTGCCCAGACAATCGATCTGGGTGTGTTGCTCCGTTCTCTGCCGGTTTGAGGCTGAAATGGAGGCTCTAATCCTCCGTCCCCGCCATGTCCATGATAAGCAGTATCGACGCCTTGACTACTCTTGTTCAGCGCAATCTCCGCCAATGCCACTGGATGCACGGCATTTTGGGCTTCCTCTTCATCCGATTCCTGCCGCCAGTGTAAAGGATGATGTAAAATGGTGGAGGCCCGACTGCGCACATCGGTAAAGAACGAGTTGTTGCCACTAGGCTTATCGTCTGCGTCTGGAAAATGGGTCATGCCCAAAGGCGGGTGAGGAGTTCGCACAGAGCGGTTTGATCTGGGTGTCATTGTTGGATGGTCACCAATGACGGTCTTGCGCCGTCTAATTCCATCCCACTCGATTACCTCGTTGTCGCCCGGTTGGCTCATCTGATCTTCTTGCTTCTCTCTGAAGAACCGCTTGGCCTCTTCCTCTTCCATCTTTTGTCTGGATACCGAGATGCGGCGAATGATAGCAGCAGCGCCTCGGATTGCGTCTGCCTTTGGCTCCATTTCAGGAGCCTCTTGCTCGCTGACTTCTCTGATCTGATCCAGATCGCCTTTGAAGACTGCTGCATCAGGAACATCCTTGGCTGATTTGGACAACTGCAACAGCACCACACCCGAACAGATTGTCAGGAATCCCATCACGATAGTAACTATAGCCATTGCGGAAGCCGAAACCCTTGGAACAGAACAGCGGATGTAATAATTGTCGAACTGGTGAACATGACGTAGTAGGTCGGCGTAACGAGAGCGGCGTTGTAGATATTCAATGCTTTCTACGAGACTTTGTCAGCACGCTTATCTCCCAAACGTTGTTGAGGGGCTTACATTGAGATAGATAATCTCGGTCAGCAAAGAACACACGACAAAGACCAATAATACATAAAGAAACCAATGGGTGAACTGCGACTCTCCTCTGATCTGCGCTAGAATCGAAGCCCCCAAACCCTGGGTCGCAACAACACTAAGCCCGCCGATAAGACTGCAGACGGTGATATAAACAAACATGCTGCGTTTACCATACCGGGGACCAGCCCACAGCGCGGTGAACAGACAGCCAATGATAATGATACCAGCATATACCAAAAGCCCGGCTGGAGGACATAATGCTGCATGCCCTGAATATCACTCACTGAGGCTTCGGACGGCGCGTTCAGTGCTATGACGGTCGCACCAATAATGCAATTAGCGCAGCCTATCTTGCCGACAAAACTGAGCCGCTCCTTGAGGAAAATGGCGGAGAGAACGGTGGTCACGACGACAGATAAAGCGCCCATGGGCGTCACCAGGATGGCATCGACGAAACAGTAAGCGACAAAGTTGCAGCTTTCGCCGATGATCATCAGAGTCATGCCGGTCCACCACCAGAGGTTTTTCAGATATCCATAGCCTTCGCCGGCCTCTTCGTTGTATTTCACATTTGCTTTGAGAAGACCGATCTTTTGATGACGAACGATATGCCGATAAAGACACCGGAGGAGATGGCCAGTGAGATACCGATCGCCTTGTATGATGCAGGTTGCGAGGAGGCCGGGGAGGAGGAGGAGGAGGAGGAAGTCGAGTTGGCGCGAGCATACAAGGCGTGGGCCTGGTCCAGGGCCGCTGCTGTCAAATCCATGACCGCGAGATGCGGCCACTAGATAGGCTGATAGGTTGGATAGGAATTCAAAAAGTGCCGAGTGGATGTTCACTTTGAGGAATCAGCGGGAAAATATATACTGTGCCTGTCGGACAACGAAGTATAAAAATAGAACGTTGTTACGCCATGAGCAAGTTGGAACGATATGTATGTTGACAACTTGACAAGTTGACAGTCTCGTTAGTGATACTGTGATCGATCAAACGGAGTAAGACAGTACCTTGTACTAAGGTCACTAGTCCGTCTGGCTGTGCGTCTGTTATTGCATGTTCTGTACGGAGTACTCCGTACTACGTAGTCTGTACTGCGGCAGTTCTATTGTTGAACTGGAAATTGAAGCCAAAAAGGAAAAGACAACAAACTTGTATAAAAAAATGATTTATGCAGTCCCTTTCCATGAATCGTGAGGCTGGAGGTTGGAGGTTGGCGGTGGGAAGGTACTCTAAGGTCAGGTTGTCCCTGGAGATGACCAAAGCGGGAAAGATCAAAGCACAAACAAGGCTTAGCAAGCACGCTCTCTGATTGGCTTGATCCGCACCAGCCACGCTGCACCCAAAGCTAAAACTCTGCATTCTGCAATTTTATTGGCCCAGGGTAAGATTTCACGTGCGTGGCTTGCGAATTGCGGCTAGCCCCAGCCCCACCCACGGGTCTGGCCTCGCTGGGGAGCCAATCAGCTTCTTTCTTCAGGGGCTGTTAATCCCGAGTCTGGCATCTGTGTCACGTGTGAAGTACGTATACTGTAGTAGTTATATAACTAGTTATCCTATGTGGTAGAACTGGTGGTATCTCAATATTGAATCCAGTGTATCAGCGGTGGACATGTCAATAAGCTCATAATCCCAATCAGGTCATTGAAACGTTATACAGAAGAAGAAGAAGAAGAAGAAGAAAAGCGCCAACGCCAATCACCTCATCGACGAACCTAGAAAACATAAAGAAAATCATCGTACGTTGTAGGTAGGCTTCCGTAATTTATCAACGACAGGAGGCCCATCCACGGGATACGGCGGCCGATGATACCCAGGCTGCACAGGTCGAGGCGCCCCAGGAAGCGGCATGGCGAGTCCCGCAGCACCTCCGTCGTCCGGATACGGTATCGGCGTCTTTGGTGGCAGAGGCGGAGGTATACTCATGTTCGCCTCCAAGTCACCGCTGCGCCGTGGTGATCCAGGAGACGTGCCATGTAGGTGCTCCCCAGACCAGCGCCCTGTATTCCCATCTGGTGAAGTGGAATGAGGCTGAGGTCCGAGATCATCAGGGCCCATAATGGCAATTTTCTCTTCATACACGCGAGGAGGGAATGGTGCGGCCGGGATCCAGCTGGAATTTCATTGGCTGGCAGTTCGATAGCCATGGGATTTGATGGAGGTGGTACAATGATAGGAGGAGGAGGAGGAGCGATTGTTGCTGGAGGCTGTTGCGTATCGGCTGATGTGGTTACTGCTGCGGCGTGTGATGTCTGCCGTCGATGCATGCGTTCAATTCTAGCCAATTTCGATGCAGCCTCCAAAGTCATTGCTTGAACCTCCGGTTTGGCGAGGTACCGGCGTGTGTTGGTACTGATATCCACCAGCCGGTTCCACTCATTCATTCCAAATTCTCCAACTCCCACTTCTACATTCAACCGGTAGTAGTTCTCTTTCTTCACATTGCGTTTCGCCAGATGCTCTGAAAGCATTCGTTGATGGATGTCCTCGCAGCCCTCGATCTTCGCGATGAGGCGTCGTCGAGCTTCCGCAAACGTTCCTAAAGCATCTCCAAAGAAGCCCTCCCACCACTCATGCTGCTGATGGTTTGTTCCCGCTGGGCGCTTGCCAGTTCCTATACTAACGAAAACACCAAGTTCGCGACCAGGCCACTCATTCACGACAGCTTCATCAAGGGCTTGAGGGGCAGGGTTGAACGTGCCAGCGCCTTCATCAATAAATACGTATTGTCCAATTTGAATGGGCTTAAAAGCTAGACCAGTAGCCGAAGTAGCACGGCCAGCCTGCCAGATGGTGCATTCGAATTCAGGCGGAGGCTCCCTCCTAGAATCATAAGAACGTAACAGAACAGGCGGCGTACTGGCCCGTGAGCCTTTGTACACAGCAGTAACGGCCCTATACGACGTTAGCGAGGACGTTAATCCCACTCCGTCCGAAAGTACAAAGTGAATGAAGTGAAATGGATCATACGTTTTGGTGCGAAATTCGCGATTATCATACAGCGCAGCGTCCGGTTCCCAAACCGAAAGCCATTATAACCGGCAAAAGATATTGAATTCCGCTGGCTAACTGGCGACGGTGGTGCTCGCGACGTATTGGTTGAGCTGAAGCTTGATCGACTAAGAGTGCGTTGGGGTACAGAATGTATTGGACTCGAAAAATCAACGGTGCTAGCATTTCCAAGATCATTACCCTCGGATTCATAAACCGTATGTTGACGAACACACTGTCTGATAGCCTCTTCCAATTTGGATGCTTTGAAAAGCGTCGACCGGTATGGGATTCCCGCTATCGTCTTGTCGGTTTCAAAGACTTTCTTCGTCATGCGAACGTATACCTCCTTGCACGTCTCCAGGTCTAGTCGCAGTCGGCCTAGCATGATAGCAATCAGTCCTCCCGTGCCCGTGCCGACAATGAGGTCGAAGTAATCGCATGGCTTCGGGATCTGGTCTCGTCGCGGCGCATTCCCTTCGCACTCGACGTATGTACGATACATGAGCTCTTGTAGCAAAATAAGCATCGAATAACCACGCACACCGCCTCCATCTGACAAATAATAATTAGTGGTTGGTTTTAGATCTCATTACGCTAGGTAGTGTACAAACCTAAGGAAAGCACCCTGAGTGGCGGGCCCTTTGTTGTATCCTTTCTCCGCAACGGCGTATTGTCCATTCTGTTTTCGGATGTGCTATAAAATATGTATTGAGGAAGACGGCAGCAAAGCGCGCTGCTTACCACCGAGCGCCTCTATCTGTCTATCGTGCGGGATGTAGTTGTTGTTTTCTCTGCGAGGTGGAAATGCGCGGAACCACAACCGGCAAGACCGGCCAGAGACGAGGGGCCCGTGACTTGGGGACCGATCAGACGAACAGGGTCGAGAGACAATAGCGTTGATGGATCCGGCGTGGTATATTATGATTATAAAGTCGTTTGTAGCAGAGAAGAAGAATTGACAAAAAGAACAGCGTGAAAAAAGTAACAGTCCGTCCGAATTCAGGTGACGTTGATGGTGTGGCGAGTGCCTGAGGCTGCGCAGCAACAAACAAACAAACGAAGTCAGGATTATGTGGTTAATGTTGAGTGAGCAGTGACAGCCTAAGGCTTCAGGATGATTCTTGTGTTATGATAATATATTGATATTGGGCAATGACATGGGTAGCAGACGAACAGTAACCCTGGAACGATGAGGAAGGCAAACAACGGGCAGCCAAAGGGAATCATCCAATAACAGGCCGAGCACCCTCGGAGTGTGGCGCAGCCTTAATTTGCAGGCATGAACAGTACATACTACACACAATGGCCTTGTCTCTCTTTTCTTTTAAGTCTACATTTGCATCAATCAAGGACAAACACTTGCAATACCTAGGTATACATTGCCATACCGGATCACAATCGCGCCATAAATTGGAAGCAAATACAAAGGAAAACACTCACGCTCATCGTGGTTGTCGAGCCACAGCTTCAAACATCGGAGTAAGATTTCGCGCTGCGGGATTCTGGAACAGCTGTCCTGTGGCTGCACCTTGAGGGCTCATAAACTGGTAGCTCGAGCCTGTGTATGACATGGACATTGACACTGACTGCGCCGACGCGGCCGTCCCTGTGCTGCCAGTACTACTAAAGATGCTCGGCACTCCCGTCGAAGGCGTACTGGCCGCATCATCAAAGGGTTTATTTGGGGTCAATGCATTTCCCTGGCTTTTCAGCTTCGTTCTCGCATCGCTTAATTCACGGTACCATCTGCTCGCAATCTCACCCTGCGGGTGCCTATAGAGATGCCAGCGAGGGCAGAGCATCCAGTCTGCCAACTCGGAGAGCCTTCAGTTCAAATAATGCAACTCCAGGGTCAGACGATCTCATTCTTGCTATCCGGTTAGCAGCGGCCAACTTGTCGGCGCTTGAGATCATGCTTTGGCCACAGCGTGCGCCCTTGTTCGTGACTGCGATGCATTTAAAGTCTCTAAAGCCTGAATCCAGATCCCCAGCATACTCCAACAGATCGGAAGGTAGGGCGAATTTAACCGCAGGAGCAGGAGGAGAAGCCATTGGAACAGGATTAACGGATAATACTGCGGGCTGAGTAACCTGGTGGTGGGTTGTTTGCATCTTAAACTCCTCTTGTTGCAAGTGTATCTTGCGAGCGCTGATATCCTCTGCAGTCTTCACCTTCTGCTCTCGCTCTTCTAGTCTCTTCTGCAGTGCTTGTAGCGCCTCCTCGCGAGCCGAAATATTGTCTTCTCGAGCCTTGAGCTGCTGGTCTTTGATGACCCTCTCTCTTTCCTGAGACTCCCGAAACGATATCAGGTGCTCCATGACCCTTTTCATTATAACTTGTTCATAGTCACGCCTCTTCCTCTCCTTCTCTTGACTCAGCTTGAGAACCCGCTCTCGTCTCTGGTCCAGCAATGAAATCACATTCTCTCCAATAGATTCGCTAATGTCAGCTACCTGCTTTCTGTGCCGAGTGCGAACTTCATCCGCAACTGCAGCAAGCCGTGCAGACCGCCGCTTCTCGAGGAGCGAGGTATATTCTAGCCATTTGGTTTGGAGCCATGATAGCAGCGTCGCAGATATCACCATGAATCTGAGCGTGCTCCCCACGACGGATAGGACAAGCAGGAGTGCGCCTGCATTTAAGACGTAGTGGGAACAAGATCTTGATTTTCCCTCCATTATTTTAATTATCGTGGCATAGAACCCTTTCTATGAAAATTAAACCAGCAGTGGAAGGATAATTATGGAAATGAAAATGGAAAGAGGGGTTCCTAACTTCTTATCGACCTAAGAAATAGCGCTCGCTCACTGCCAGCGGCGCAGCTTCAATCAATTTCAAATCTATTTTTATCGCGTGCGGCCAGAGAGTACTAGTAGTTCATAGGATGGTTGCTCGCAAGGCTGCGACACTTTATGCAGCTAGTTGTCGGCCTATCACCACGCTCTTAGTAGACACTAGACACTAGACTGTGGACGCTGGGATGAGACACGCTATGTGCAGTGTCTGCTTTGGAAGTGCCTTGCCATCGAGAGGCACAGACATTATTTGTCCACATTCGTTGACCATTTATGATGCGAGTCTGGAAACAATCACGGCCAGACCCTCAACTTGGTCATACTAGTGCTTGTCTCATACCTAGGTACTTCTCCGGCCGTCGATCTTCTGCAAACACTTGGCCATACGATGGATCTACATAACCCTTTTCAAGACCCCGCCTCTCTTCTCCTCAGGCGGTCTCCCTTACAGAAGCAAAGGATTAGGTTTCTAGAATATGCCGGCGGAGGAAATGCAGGCTACGCGTTCAGAGTCGTCATCGATGCAAAGCAATACGCATTGAAGATGGTGAGACGAGTCCGATCTTTTGCACACACATGCCCTGCTCTTAACATTTAGAACAGTTTAAATTTGACAATCCTCGACTAAACCCGTCGAGGCTCAAAGGAATGCAACGAAGAGAAGTCTATGACCATTTCTTTATTGAATGTCGCGCCAACGGTTCCCTTATTGCGCAAGACCAAAACGGCAGATTCACGCCCGTGTGTCATGGCTGGATCACAATTCCGACCTCCATTGAGATATACGTGGCTAGAAAGTTTGGCATACAGCCGTTCTTATGGGATCGGCCGTCTGATATTCCTCCTGACACAAAGATCCGAGCGATACTGTTCGACTGGGTTGATGGAAAGATGCTCTATCAGGTCCAGACTCCAAGATAGCAGATCAGATCCGTGCTGCATTGAGAGGACTTCACCAGGCTTCCATGACCCACGGCGATATTAGAGCGGCTAATATTCCTGTCACTGATGACCGAGTTTATCTTATAGACCTGAACTCCTCTCTAACTGTCTCTCATCGTCCAAGGCCAAGTTTGAAAGAGCTCCAAGAAATGGAGCTCAAAGATCTCGAAATTGGATTTGTCTTGCTTTCTCGGCTATCCATCAACCGCGATGTGTGTGTTGCGGATGCATCAATCTTTGAAAACTCATCTCTTGACGAGATTTTAGAGATATATGACCTGATGAAGCACCACTGGTCACCGCCTATGCCTAAATCTAGATGAGCAGTTGGTATGCATGATTTAGGCGTTTGGCGCGTACCTGTTCTTGTTAGTTACGATACCACAATCTTGAAAGTAATCATTTAGAACGCCATTCTGCGAGCCCGAATATCCAATAGAAAGCCACTTTATATTGAAGCTAGAAGTTATTCATAGATAGTCCAACTTCCGTTTGGAGGTGAATCCAAGTTAAGGCCCTGCCCAGTATGTCTTGTCTACTCTCTGGAGACAATCCATAAATCCAACGTTTAGAGAGAGAGCTGATATCGTCCAATTAAACAGGCAAATGTCCTCGAAATAGTGGACGTATTCCGAGCTTTCAACATTCCAAGGTTATTGTTTCCTCGTCATTTGTGCGACGACTTTCGCTCGCTTTTCATCCCACTCATCCCAGACAATTGAAAAGATCGCGGTATGTCTCCCTGGCAGTTCTCCTTTCGTGCCATTCCTTTTCTCAAGAGCTTCCACAGGAGCGCGACCATGCCGCCAGGAAACACACGTTGCCACCTTGCGATGCCCTCGAACTCGAATCCCATCCGCAAAGCTGTTCTTCGAGACGCCTGATTCTCTGCGTGGCATTGCCATTCAACACGCCGCAGTCCTAGACCACCAGCAGAGGGTGGGTCAAGCGTATATAGTAGTATGAGTCCAATAGCATTCGAGGCCACATGTGTGCGTTGAAACGCAGGGAAGATAATGATGCCCATCTCTGTGACCGCATTCACTGGGTTTGTGGCAGACAAGGCTATAATGCCGGCATATCTCTCGTTCAGGTCGTCAGAAGCAGGAGTCTTATCAATCACGGCATACAGACACTGCTCGGGTGATGCCTGTATAGGGTTGTAGAATTCTCTCATAAAGTCCGCCTCGGTTTTAATGACTGGGAAAGGAATGTATTTGAAGAGGTCTGGATTGGCTTCGGTCACTTCGAGAAAGGGCTTTATATGTACATTTGGCTGCCAGAGTTAGGGTCAACTTCGTCTTCCATGGAATTGATATGCGTACATCGAATGGCTCAACGGCGACAAGATCATTCTCCAAGCGTCGCTGCTCATAGTGAAAGACCGACTCGGTCATGATGAATTGGCAGTAGACTTATGTTCTTTCAGGCAGGGAAGTCGAAGTGAGATATTGTGAGCCCTTTTCTTGCACTCCACCCAATGCACTGTTTTAGCGATTTACTACATATGGTCTTGGAGGCGGCTGAGATGAAGAGTTTAGTAACCAACTAATTTACCTACCCGCGGTCACCATCATCGCTGAACATCGTCTGCATTCCATCAAGAACAAATGACTGGCGCAATGCATATCAGCGAGGTACGCATAATCTATACTGCTTGCATGCTCAGAATTATATGAAACTGACCAACGCAGATATACGTCTATCCCGTCAAATCCCTCCAACCAACCAGACTCACCGAGGCGACCTTCACCCGCCATGGCATTCTCTACGACAGATGCTTTATGCTCCTGAAAGTTCTGGATGATGCCAAAAAGATGGGCAATCACAGCTCAAGAATATGCACATCCCAGAATTCCCACAAATGTCACTATTCTTAACCGACCTCGTCTTGCCTGAAGAAGAGAATGGCAAGATAATCGTCACCTACCAAGAGCCGCCAGTCTCCTCATGCAAAACCCGAAAAACTCTAGAGATACCCCTACAGCCTGATCTGGATGGACTGGAAGAAATCCCCATCACGATGCACCAAAGTTCCATGGTGGGTTATAGCATGGGCAGTAAATATAGCGACTGGTTTAGCGACTGCTTCGGATTCCGCGTCGTGCTCGCGTACACAGGACAGAATCGAAGGCGGGTTCTGGGATCGATGAATCCAAACATTCGTCGAGCGGGCGGAGAAGGGAGCTGGCTTTCTACACTTACAAATTACGTGCCCCGATTTGGCACGGAGCCCGGCAAAGACGGAAAGAAGAAGGAATACTCACGTTCGCGGACTGCGCGGCTTACTTGGTAGTTAACGATATGTCGGTGAAGCAAGTCGCCAGTCGATTCCAGGAGGGCCACGGTGGACTCGATGTTACCAGGTTCCGGCCCAACCTGGTAGTCGGCGGAGCGGCGAGTGCGTGGGAAGAAGACTTTTGGGCAGAGCTGAGTGTTGGGGAGATGATGTCGAGCTTGTGTTGACGTCGAATTGTGTTCGGTGTCGTTCGTTGGACGTCAACTTCGAGACGGGGATTTCCACAAGACGGAGGACGGGGTGGTCTACAAGAAATTGACTAAAGATAGGCGCGTCGACAAGGGAGCGAAATACAGTCCTGTGTTCGGTCGCTATGGCTTTTCAAGGGTGACGTGGTGGCGGCCAGGATTCGCGTTGGAGATGCTGTGCGGATTGAGAAGACGGCCACAGACCGGACGACATTTGGTAAGTCGCGCTTCTCCCAGACAGTGAATCTTTGGCATATGCTTGTCAGTTAACAATATCAGATTGGCCAGGGTTGTAATATATATATAGTAAGCAATCCATTATGATAAATACATAGTTATGTGAGGCGAATGAATAAACAGTATAAAATCAGACACAACGTTCCAATCGGATAGTTTCACATTGCCCCTGAATGGATGGTGCTTGGGACCCGGGACATATCAGCATCGCCCGTGCACTAGTCTGCGTAGACAGACCGCGACGAGAGCTGTGGAAGCCGAACAGGCCGTCTCTTCATCTTGGATTTAGTTGTGATGAAGAAGAGAAGAAAAGAAGAAAACGGGTCGGGGAGCGACGCGGAGAAAAGTTCTCGGCGGGAAACCAAACGCGGGCCGGCGTTTTTCCCGCGGAATCAGGCCACAAGGCGCCAAAGCGGTCAAGCGTTATCTCGAGACTCGCAGGCGGCCTCTCCGCGGACAAAAGTCATTGCAGCTCTTTATTGTCTCTTGCTCTTCTTGCCTGGCCTGCTCTTCAGTCGTGTCGTGCAATTGATTTGGCTTTGTTCTAATTGAGATCGACTGACATGGCCATGCCGTTCAATCGCTGCAGCCGCCAGGCCTCGAAGCTGCTGGCTGGGAGCTCCCTCAGAGCTTCTGCGAGAGTCGCCAGCATGCATCCCTCACGACTGGCTTCGCAGCAGCGATACGTCTCTGATGGCCATGAAGGACAGCATCAGGTCTGCCAATTCCGGGAAGCCGCACTGCCCAGGCAATGATCTATACTGAATACTCTCCCGCAGCTACTCTCCACACACCTCGAAGACGCCGACCCCACGATATATGCCATTCTTCAGAAAGTGCGTGCAGCTATCCATCCAGGATTCATTGTTATGAGGCGCTTATGATACATGCTGTGTTATAGGAAAAACGACGACAGAAGCATTTCATCAACTTGATTCCCTCGGAGAATTTCACTTCACAAGCTGTCCTCGATGCGCTCGGAAGTGTTATGCAAAGTACTATTTTTCGCTCCTCATTGTTCATTAATCAAAACCATCTTCCTGACTGTTCTAGACAAATACTCTGAAGGATACCCTGGGGCGAGATATTATGGAGGCAACGAATTCATCGATGAGGCCGAATTGCTGTGCCAAAGACGTGCATTAGAGACTTTCAGATTGAACCCTGAAGAATGGGGCGTCAATGTCCAACGTGAGATTGCTCCTTCCTCTACATATATGTATCTATGTACAGTGCCTAGTTAACACAAGCAGCTTTATCCGGCTCTCCGGCGAACTTATATGCCTACTCGGCTCTGCTCAACACGCACGACCGTCTCATGGGCCTTGACCTGCCGCACGGCGGACACCTGTCGCACGGCTACCAAACACCGACGAAGAAAATCTCGTTCATCTCCAAGTATTTTGAAACCGTTCCATATCGTCTCGACGAGTCGACCGGTCTGATAAACTATGACCAGCTGGAGGAGCTGGCCAATATATACCGCCCCAAGCTGATTGTGGCAGGCACTTCGGCCTACAGCCGGCTTATCGACTACGCCCGCATGCGCAAAATTACCGATTCTATCGGGGCATATCTTTTGAGCGACATGGCGCATATTTCGGGCCTCGTCGCGGCTGACGTCATTCCATCTCCGTTCCAATACTCAGACGTGGTCACCACCACGACGCACAAGTCACTGCGCGGGCCACGCGGTGCTATGATTTTCTATCGGAAGGGTGTCCGTCGCACGGACAAGAAAGGTAACCAGGAGCTGTATGACCTCGAAGGTCCTATCAATGCCTCGGTCTTCCCTGGACATCAAGGCGGACCTCACAACCACACCATCACAGCTCTAGCCGTTGCTCTAGGCCAGGCGCAAACCAAAGATTTCAGAGACTACCAACTCACGGTCCTCGAGAACGCACAAGCTCTTGCTGAGCGACTCGGCAACTCCGTCAACGATGGTGGGCTGGGCTACAACATTGTCTCCGGCGGCACGGACAACCATCTTGTCCTGGTCGACCTGAAGAACCGCGGCGTCGATGGAGCGCGTGTCGAGCGAGTCCTTGAACTGTGCGGCGTGGCAGCCAACAAAAACACAGTTCCAGGCGACAAGTCGGCGCTGAAGCCGGGCGGTCTGCGTATAGGCACTCCGGCCATGACGTCGCGGGGATTCCAGCCCAGCGACTTCCGACGCGTAGGCGACATTGTCGATCGGGCAGTGACTATTACACAGAAGCTGGACAAGGCGGCGCGGGAAAATGCAGAGGCCAAAAGTGTCAAGAACCCGAGCACCCTGAAGGTATTTATGGAGTATGTTGGTAATGGCGAGGATATTTCCGAGATTGTACAGTTGCGGCAAGAAGTGGAGGATTGGGTTGGGACGTTTAGTATTCCATGGAAGGATGAATAATTATTTCTTCGATAGTTAGAGGAACCCAGAGTCAATACGTTCTTCTCTGTGTATCATTCAGCAAATCACAGCTTAACATCCCCTTGATTACATCCCTGAGCAATTTCAAGCCCTCGGCCGCAAAACCGAGCATGTTCTTCTCTCTGTCCTCGCCAAACCCTGTATCAATCTCTCGCGTATACGTTTTTCCGTCGGGAGCTGCGACAGCTATAAATGCGACACCTCTACATTAGGTATCCGTCAGTCTGACTGTACCGTATATATAGTTATAGAGAGTTAGATATAAGTAGAAGGGGATATACGGCCGCCGACCAGCCTTCCCACCCCCGGTCCTGCAGTTCCACTCTCCGACACAGTATACGTGGAAAGCAGCTTTGAGCGCGTCGACACGGCCAGATCAGCGACGATTTGTGCCGTTGGGCCCTGATACTGCTTTATGTGCTCGGGCGTCCAGTCGGCGAATGCCAGGCGGGATTCGAGGGTGTACAACTATACATCGACTCATTTTTTCAGATTGAGTTCGAGGAGGAAAGAAAGAGAGAGAGACAGACGGTTAATCCGCCCTTGAAATAGGCCGATGCTCCGGGGACACAGAGGAGGCATGCTGAGAGAAGGCCGCCTGCGGCCTGGCGACGTCCGACGGGTCAGTTTGCGTATCTATGAGACTGCGAGGTCACAGGTGGGCTTGGGACGTACAGTCTCGGCGACAGAAACGGACTCCTTTCTCTCTTTGAGGAGAGAGCTGACTTCCTCGATGAGAGGGCGGAGACTGGAGGGGAAGTCTGCCATTTCACAAGGTGAATTTCGCTACCTACCTAGGCAGTCAAGGTAACGGTAGTACATGAGTTCGACGTCGACCTCAGTTTATGCATGGCATTGCATGCTGATTAATATGATGTATTACCGAGGTAGTTAACTCACTAACCCGCGACTTCCTTGATAAGATCAAATCCATCCAGTGATCTCATCTCTGCCTCTGCCTCTCTCATTTCAGACACACGGAGCTCTTCAGAATTAGGGCAAGCCCTAACCCTCACCATTAGCCTCACCCATGAATTTCCAGCTTGCATCCCAGCACGTTGCGCTTACGCAGTACTTCCATAATACTACTACTACTGATTAGCATTTGCTTGGGCTCGTTGTCTGCTCAGCTAATACATGGTTAGTTCAAAGCCGTCTGATGCTAAGCGTAAGCTGACCGCTGTTTCATTGCGGAGAGTCGGAGACCCTATTATCAGCGCAGGACTCCTACGGAGCACTCAGTACGGAGTACTCCGTCACTGGTACTAATAGCTATACTTATCTGTGATATTAATATGCAAACGGTGGACCTGCATCATGCTATGCTAATAATTTTAAATTCCGGAAGAGGTCCGAGATACTGGTTGTCGGAGAGATGAGTTTCAGCATAAATTACGCCAGGCTCTTCTTGTCCTCTCGCTAACGAAGTCAATATCTGCACGGATTTCTTCTGCTTACTTGGATTGATTTTATGTGGCAGAATCTTATATCCTCATAGGTAGAACCCCGCCAACTGGTCCGTGAGCAGTCTGGCAAATGCATTGCATTGCATCGGCTGTGGACGAGGGATACCTAGGTTGATATGCAGCTGTTTGTATGTTTTCTTCTTATTTCTATAATCTATATAATACTTGTACATTATTTAGTAGTTATATAGTTAGTTCTATATGGGTAAATTCTTTAATTATCGGCCAGCCCAGACCGCCCTCACCAACCGTTAATTAATACTAATACGCGGTACATACCAATACCGCGCCAACTCCCGCAGACCCGCGCTGATTGGCTTCGCCTTGTCTAGCGCGTATCAATTACCGCCCAATACCATGCGCATACCTCGTCGCCCCCTCTTCCTTCCTCTCTCACTCACTCTAAGTCTGACTCTCTTCTCTTTTCTCTCTCTCTCTCTCTCTGTGTGCTCTTCTCCCCGTTGACTCCTCCTCCTTCTACCACTCCTTCTTCGTTACATACTCTGCATATGTGACAAGCCAATCCAATCGAGCCATCTCAATGACTTCACCCTCCCAGGGCCTCCTTCCTCTGTCTCTGCCACAGCCACTGTCACATGTCTCTGCTTGAATTCGCGTAGTCGTTCATTCGCTCTCCGCCGGTTCCTCTCGTACCTTCTGCTGCCACCCCTCATAGCCGACCCCCGCTGGTGCTTCTGCAGCGCCACTTCTCCCCTCGACCTCAGTTTATACTGCAATACCAATATATTTATTTATCCGCCTTTTCTTTATATATAATAAGATCGGCCCACCATGGCGGGCAAAATGACCATGTACAAGTTGGTGGTGCTGGGAGACGGAGGCGTGGGCAAAACAGCGCTTACCATTCAGGTAGGAATGCGAACGATCTTCGAATGGGCAACCCTAACTAAACTGTTTGGCAGCTTTGTTTAAATCATTTCGTCGAGACATACGACCCAACAATCGAAGACTCATACCGCAAACAAGTCGTCATTGACCAGCAGTCATGCATGCTGGAGGTTCTGGATACCGCCGGACAGGAAGAGTACACCGCGCTGCGCGATCAATGGATTCGCGATGGAGAAGGCTTCGTGCTCGTCTACAGCATCACCTCGCGCGCCTCGTTCAGTCGCATCACCAAGTTCTACCACCAGATCCAACGCGTCAAGGAATCCGCTAACTCGGGCTCGCCTACCGGCGCCAGTTATCTGAGTTCCCCGCTGTCGGCTACCTCGGGAGCTCCGATGGGCCCAGCGCCCGTGATGCTGGTAGGCAACAAGAGCGATAAAACCGTCGAACGGGCCGTCTCTGCGCAGGAAGGATCTGCCCTGGCGAAAGAGCTGGGCTGTGAGTTTGTGGAAGCCTCGGCGAAGAATTGCATCAACGTGGAGAAGGCGTTCTACGATGTGGTGCGACTCCTACGTCAGCAAAAGCAGCAGCAGCTTGGTGGTGGTCGACTCCCAGAGCGCCGGGCAACGGGCTTCCGGGACAACATCGAGACCGGGAAACGAATCCAGAGTATCCCAGAGCCTTTCGCACCGATCGGCCGCGCGCACACCGCAACGGCCTCCGATGTGTTGTTCTATAACTTGCCCTTCGTCTGTTTCTTTTTCTTTTCTGCTATTTGCATTACGAAGCGTGGTTCGTGGCTGTCTTCTCATCTTTTAACCTTCGTCTTCTCGTTAGGTATGTGCATGCTTTAGGTATTTCCAGTTTTCGTCAGGATTTGTTGGTCTGTCGGGATTTCTTGTTCAATCTGGCTTGATTTGCTTGCGTGTTCTTGCCGAGTCTTTACGATTTTGTCTTCTTGAATTTTTCAGTCTACATGACACGCCATGTTACCGAGTTGATAGTCGGGAAGGACTATTAATTGTTATCAGTATATAGATCGTGGAGAGAGAGAGAGAGAAAAGCATGCGCCATGCATGACACAGCTGGATGGGGATTTGCTCTACAGAAAAGCTTATATTTATCTAGTATGTGGATATGTTGAATGAGATACCCTGTTGGCAACTGCTTTATTTATGATATGCAAGATCAGATCGACAGTATGCATGTTATATCCATGCACAGTAAGTCAGTTACCTAGGTAATGGATGCAGGGCTCACTGTAGCTAACTGAGTCGGCATATGCAGAGTGCGGGGCTTCCCCATGGGCCCATTTCCAAGGTTATGCGCTAACCTTCTCTCTCCTCAGTCTCCTCACTCTCTCTCTCTCTCTCTCTCTCTCTCTCTCTTGCACTGATTCACTCATCTGCCTATTCACAGGACATATCTGTACGTGCACAACAAAAGGCCCGTCGTATGCAGACGACATAGTGAGATGTAGCTAACATGACTGGGACTAGCTCTATGCCTTTGTTTGTGCTCGTCCACGACCAATCGTGCTGTGACTGGATAATACAGTAAGACGACGTGCCGAGACAGAGTACAGTCTGATCTGCTTCAAACAAGATGAGTCAGCAGCAGCACCCCAAGCCTCCATCCACAAACAATCCCTCAGCAACCCTGAGTCCTTCTGGTCCTACCACGCCAGATCCCTCTACTGGCACCAACAGCCAACCAGTGCACTGCAACGCTCTACCAAACAGATCACCACCGCTACTGGCAGTAGCACCAGCCACGACCACTGGACTTGGTTCCCTGACGGCCTAATCTCAACCACCTACAACTGCGTTGACCGTCATGTCGAAAACGGCAATGGCGACAATGTAGCCATTGTATGGGAATCTGCCGTAACTGGAGAACGCGAGGAATACACCTATCGGCAGCTGCAGGATGAAGTAGAAGTCCTGGCCGGGGTGTTGAGAGAGGAAGGTGTGCGCCAAGGTGATGTTGTGATTATTTACAGTGAGCCTCCTCATATATGCATGTATGAAGAAGAAGCTGACGTCCCAGTGCCCATGATCCCTGCTGCCCTCTTCGCAGCTCTCGCCATCACCCGGCTCGGCGCCATCCACGCAGCCGTGTTTGGCGGTTTTGCCGCGCGCTCACTTGCCCAAAGAATCGAAGCTGCAAAGCCGCGAGCCATTATGACTGCATCCTGCGGCATAGAAGGCTCCAAGGGCGCACTAGCCTACCGACCGCTGGTAGAAGGCGCAATCCAGCAGAGTGCCTTCAAGCCAGAGAAAGTGATTATCTGGCAGCGAGAGCAGTTGCGCTGGGACAATCCCGATAAACTCGGTGGACAGCGGAATTGGCAACGCATTGTTAAGAGTGGGCGTATGAGGAATGTGAGGGCTGCGCCGGTGCCAGTGAAGAGTGATGACGCGTTGTATCTTATTTATACCAGTGGTAAGTCCCTTCCGTGTGTGCTGTCAGAGGGAAAAAAGGAAGTGCATTGAATAGTGAAATAATCGGATAAATGAATAGGAACCACCAGCCTTCCCAAAGGAGTGGTGCGAGAAGCCGGCGGACACGCAGTCGGCCTCAGTCTGTCTATGAGGTCTATGTTCGGCATCAGCGGGCCCGGAGACATCATATTCTGCGCCTCTGATATAGGCTGGGTCGTAGGACACTCGTATATTTTATACGGTCCACTCCTCGTAGGCGCTACGACCATCTTATTCGAAGGCAAACCCATCGGTACTCCAGATGCAGGCTCGTTCTGGCGGGTCGTTGAAAGAAACAAAGCCAACGTCCTTTTCACGGCACCGACAGCTCTGCGTGCGATTCGCAAGGATGATCCGGACAATAGATACTTCACTCAAGTTGGAAAACGCGGCGGATTGAAATCTTTGAGGGCCCTGTTCCTGGCTGGAGAACGCAGTGAGCCTGGCATCGTACAGAGTTATCAGGACCTGCTCGCAATGGGCCGCGCCTGGCGCTTTGGTGATTGATAACTGGTGGTCGTCCGAAGCAGGTTCGCCGATTACGGGGTTGGCGTTACATCCCAAGCTTGCCATGACCTCCTCCCTTCCACCAGCTGAGGCGGAATATGATCTTCCCTTACCAATCAGACCAGGTTCAGCGGGCAAGCCCATGCCAGGCTTCGACGTGCGCATCGTCGATGACAACGGGGATGAAGTAGCGCGTGGCATAATGGGCAATATTGTGCTCGCCACCCCTTGGCACCCACGGCATTCACGACGCTCTTCAACGACGACGAGAGGTTCTACAAAAGCTACCTGCATCGGTTCTCAGGTCGATGGCTTGACACAGGTGACGCAGGCATGATCGACCAAGACGGATACGTGCATGTCATGTCTCGGTCGGATGATATCATCAACGTTGCGGCGCACAGATTCAGCACAGGTCCTCTCCTATACCAGTCCAGCATGGAAATAAAGTTATAAACTGACTGACAGAATGACAGGCTCTATCGAACAAGCCATCCTCTCGCACCCCTCATCAGCGAAGCAAGCGTAATCGGCATCCCGGACGCAATCAAGGGACATCTGCCGTTTGCATTTGTACAGCTCAAGACTCGCCCTGATAACGACAGGGACATACCGGCTACACCGCCCGCGGCGTTCGTCAACGAAATCAACGACCTTGTTCGCACCCAAATCGGTCCTATCGCTTCGCTAGGCGGGGTGATTCAGGGACGCGGCATGATTCCCAAGACGCGCAGTGGGAAGACGCTGAGGCGCGTTTTGAGGGAGTTGGTTGAGAATGCCGTTGCTAGTTCTGACGGGGATGGTAGTGGTTATGACAAGGCAGTGAATGTGCCGCCGACCATAGAAGATATGGATGTTGTCGAGGTGGCGAGGGAAGGGTGAAGGAGTATTTTGTTGAGAAGCAAGAGAAGATAAAGGCGAAGCTGTAATTACTCCGGATAGGAACTAGGGCCAGCAGTTAGAGAGATAAGCTTGGAATGCTGCATTCCGTGCTTTATCCCGCTATGTCAGGCTATGAAGTCTTTTGCATGCACTTTATTTCAACATAATCCATCTCAGACCTACAGGCTACAAGAGGTTGACATAGAAAAGTGGATTAAACCCCCAAATAGATAAAGGCTATATTACAAGTTAAGAACAAAGAAAGAGACCAAAAAAGAATTTGGTCCACATAGAATGGTATATAAAAAGAAGTCAGGTATAAAGCGATGCGATTCAATACTGTTCATTCATCGTTCTTGATGTATTCTTTCCCATCCTTCCGTGCATGTCAGAGGACGAAGACCAAGAGAGGGGAAAAAGAATTTAAAGCAGGAAAGCAGCAGCACCGAAGACAGCGGCGAGACCAGCACCAGCGCCGACAGCGACCTGGGGAGCAGCAGCGCCGGTGTAGGCTGGCGAGACGGGGGTAGTAGCGGAAGAGCCAGTGCCGGGGCGGAGCAACGCTGGTGTAGGGCTTGGGGCTGCCCGTGCCGACGGGGACAGGGGCGGTGGGACCGGCGCTACCGCTGTTGTTTTGTTAGTTTTATTTTTCTTTTCGACTGCTTTGCGCTTTACATAAGATGCCGGCCCTAGAGAGCGGCCACCCCAACACCGGCCACCTCATCAAAAATCAAGAAGACACACAAAACCTCAATTTTCAACTATTAGTCTCATACTGAGAGAATTCAAACGTCATACGGCTAATAGTAAGTTCTAATGCTTCTTCTGCAGCCTTTTTAGCCTGCGCTTCCACCTGTTTTGCTCTAAAAGGAGCTCTTCTTCCTTGGCCTTCTCCATAGCAGCTTTGATACTTGCAATTGATAAAAATGTCTCATTTGGATTCTTCTTAACCTGTTTTTAGATTTCTGGATTCGGAAGCCTTGAAGCTGGGAATCTTGACGTTTTATAAGATCTGCCTGACGTGCATTCTTGACGTGTGCACGGCCAAGGGCCTTGCTGATTTTGAAGCATAAAACGGGCTTCTCTAGGAAGCGATATTGTGCGAGAAAGTTGATATAATGCTTCCTGCGCCTGGCGTTCACTTTGAGGGTATATAATAAGGAATTTGAGGTATTTTGAGAAGTAGGAGGTGTTGTAGGTCTTCTCTCAGGATTCTGAATTCGTATTTGCCGGGATTGGAGAGCTTTATCCCGATTAAATGGAAAGATTCCTGAGGCCTTGAAGCCTGACAAAATGCTAGTTTGTGTTAAAAATCGACTCCTAATAGAATTATATGCGTTTAGGAATTGACGCTTCTTGATTGGATTGGAATCATGGATATGAGCCACTTTGTCAATTGCCATACGGTATAGAGTCTTCAATCCTGAAAAACGCCCAAATCCAACGGTTGCAATAAATGAGATGAATGAGCAGGTAAATATATCAAGCGCACTCTCTCAGTATAGCATTTCCACATAAAATCAATGGTCTCATGTGTCGTATGGCCATCTAGTATGAGGATTCGATAACTTCCATCTTCAGGCCTTGTTTCTGGCAAAAACACCTTATCCAACCACTCGGAACAGATCGCAGAAGATGTAAATGCTGTTTTGATTGCGTATAACACCAATCCGGAAGATCCTCGGACCCAAACCATGAAGAATTAGGTGTAGATCCCTTAAAATAATAACAGGTCGAGTCGCACGTCCTTCCGTGGAAATCGTCTCAATAACTGACACCCACTCTCGCGATTCTGGAGATTGGACGTAAGCTTCATTTTTGAAGCATTGCAAAGCACTTGGGAGTTCGTACATAAGCCTAGAATTAAGCCATGCTCATCCATATTCCATATTTGATGCGTCGGGACCTTATATTCCATCAAAGTAGCCTCCAATTGATCAAAAACTCATTTATATTGGCCGGCTGCGTCCCTAATACTCGCTTTGAATCGATTCTCTTGCCAATACGCGTAGTTATCTCAGGATGACGCGTACGGAACTTTGCACCCATTTTTCCCTAGCGGTTTATTATCGCCGTTTTGTTGCAGGATGTGAGAGGCCATATCAAGCGTAAGAGGGATCGAGGGAGGTCTTCCTTGCGCATCTAGGTCAAGAATCCAATTAACTAATAGGCCTTCTTCAGTAGGAGTGAGCCGTTGATCTCTAGTATGAGCATTTCGACAATTTCTTCCTCCATTGATTCTATCACCTAAAGTCGATCGGGGACTTTGTATGCATTTGCCGCTGCTCGGACCGACTTAATTTTTCCAGATTCCAAATCAGCAAGTGCTTTTGAATAGCTTCCTCATTGGGAGTACGTTTGCCCATCGTGGTGTTGAGTAGGAGGTGTGCAAAGTGGAAGGTGCAAGGATTGGTGAGGTGGCCGGTGTTGGGGTGGCCGCTCTCTAGGGCCGGCATCTTACCAGGTGTGGCAGACGGTGACGGTGGAGCTCAGCAGAGGGCGAGTCACGGTGTAGGTACCAGTCAAGGTGTAGGTACCGGGCTAGCCATGTTAGCATTGAATCAATCGCGCATGACAGGGCCTCGACATACCGTGGTGACGCGCACAGTCGAGCTGCCGGCCACAAAGGTGGTGGCCTCAGGGCAGTAGGTCTCGTAGGAGGTGACGACCTCGGTGACCACGGTGGGCACAGCGCTGGAGCTGGACGAGGCGAGGGCGCCAGCAGCGAGGGCGACGACGGAAGCGGCAGTGAAACGCATTTTGAATGAAATTAAGTAAAATCAAATCGAATCAAATATGTATGTATAAGGTTGAAGATTTATGAACAGCTGGAATTCAACGAGTGTAATCGGTTGTGCGTGGTAGAGAACCTGGACGACCGGTGGGAGCTTCGGGTTTAAAAGAGCGTGTGGACTCGAAGGTGATCAGGAAGAGGAAGAGAAAGGGACGGCGAGATAGCCAGAGAGAGAGAGAGAGACGGGAAATTAATAGCACGCAGTACTAAGACTCTCAGACTGGCTTTATAATAAGACTAAGGGCGCGCTAGCCCTTTAGCAGTGGCAAGCACTGATGCTACCCAATATTAAATATTCGACGATCCTTGCTGACATGTCTGGCCGAGACAAGCAAGGACGCCAGCGCAGCAGTCCTTGCTGGCCATTAATCCACGTCTGTACATAGTCATACTATAGTATACTACTAGACCGATGAAGATATAGAGAGCTCAGAGAACTGGATAAGATCTTCAGGACGTTGTGTTTTACAATTGTTTATGTTGTATTGTACGGTATTCGTATTATAGATTACGGCTACTGCCAGGGCCACCCAATCAGAGCTGCGTTTCGTGTCAGATTACTTGGATGAGACGGGGCCAGGGCGGTATCTGTAATGTCACGTATCATGCAAGGACTGGGCTTCATCTTTCTTCATCCATGACTATCGCCAAACACCTCTCCAACGAGCGCTTTCTTGTTCACTGTTTTTTCCAACCCATCAATCAGCAAACCGTTGTTTCTTCCAACGCAGGAAAATGCATAGCTTGTACATACCCTTGCCCATTGCATTTCGCGGGATCGGCCCAGCCAAGATCTTCACTTCCTGCGGCAGCTTGTGCATCGCAAGACGGTCTTTAATGCCCGCCGCACGTCCATCACGCTGCCCCAAGGGCGGTTCCTGGCCCCGTCCCTGCCACCAGCAGCGTCCTGATTCAGGACAATCACCGCTGCCACTTTCTGTCCCCATCGTTCGGAGGGGAGACCGACAACGGCTGCCTCGGCGATTTGTGGTCTGTTTGTTACAGTTGCTGTTAGTCATGCAACCATACACAGGAGAGGAAGAAGAACACGTACAGTGATAGTAATTCTCTTTCCACTTCAAGTGCGCTCACTTTCTCGCCCCGGTCTTGATTATATCCACGCTGAGACGGCCTTGAATGAAATACATCGGTCCCCGGGCCCATTCGCCACTGCTGCTCCCCTTACCACAGCCCTCCACAGCCCTTCGCACCGCAACATCGCCCGTGCGAAACCAAGCGCCCTTGCTGCTGCTGTCTTTATCCGCAACAAACGACTCCGCAGTGGCCTTGGGATTGCCCCAGTACTCTCTGAAAATCGTAGGCCCACGTAGCTGAATCTCGCCAACCCGTTCGCGGCCAGTTTCATCCACTTCCTCGCCCGCTTTGATGACTTCGCCCTTGTCCGTGTCCCACAGTCTGACCTCGACCGACGGCAAAGGCCAGCCCACGCTGCCATCAACGCGGTCATTCGGGTCCAATCCGCAGCTGATGGCCATGCCCACTTCGGTCATACCATACCGCTCCAAGAGTACATTGCCATTACTCAGTTCTGTCCAGGCCTTTTAACGGGCGTTGGCAGTGCTGCTGAACCTGATATGCTGAGTCGTAGGTTATGCGGTGAAATCGCCTGCTTAGCTGCCGTCTGAACATCCGCCGGCAGACTAGGGAAAGTCGCCATGAGCCGGGAATAAAGATTCGGGACGGCTGTTAGAAAGCTAATCTTGTTGTTGTTGCTGCTGTTGCTGTTAAGCCGCGGCTTGGCCCTGTCTCGTAGAAATGGATTTGCGAGTCGGTGCCATACTGCATCTGGGTTGAAGGGATACATGAATTCTACACTCGAGCCCGCAAGCGCAGGCACAATGACCGCGTTGACCACGCCGTGAATGTGGTGCAGTGGGAGGAGGTGTAGCAGACAGTCCTGTGGAGAGTATCGCCATGCCTCGATTAAAGACTGGGCTTGTGCCAGTAATGCCGACAGCGGCAGGAAAACGCCTTTCTATATTAGATTGATGATTAGATTGTTTCCATTAAGCCCGGAAGAACAAAGGGTGAAAAGCGCTTACCGGCCGATTAGTTGTACCAGAAGTATACAGCATTAGGCCCCTTTCGAATCCGAATTCGAGTCTGGGATATCAAAGCCAGACTTCCCAGCACTAGCCTGAGTAATAATCTTAGGTCTAATATCAACAATCGGATCAGGACTAGGACCAGCGAACTGATCAACGAGTTCGCCTGCTTTGCCGGCAAATCTCTCTGTCGCAAGTAACATCCCAGCACCCGAATTCTCTAAAATGTACTTGAGTTCCATAGCCGGAAACGCTGGAGATAGCGGTAACGCAATAGCGTCACTGGCCAGTATAGAGAAGAGCATGACTGCAACAACTTAGCATGGAGTATTTCTTTAGGAAAAAAAATCTACCAGGCGAGGTAGAAACCGACCTACGTAGTCATAACTATTCTCCGCCAGAAACGCAACTCTCTGCCCAGACAGTGGCAATGACGGCGACAAGCCATATTTTTGTCGCAGCTGTTCTCTTGACCGAGCAATATCTCTCGTGAGATCGGCATAGGTGAACGAGCGACCTGATTTGCTGTGCTTCACGGCCAGGCTTCCCGGCTCGTGCGTTTGGAGTATTTTCAAAAATGATGTTGTGTTGGTGCTGGTTGAATGAAATAATCGAAGGCGTCTTCCGTGATGATATATCTGATGTATTTGCCTGCTCCTGCTGTCATTGAGCCTCGGTCCAAGCTGCTGCAATACATCGCCACGGACCTGCTTGCAGGCCGTTGCCAATAATTGCAAAAGATCATTTATTGATTATTAGCTGAGACAGGAGCAATTGTATCAAACCGAGCATACTCACTCCATCACGTATGAGCAAGCGTTGGAAAAGTCGAGAAGTTGATTGGCCCGCCCGGCCTTCCGCAGCTCGCCTTAGCCTAGTTTAGCCTAGCTTGCTTAGCTTATCGATCTTGCACTTCATCTTGCTTCATCTTTGGAGTTGAACACTCGCAAAGAAAGAACCAAACTAATGCTAGCAGCCTCTCACTCCCTCCAACGGCGCATTCTTGCGACCAGACTACCATTCACCACCGCACACAGAAACATGTCTTCAAAAGCAGCGTCCCTGACCCCCGTCGAGGACGCTATGCGCGACAAGGTAATCGTCTACTTATCCGATATTCCCTCCAGGAAATGCCTCAGAAGAGGACTTAGGCGTGTATCAATGCTCACGCATTCTCCAGCTCGTCGCCGCGTTCACGCCCACCACACTAATAATCCGCAATGACTCACATCTACACGCCCATCATGCGCCTATGCAGGGAGCACTTCCAAAGAGACTCATTTCCAGTTCGTCACTCCTCCCATCCTTCTTAGATCATATGCTAGTATGCAATTAACGGCGTCCAGTGTAACTATAACGTCTGAATCATTCCAATCCAAGCCGCAGCCGGCGCGTCATCGACTCGTGTATGCCCTCCTGAAAGACGAAATGGCCCGCGAAGGCGGGATTCATGCATTGCAGCTGCGCACTCGAACACCCGAGGAAGAGAGGAGGCAGGAACAGCAATAAAGCCAATATATATACCCGGTCTAAAGGAAATACAGATACTCATTATTAGAATAATCTAGCGCCAAATAAATAAAAAGAAAGGAAGGAAGGAAGCGAGCACACAGGAAAGAAGACAAGACAAGACAAGACAAGAAGCACAGTCTAATATGTACAATAGCAGCATATAATGTTGCCATTGCTTACTGACTTGGGAGTTGGTTGGTCATTGACGGGCTGTGAAGCCGTCATGTAGATATAATAGAACAAGCTTTTGCAACACAGACAAGGACAAAAAAGAACAAAGCAGAGCGACTAACCAAGTAGACTACAGTCAAGGGAATCGGTGAATACAGAGGGAAATGACAGAGGGACGGGATGGAACGGAGTAAAGAAAGGTCGTTGGTTGCAGGAATAGAAAGGGGCTTGTACAAAGCAAGAACTATTAGCAGAAAACCAAAGGGTTGAGAAATTCGTCATTCTGTTCGCTAAAAGAAACCGTCACAGTCTGGTTTATTTCTGGGTGACACCAACAACCACACCAACGATAATCGCGATAATAAGAACTAGGAACCGTTAGCTATGTTATGCTAGCCGAGAAGGGAGAGGTGAAAACACGTACTAACGACGAGCAAGATATACCACTTCCACCGCCTGGCCCTGCGGGCACTGTCAATAGCGCTGGAGATCTGCTTGTTGGCATTGTCGACGTTCTCGACAACATCTTGGGCACCTTGGTTGATTTGTTCCACCGCCGGCTCTTGCTGTTGGACCAACTCGGCGACTTCCTGGTACAATCGGGCCAGCTCAATCATATCTTGTTCAATTTTGCGAATAGCCGTAGATCGCTCGAGAGCAGCCTGTCTGGCATCGTTGGCCTGTCGTGTGCGCAGACCAGTAGACTGGAATAGAATATTAGTATATATTATTAGTATGAGACTAGATAAATTGGGTATAATCATACCTGAAAGCTCTGCTCCTGGCCCAGTAGCACACTCTGCACACCTTGCTCCACCTGATCGGGAGTCGCATCGGGGTTGGCAATCTCATATCGTCGGCGGACCTGCTCCTGCAGACGCTTCTGGAAGTCGGATTGAGCCTTCTGGTACTGCTCGATTTCCTTTTGCAGATTGCGGCTAGTGACATTAATCTGGGTCTGAACGCGCGCATCACCAGATCCCGGGGTCTGCTTGATCTTCTTCAAAAGATCGCGGAGGTAGCGGAAAGTGTTGTTGATGTCATCTTCGACGTAGTCCAAGTTCTGGCGAGCGGCCTGGTCCTCCTTGCCCGTGCTAGAATCGAGGAGCTCGTGCTGCGCTTGCGCCAGTCGGCCTTCTCTTTTGTTCGGAGGTCCTGGATACCCTCGTTGATTTCCTTGCACTTGTTGAGGATGCTGGTTGTGTTGTTTGTCGCACCCATTTCTATAGCGGTGCAAATGAGTCAATTATCCGTGCTGTTTTTGTTTCGGCCGACTCACCATAGTCCCCATTTCCTTGCTCGACATCGCCGTATCGGACGGGAGCCGCTGTTCCATAGCCTGCTTGCTGCTGCTGGTAGGGATTGCTGGCCTGGTGGTAGGGGTCGTACTGGCCATAGCCGCCTGGCTGGTTGTCGTAGTTCTGATATGAATCACAAGTCAGTCATGTATATATTATGTAGGTTATTCGCCAGCCGCGGAAGCTGACCATGGCGGTCGTCAACTCACACTCATCGTAATAAATGGCACTCGGCTTCGAGGCTATAATGTAATGACGAACTCGGATGCGGTTGAATCCGGGTGGAGGCAACAGCGATGATGGTAGGGCAATTGTCGCGTAACGAACTGCTGGCAATTAACATATACGAAGCAAGATATCAGCGTTCAGCTGCGTCGACAGACACGGAGCGCAGCGATGCAATGGTTATGATGGAATATGGCGAGGAGGAGGGAACACGGAGCAGGGAAAATAAAAGCAGAACGGGGAGCAGAGGGTGGCAGGCCTGCGAAACGCTGGCTGAAGCAGCCACGCTGTGATTGGGTGGCGGCGGCGGCTAAGCTCCGTTAGTCAGCACTCAGCCTCTCTCAAGTTAGTTAACATTGAACAATGTTAACATGCATTATTGCGCCCTCAAGTTTTTGTTCTACTCTACTCTATTCTATTAAATGGTCTTGTTGACGAGACGGGCCTGGCAGAATTCAATCCAGCATGCAGCCTCGAAGGACGGAGTGCTGTACGTACTACGCTGTCACTTCTACAGTCTCGGATCCACTGATGATCCTCATCTCCAGCCCGAGCCCCTTTCTATAAATGACAATTGAATTGACCATGCTCGTTGCTAATTTGGTATGCGTGCACCATTCGAGGTCTGTCCTCACTGCTCAGTGTCCTGTACCTCGGTATCTGTGGAGAGCTGGCATTCCTGGTCCGGCTACTCGAGGATTTCTTCACGCCACTGGCCTGCAGGCTGCAGGATTTATTCTCCGTGGCTGTGGGCGTGAGGTGAAACTGGGGAAGCACGATAAAATAGTCGAATCGCTTTGCTAAAAATACCTTTATACATGTAACTATCTCTGAGTATCTCCTATTCATGCATATAGATCTATAGACAACGCACGCTCCCACGTGATTTCTCATATTCGGATTTCCTCTGCCCGGAAGAGGAAGGAGGAGGTGTACAAGCCTCTCGTCCACCCAAGCCACCATGATTTATTAATTGATACAGCTATTGTATGTGCTGGACTGCGAAGATGATGTACAGATATCGTGACGAATATGAAATGAAAAATTGTACTCCAGCAAACAACCACTCCTTGACTGAAATATATAGATATCTATCCTAATATCTAATCTATCAATCTATCATAAAATGTTCTCTGAAGAAACAAAAAGAAAAGAAAAGAGTGATCATTTTAATCTCCCTCTTCCCCATCTCGTAGCCTCATCGCCCCTTCCCAGACATTTTCTACATAACCCAATCGCTGCTTAACTTCTTGAACCAATTTCTTGTCACCGGTATTTTTACCCAGGTTGTCACTCAGTTTAATAGCCGGACGACCAGCCGCGGATGCGAGTTTGATGACGATGTTTAGTGGGATTGATTTTGTGCCGGTAGTTGCTTTTATGAAGTCATCTTCTTGCCAGTGATTAGTATTAATTATTCGATAGGAAGAGGAGGGTGGAAACGTACTGGTGAAAAAGGTCCCAACGCCAAATGTAGGTTGAAACCCGGCTTCTTCAGATACAGCCTTGTATTCCAGACAATTATCTACTTTGAGTGAGTCCGAGAAGACAATTATCTTTTTCTCTTTGATCCCCTGTTTGTCGTAGAAGTCGCGGGCTAGTTTGACAAAGTTTTTGGGGTCGCCGGAGTCTTGCCTGATGCCCTGGAAGACCTGTGCATATGTTCTTTTGCTTGTTGTTGTTGTTGTGTTAGGATGGTCATGGAGCGGCGCTTCAGGGGTGGTTTTGTGTCTGCTAAGCTCTCTGGGGTAGTGCCGACTGTGACTGCGGCGCTGGAAGGGGTTATTGCATCACTCCCCTGGCTGGTGTGGTGATGTCCGGGATGGGTTTGCTGAATGCCTCGAGGAACGCGGGTGTTCCGAATGTGTCTGTGAGCGCGATGCCGAGGACCTAGACCATAAACCATGGGTTAGCACATGAAGAAGTGCTCAGGATAGATGATGCTATACATACACCCTCTCCAAAACAGCCCAACCAGTACCGCAATCCCAATTCATTCGCATTCTCATAGTCGTCCGTATAAGCCGCAATACCCATATACCATTCATGAGCCACCGTGCCCACTGGGCTCACATTATATTTCATAGCGAAATGGACATTACTGGTCCCTGAGAATTTACCCGGAAGGCCTTTCTGTGTCGCATCAACCGCAGCCCGACACAGCCCTTTCATAACGAGGGCGTGCGTATGATAATCCCGTCGGCGACGAGATCCGAATTCAGAGAATATGCACCCTTTCTCCAACAGCCTCATCCCCTTTGCATATGCCTTCTCCTCCTGACCTGCATGGTTCCAGTCCGTATCGACGAATTTGAAGTATGCTTCGCTGGTGAGAGCGAGCAGCGGGATTTCGTAGAGGATGGTTTCCACCCAGAGTCCGGAAACGGCGTATTCGATATCGCCAACGACATCGTCGCTTCCTGTGTCTTCGCCTTCGTGGACGGGCGTGAATTTGATGTGGATTTGTTCGGATGGCTTCAGGCGGAAGTCACGCAGGTATTGCAGGTATGCGTCGTTAAGGTAAGGGCAGGACCGTTTGAGGAAATCGATCTCTTCTTGTGAGACAGTGATGTTTGCCAGTCCTGCAGTTTATTAATAGGTGAGATTTATCCTATTCGGCTTCCATTGTTCGAAATTCAAACCTACTGTTCATCTGCTCCAGTAGCCATTTATACGCCCCGCGCGACAGCTTCATATCCGGAGTGCGGTTCGTGAACCCATAAGTGACCTCTGAATTGAGTCAGCAATCAAGTCAAAAAGGGAGGAGAAAGCAGGCGACGTACGGACGTCAGGAAAATACTTCAATACCGCGCACTGCATGGTCAATTTGTACAAATCTGTATCGAGAAGGGAGTAAATCCCTCTGGGATTGGCGGAGCTCCCATCTTTGATTTTCTCTCTGGACTTGGCGCACGACAGAAGGGACAGGAAGAGATGCGCGTTAATTATACCGCAGTGTGTCGTGCCGTCGAGGCGTGGGCATGGGCATGGGCATGCTTGTGAATCTGATTCTGGGCGGCAATGATGTTATATCCGCTTTTGCGCGCTAGTCACCACTGGGGGCAAGGTTGATAAGAAACCCCGCAATGGGCAATTAATGCAAGAGATGTTTCTCTTATTGGAGAAACTGAAGTGCTCAGAAGGGGAAGAATCAAGCTAGATTGGTTGCGAGAAATAGGCAGCTATCGTCGTCATCTTGATATTGATCGAGACGATGCTGTGGGCATGACGTGCCTGATTCTACTTCCAACGTGGATAGGGACCATGCATATTTAGGTCAAATATACCAATTGGTATCCTTAATAGCGATCTATTTTCCACCCGTGAATCCTACAAATACTATAGCTATGTACAAGCAAGTTGCAATGACCAGGGAAAATTGCTGGGCAAATCCGAATTCCTTTTCGGACCGCGCCTTGCTCTTTACGGTACTCAGTCACGTGACCCAATTCGCCGCTCAGCCGCCTTCAAAACGTCGACGACACAAATGGAAAGCAGCACGCAGCATCACCTCGCAGGGCCCGATTATCGATCTATTATAAAATGACCACCGAGGACTGCGCCACTGTCCTTGAACAGTTTATTCACGATGGTGAGTTGGTCATACCCACCTGGCAAATGAAGAACAAAAGAACTAACGATTTCATCACCAGTTGCCAATCTCCCGGCGGAGATCACACATTTAATGGAAGAAATACAAGCCAAAGACAAGATAATCCAAGAATGCCGGACAACCATCAACTCGCGCGATAACAGCATCCAAAAATTCATCAAACTCAACGGCAGTCTCGCGCCCAATCCCAAGGAGGAGCAATACAGCAAAACCATCCTCCAGAACTTAGATCGATGCCAGAGTCTGCAGGACGAAAAGATCCATCTAAGCGAGAAAGCATGCGTCTTACTCGACCGTCAAATCAAGAAATTAGACCTCAAAATCCGTGACCTCGTCAAGGACGGAATATTGTCAAACGACCCGCCGCTTCCGTCGCTATTCAATAATAAAATTCAATACGGCGATCTTCCACCCGCGTTCTTGCACGATTCTACGTCTACCTCCGAAACATCTACAGCATACACACCTCTGAATCCGACCTCTGGCAATGCCGCTACTCCCGTGTCCGCTGTGCAGCGTATAAGCCAAACAACCTCCCGCGCTACTAGCATCAACCCTTTAGCTGGCCAAACCCCGACCCGTGGCTCCGCGCCATCCACGCCTTCTGCAGCAGCTCTCCATCTCCAGCAGCGACAGCGGGAATCATCAGCCGGCGCGGTCGATAGCAAACGAAGGCGCCTAAATGCATCTCTCGGTACACTGCCTGCTGCGCCTTCAAATCTGCGTCAGTCGTCACTTGGTCCTGGAACACCAAAGGCCGGAACGCCCGCCACAAGCCGTGCAGGCAGTGCTGGCCCTCGCGCAGGAGGTATCACCAAGAAGGCAGCCACAAAGAAGGTGGCACCGCATCAGCAAGTAAAGAAAATCAAAGCTAGCAGTAACAATGCGAAATTTATCAAGCGGTCGTCAAGCGTCGGCATGAGGATTAAGAGTGGACACAAAAGTCGCCGTCTGCTGTTGGACTCGGAGATGATGAAGACGATGACTCGATGCTCAGCAGTGCCGATGCCTCCGAGTCTGAAATCATAGGTGCTCCTCGTCGTCGCGCTGCTGCTGGTGATGGCGGCGATATGGCTGATTCAGATGAGGAAATGGAGGAAGAGGAAGACGAAGGCGGTGAGGACACCAAGGTTTATTGTACTTGTCGCAGCGTCAGTCATGGAGACATGGTGGCGTGCGATAATGATAATTGTCCTTATGAGTGGTTCCACTGGAAATGTGTTGGATTGACCAGGAGCCTCTGGGTACTTGGTATTGTGTCGAGTGTAGGCAGACTCTTGGAAAATGAGCTGTCTTTCTTTACTGTATAATCATTGAATAATCTCTATACCCATGTTTTTTACCGTCGTTTAGCACCGACTTCGATACGAACAAGTCTTCTTTTAGTCTTCTAGGTATCAGGGATGAAAACTGATAAGTATGACAAAGTATATGCGTCTTAAGACTCAGACATCCCAGTATGATCACGAAACTCCGCCGCTATGCAAATGTAGAAGTCAAATCCTTTTTGTTTTTGTTTCAGCAGTCAAAACTGAAGAGCCTTTTCGATCCACGGATCAAAATATTCGCAGTTGTCTGGGTTCACAGCACCACCAGGCTGGCATAGCTTGAATACGGGACACTGTCCACAAGGCGCTTCGACCATGCCATTCCTCCCAATAAAAGTAACCTTTTGCTGTACCTCAGGTACGCGATCGGGATCTGCTGCACGCAACTTTGCAACTTCGTCGGGGCGTCGGCAGGATTTATAGTTTTCATGGTCATTCACAGCAATCAGCCTGCCATCAAAGCACATCATGCGAAGAAGTTGATCGATGCTTTCTTCGGTTAGATTAACGGGCGTGATATTAATTTTGTTGACTGCATCTGTGACCTCCTTCACTGTCGGGAAGTATTGATAGGAAGATGGATAAGGGATATACCGCTTCTCTCCGCTGCCGGCGTCGTTGTCTTCTTTTCTGTTTTAACAACTTCGCCGGTGTTCAATTTTGCCTTTGTTGCCGCCACTGCCACTGTCGCTGTCAGTCGGCCTGGTTGTTACTGCATACCAAGTCCTCTTGCTGATTAGATCCTCGATGTAATCGGAAAGCACGCCGATGAACTCCGCATCCAGCACTCCATCTGTAAACCATGCGCCTCCCGTAACGTCTTCGGCCGGAGTGAGCTCGGCGAGCATGTACACCTTTTCCCGGAGTGTTTGACATTGTGGATCGACTTGATATAATTTTTCCCTTCGAGGGCCTTGAGAGCCTTGTCCAAGCTTGTTTTGTGTAAGTCGGTTCGTTTGCTCAGCTGACGAATCCAAATCCCAGTGCGTCCCGTTGAATGGATGACGTTGTATACGATTCTCTCATTTTCGTTTAAGCTCTGAATTCTGCCGGATGTCATGTATGGTTAACATACATATCTGCGTGTGTGCGTGTTTGCATTGCTAGTGCTAAACTGTGTCTGAACATACCTTTCAGCATCCTCTGCAGCTATGACCTTCCACCCTATACGGTTATCGCTATCTTGATAGACCCGAAACAAATTCCTGTTGACTAACGACTGGGTACACGCAAGGAGAATCTCTAGATTTTTGTTCGGGATCAATCCCAGGTTCAGAATATCGTTCTGATAGAGCAGTTGGCTCTCGGAGAACTTTTCGCGACATTGCGCGTAAATTTGGTTGGCGATATCATCGTTTGTTCTAGCCATGGCGGCAAGAGTGACCACCTCTTTTATCTCTTTCTTTTCCCTTCTCTCTTTTGTGAGTTGATAACCTTCTGGATCACCGAAGCGTTCTGCAGTATATCATTTTCGACTGGGCTGCTCGAGAAAACCGAGGTGGAGGATGTGTTCTGAGGTGTGCTGTTAATGGAAGAAGTCCAAGTGATAAAATTATATTTTATTTTATCGATTAAAATGCGGTGGGATGCGGGCATGCCTTGTCAGTCCCAAAACGGCTTAGCGTCGACGGGAGCGTACTCAAGCCTCACTGCCTCAGGCTCACTATTTCCCCACTCTCAGAGAGCTGCGCGGAAGCTCGAAATTTCCAGAAGCACAGAGAGTGAGAGATATACACCTTCTGTTCTTCTTCCACCCTGCTCACTGCATACAACCTCAGTCTCGCTATTTCTTCCGTGAACCCTCATCATCATGGCCGACGCTCTAAAATCAGAAGGCAACAAGGCCTTCTCTGCCAAAGACTACTCAACGGCTATGTATGTATTCCCCTCTCCGCCCATTCATGCCTCGATGCTAACAAATCTCGAAGTGACAAATTCACCCAAGCTATCGCGATCGAGCCCCAGAATCACGTTCTGTATTCCAACCGTTCGGCTGTCTATGCTGCGCTCTCAGAGTACCAGAAGGCCCTGGACGATGCTAATAAAGCGACTGAGATTAGGCCCGACTGGGCCAAAGGATGGAGTCGGAAGGAGCCGCTGCTCGTGGCTTGGGAGATCTCCGTATGCTCAACCGTGCACTTTGTTTCCTAACGCTCGAATGCTAATTTGTGCGCATAGTCGCGGCTCACGATGCATACGAAGAGGCCATAAAGTTGGAACCCGACAACAACCAGTTCAAGGCTAGCTTCAACGCGGTGAAGCGGGCGATTGATGCTGAAGCCCATGCCGATGGCTTTCATGGAGACACATCCGGGCTTGGAGGCATGTTTAATGACCCACAACTCATCCAGAAATTGGCCAGCAATCCCAAGACATCTGCCTTCCTCGCCGACCACGAATTTATGGCAAAACTGCAACGCTTGAGGGAGAATCCAAGCAGCATTGGATCGGAGTTGGGTGATCCCAGGTTCCTGCAGGTGATGAGCGTCCTCCTCGGTATTGATATGCAATTTGGCGCACCACCGGGCGGCGCTGGCGGACCATCAGGGGCCACTGAGGCTGAAGAGGACGTTCCCATGCCAGACGCTCGCCCTACGCCTGCGGCCCCCAAGAAAGAACCCGAGCCTGAGCCCGAGCCTGTGCCAGAGGATGACGAAAGTATCGCCAAGCGGAAGGCACAGGAAGCTGGTGATGCCGAGAAGAAGATAGGAAATGATTACTACAAGAAAAGCAATTTGCCGAGGCAGTTGAACACTATCAGAAGGCATGGGAGCTCAATAAGGACGTGACCTACTTGAACAATATCGGTGCTGCGAAGTTTGAGAGCGGCGACTACAAGGGAGCTATCGAGATTTGCGAAGAGGCAGTCACCGAGGGCCGTGACCTACGAGCTGATTTCAAGACAATCGCAAAGTAGGCATTATAATCTTTCCTTTAGTCCCCTTGTCTTTATCTGCAAACTAGAACCATATGAACTGACGGTCAAAAGGTCTTTTGCTCGTATCGGAAGCGCATACGAAAAACTGGGTGACCTCTCTCAAGCGATTGAGTATTACAACCGATCTCTTACTGAGCACCGCACTGCCGATGTCCTTACAAAACTTCGCACTGCCGAGAAGAACAAGGCCCAAGCGGAGAAAAACGCCTATATCAACCCCGAAGAAGCCGAGAAGGCTCGTGAACTCGGCCAGAAGAAATTCCAAGAGGCGGATTGGCCGGGTGCCGTGGATGCATTTACGGAGATGACCAAGCGAGCTCCCGTCGACCCGCGTGGCTTCTCGAACCGTGCAGCTGCTTTGATCAAGCTCATGGCATTCCCTCAGGCAGTTCAAGACTGTGACGAAGCTATTAATCGTGACCCTAATTTCATTCGTGCTTATATCCGCAAAGCTCAAGCACTTCTTGCCATGAAAGAGTATAGTAAGGCCCTTGATGCTTTGACAGCAGCTTCAGAGCATGATACCACGGGTAAGAACGCAAGGGAGATTGAGCAGCAACAAAACAAGATCTTGGAGACACAGTTCAGTGCGCGTGCCGGCGAGACAGAGGAGCAGACAGCGGAGCGCATTCAGAAAGACCCAGAAGTATGTTATTCTCTCCCTATTTATCCCTACAATTATCTATGAAATATTCTCACGACTAACATCCTTCCAGATAATGTCCATCCTCCAAGATCCCGTCATGCAAAGCATCCTCCAGCAAGCCAAGAGTGACCCCGCGGCTCTGCAGGAGCATATGAAGAATGCCCAAGTGCGAAGCCAGATCCAAAAGCTGGTTGCAGCTGGTGTGATTCGTATGGGACGGTAGATGGATTAATGTGTAGGTGGAGCGGAAGTTATCTCATAACACTAACAAGACAAGAACGAGAACGAGAATGAAAAATTTATGCGATTTATGACATTGATTGAATTCCGTTCTTGAATTTCCTGTTCTTTTCTCAGGTGTGACGGTTTATCGATAGTCATTTACCTAGGCAAAATAAAGTGAACCATATATTTTACTCTTGATGACTAGATCTGTTATCTTAAATTATTTTCATGTCGTTGGCCGGCATAATTGTTCCTCTCCCATGACGCAGCATCAAGGGCACATCACGCGTAGCCCTAAGATTCATTCCCGAACGACCTTCTGCAATCATAGTCCAAGGTCGGTATGGCCAGAGTCGCCATTGATTTTGGATTGCGCATGAAAACAGTGGGATGGCGAGCTTACGTCGTTGATATCAAATTGTTCGATGTGCGTGATGGAGTGGTCTCATGGACGAGGCTGAATGGCTGGCTTCTAAGGAACCGGGTAGAATATCAACTGATCGAGCCGCTCTGGGTGTAAGCGATCTTAGGAGAGATCCTACCTCGCCGTAATGTTTTTGTAGACCTGTTATTCAGTAAGTTGAGGCCTCTATTTTCCAAGTTTGTATATATATTCCACTATGAAACAGCCAAGCAAATAGAGCCGGCGGACCTCTTCTGTCAAATGGCTCGTGGCACTCGTGTACGACGTACATAAGTTACATGTGATATTTGTATGACTCCCTGAGAGTTGTATTGGTCCAGAGATTCAATTGAGATTTGTTCATGATCATTGATCGCGTCTCCCGTTTCGCAAAAGCGACCTGGGCGGGGTATTTCAGACCCATCTAGCTCGATTATATAACTAGTACTTACCTAGCTAGCTAGAATGGAGTAATTGCAGCTTCGGTAGCAGATCTGAAATTATTATAGTGACCACTGCTCCAGCTCTCAGACCAAGGAAGGGTCTGCCCCTTTCCCAGCAGCCAGCAGTGCACTAGTCGTAGTACGTTGTTATCAATGCGATCGTGCGAATCTACCGAACTAGCCGCGGTCGTGGGTGAAACTTGAAAGTAGCGAATCGCGTAAACTTGGCGGCCGAGAATAGAAGCCCTTGCGATATGAATGCAGAACAGTTAAGTAGTAGTTATAGGTAGTAAGTACGAAGTACGTATTAGGATCAGGTAGTAAGGGCAAAGATAAGAAGGAGGAAGAAGAAGGAAGCTCCTTCCTCGTTGCGCTTTCCCAAAAGGGCGCCTGCCTCGCCGATCCCATGGCCGGCTGCCACTTTCAAGTTTCAAAAGTTTCAAAACGATTCAATCTTTCAACCTCGATCTATCAATTTCTCACCATCCACTGTCTACTGTCTAGCATGCCAATGGCCAAGTTCCTAATCCTTGCGATTTCGTGTGATTGCAACGGTGTCCGTGCCATCTCTTGCATCACGGAAATTCACGCCGCGTCGCCGGGGACGACGGAGCGAATACGTGCGTACACTAAGACTTGTGCATTTAGTACGCGCTACCCGGCGCTGCAATTGGCTCGACGGGGAAACGACTGCCCTTTTGTCTTTCGCCATGCGGCCATGGTTTCAATTAGACTAGCCAAGTTCTGCGTGCCGAGCCGTCCGACAAAGTCATTGTTGATGCGATGATGCCTACGATGCAAGTATGCCTTGTGCTGTGAAGCAATCGACAACGATTGCGAATTGGACCGCATGGAGGGAAAACAAGAGACACAGAGAGAAAGAAACAGAACGGAGACGGATACGGAGTACACCCTTGCAAGTTTGTTGGTGCCAGTGTCATCCTAAGGCTTAAGCCAATGGCACTAATGAAACGATGCTAACTCGCTTAGGCTCAGCGCCGCCACTACGATGGTTATGTTTATGTGCTAAATTATCTACGCCGTAGCTAAAGCAGGTCTAACGGGCCTCGCTTGAATTTGATTTTGTGCACTTCCCTTGTTCCCCAAACCAATCAATTCGCCTCGCTGGAGTGCCGTTGCGGATCTCCTTTGGTGTGATTCGTCGTCTGATAGTCGGCGTGAGGGCTCTATCTGCGGGCAGGTCATGTCAAAGAAAAATGCTGCAGGGAAAAAGCAAAGAGGGAGAAAAAGGAGTACCTTGCCTCGAAGCTTAAGTGGGTAATACTAGCGCTCTGTTGGTATTTCCTGGCCGTGCTACTCTCCTTTTCAGAATGGCTCGAACCTGTACTCCGTAAGGTGTCCACTCAAAGCACTGTCAGTGTCAGCTCAGCGCTGCAGCACTGAGCAAGACTATCTTAAACCATACCCGCCGGCCGGAGCTCGATATTAAACAAGAGAACTCAGAAGCGTCATGCAAGCCCCATCTCGCTTTTCAGGCTAAGGCACAGACCCACCGCTGGCTGGATGACTCTCGAAAACCTTGAGAAACTGGTCCGTTCTCCAAACATTTTGCAGGCCATGTCTACGCTGCGTGGGGTGAGGCGTTCACTCATTTCCACTCCTTTGGAGAGAGCTCGTTGACGGTTCCTCGACGTTTCGCGGTCTCTCCTTAACGGCTTAACTAAGCCCAGATTGACTTCTGTCGTTGCCTCGGCCATTCTCTCGTTATTCTTTCCCAAGCGTCGTCTCTCAAGCAGTGCAGTATGTTTTAGACCTGTGGCAAGCGTCGCAGAGAGACCCAATCTGCGAGCTCAGCATTCCTTCCCATTTGTTAATTAGGTAAGACGAAAGCCCTCACTCATTGCATTGCTAACAGTGATAACCACTGAGAAGTACACTAACTCTTCATATATGTATGTCCAACTACAGTTTTCTTTTTCTTTTATTGACGGAGGTCGAGTACCGCTGGTCGTTTCTTTCTGCCCCGTTCCATGAGGGATTTGAGAAGCCTCAGTCCCCTGAACGTGACCATTTGATAACGGGTTGAATCTTGCTGCCCCGAAGTCGGGAAAATCAGGCTGGACCTGTGCAAACCACCTCTCGAGCATCGACCCGACGCTGGACGACATGTTACAATAATCATCACCGAGAGGAAGTAGCAGCAATATCTACCGGCGAAGACACTGCTGCACTATGGATACAGGGCCATTCACTTCGCCACCACCGGTGCCCTTCCAAGCTCCCTCGAGGGCTTCTTATCGCCGCCGGAGTAATTCTTCTTATGATCAGCCGTCGTCTTCACCGCTTCAATCATTCTCTCCAGTTGAGGATGATCATGACATTGGTCCCGACGACAATGTCGAGGATGACGCTTTTCGGCATTTGACCCTCGTCGCTTCACCCCAACTCTTCACGCCAATCTAGTTTCCGAAATTTTGTCTTTGAGAAGGGAACTCGAGAGTAAAAATAAAGAAATTGTCAAGCTAGAGACGAGTCTTGATGAGTCACGGAAAGAAAATGAGGCTCTACATGAGAACGTCACCAAATACACCAAAGAGAACCGCTCCCTCAAAAACAAATGCAACTACTCGAAGGGGTAGTTTCTCAGCCATCAGTGAAATAGCCAAGGAGCGTGATGACGCCGTTGAGAATATTGGCGATGTTCGAAAACGTTTGGAACAGACCCAGAAGAAACTCAA
The DNA here is from genome assembly GCA_020137715.1 of Talaromyces trachyspermus. Taxonomy (NCBI): domain Eukaryota; kingdom Fungi; phylum Ascomycota; class Eurotiomycetes; order Eurotiales; family Trichocomaceae; genus Talaromyces; species Talaromyces trachyspermus. Next base: position 10,350,011 of record JACGXQ010000015.1, on the reverse strand, counting down.
GTCTCAAGAAGAGGAAGTTGAAAGGACACAGATGCTCTGGGATCGCGATCGGCAGGCATGGGATACAGAAAAGAGGAACTGGGAGCGGAAGGTGCATGTGGTTGAAAACCGACTCAAAGCTGTCTTGAACGAAGTCGTAGCGGCGCAAGCTGCAGGAAACTTTCAGAAGATGCACGAAGGTGACGATGACGCTACGAAGGACAATACTACTATGGATAGCGCAAGCATTCGCTCCAGCAGTGCATTTGGCAGACGCCGAGCTAGTACAACCAGTGCTAGCACATATGACGGAGAACCTTTCAACAGCGGCCGATTTTCGTCCATGAGTTTCGTTAATGCAAATGGCCCGAAATCAGATGGCCTCAATTTGGCGGATGAATTGGCATTTGACGAAGACCAGGAAGACGATTACGCGAATCTCCTAGATGAGTCTATCGAAGAGCGACGCACGTCGGTTGCGTCTCAATCGTCTTTCAATATGTCCATGAAAGCGCGGAAGATACTAGGTTTGTCCATGGATGCATCATCTATCAAGGGTGTAAAGGAATTCTTACATTTAGATGAACCCACGCCTATGGATGAGCCCATTGAAGTGAAGCGGCGAACCGAATATCGCGACGTGGGCGTTCAGTTCTCACCACCCCCATCTCCTGCTTTGCCACCCAGTGAACCTCGGATCGTTCTCGAGGTGCCAGAACCTGATACTAAAACAACTCAGAATGTGCTTCCTCAGATGGTAGATACTGGAGTTGAAACAACTATTGTGGAAATGGTATCTGCGTCATGCCAAACCGATGAAGTCCCCGTTCCTTCCGTCGCTGAACCTATTGAAACGAAAATGTCCACAGAGGAGCCTGTCAAAGTCCCTATGGTTTCTATGTCCACTCAGACCGAGGAAGAACCAGAGGAAGAGGAAGAGGAGGAAGAGTATGGTGAAATACATGAAGTTGCAACTACGATCGAATACAGTCCTACTGTGCCAATGATAACAATCATTCCTCCAGGATCAGAACCTACCTCACCGCGAAGCAGCGTCGTTTTGCCCCCGCACACAAAGAGCATTTCATGTCAAACCGATTTCAAACCATCCCACAACTTGCGGTCTGTTGCTATGCAAACGGAGGAGATAAGAATCGATCAGCGACCAATCAAACTCCGGCGAGCCTCCTCCCGTCGGCCCTTATTGAACTTCCTGCAGAGAAAATGGATATAGACAACATTCCGATGCCTTTTATCTCACCCCGCCGCGCTCCCCATAGGCCACTTTTGCGTGGGCCATCAGAACCATCATATAAGGATAAGAGCACGAAACAGATGGACCTGATTCAGGCTTATCCCGGAAACAATGATAACGGCCCTCTAGCAGAAGATGATACATCCGATATACGTCGACCGTTCCGATCAAGCAGCTTATTTGCAGGGTTTGACTCATTAAACGATGATGGATTACCAGAGCTCTTGCCTGAATTACCTGACGTTTTCAGCGACGATGAACTCTACAGCCGTCCCATGGCTTCATACACATTACGGTCTGGTAAGATGGTTAATCGCATGGGTCTGGGCAACAATCCTCTCCGAGAAGAAGATGAGTTTGATATCGACCTGCCTTCGACTATGCAGAATGGAGCCAACTCTGGACGAAGATCTACACACAACTCGAGGAACGTCTCTGGGTCGAAGCAACATGATATACGGCGAACGGCTCTGATTTCTAATGGTGCTGCAGCGCATCAAAGGAATCGTCCACGAAGTCCGAGCGACCCTAGCATTGACAGTGCCTCTACTGGAACGGCACGGCCTCCGCCATTCCCTGTTCCGGTGCGGCTCAGCTCTAGGAATGTGCCAATTTCGACTTATAGTGACAGCAACCAGAGTCCTACGCCTTACAGTGACGGAAACAGTTTCTCATCTAGACAAAGATCTAGACGTATAACGAGACAGCCAACGTTACGCAAAGTTCGATCTGCCGCAACAGTGCAAAAGGACCAACAGGACCGGGCAAGGAGTCGATCCCCACCTCTCACATCTGCTGCGTCTGGAATCTCAAATTCTTCTTATGCTCCTGATAGCCCTCAACTCCCGCCTCCACTTCCGCCAATGCCAACAACGGATGAAGCCGTCATATACCGACCGAGACGAAGCGCACGAAGAATGCCCTCGAGCCGCCCTGAATCAATTCGGTCTCAGGCCCAGTCGCATATAATAGAGGAACCTGTTCCGGAGCATGGGCAATCGACTAGCGTCGTCGATGCTATTGCGCAAACCATGGTGGGTGAGTGGATGTACAAGTACGTTCGTCGACGAAAATCGTTTGGTATGTCCGATAATAAAGACACAATGGAGGCTGGAAAGAGCTCCGAAGAGGTCTCGGCAAGTATTACAGGCACTGGAGTTCGGCACAAGAGATGGGTATGGCTGGCACTGTATGAGCGAGCTGTTATGTGGAGCAGCAAGCAGCCAACCAGCGGTCCTGCTCTACTGGGTAAGAACGGGCGTAAACGTAAGTGTTTGTCTTCAATATACTTCCTTTTCAGGGATATCGACCGCATCTAATTAATAATACCAGTCGTTATCCAATCTGTGCTTGATGTCAAAGATGATACACCTCTGCCGAAAGGGGCAGACCCGCAGAGTCAATTCAACCGGTCCATCCTTATCCTTACCCTCAACGTGCTTTGAAATTCACGGCGATGTCGCTAGAGCGCCATTATGTATGGCTCAGAGCTCTGGTTTTCCTGAGTCACTCCGGCATCAATGACCTAGCATCATTCCCACCCATTCCGCAGGAAGAGTACCCGGCAGCGCGGCCTCCAGCGGCCAGTTTGCGTCGTAATCCTATACGAGACTCGATAAGAGTAGCCAAGGGGAAACCACGACCGCAGCCAAGTAAACGCTCTTTCACTGATCATTCAGCAACATTGGCTGCGGAATATACATCTGGCGGGGATTCGATTTTGAGCCGGTGATGGATGCAGCAGACCCACCAACTATTCCCAGGTACTCAGGACACACGCGAAAACGCAGCAACACTGCGCCCAAGGCCCCTTGACGGCTGCATTTCGTAGTTTCTCTAGCCACGCCACATTGCCCTCTAACTACAGTGCAATCACCGCTGCGTCGTCCGATCTCTATGCGCCCTCTTCCTCGGGTGCGCCGGGGCTAATCAGCGGGCGCAGTAGCGTCAGTCGTCGGACATCTGAAGCCAGCGGACCGACGTCGAGTATCGTGAATGGCAACCTGTTTGACCCCGTAAGCACGATGCGCATGGAGGCGTTTATTGATCACGTCGAGCTTCCTCGATACCGTACTAATCGACGCACCCGGGCTGCTGCTGCTCCTCGCAAGCGTGATAATAATGTCCATTATAATGCAGTCCACGACCTCGACTTCGCCAGATCGGATGATGGCAGCGAGATTCACTATCGGAATGATGAAATGTTCCATGGATTTTAACACAGTCATTGTCTTATTATTATCCCACTATCTTTTTGTACCATATTTCCCCGTGACTATCTTTTTATCTTTTCTTTATTTATTCTTATTTACCTTTATTTCCATTCCACATGGAAACGAGGAATGTCGCTGGTAAGCACTGGCGCGATGTTTAGTCTTCTATGATACCATTTGAATTGAGCTAGATTCTTCATCTCCAGTACCCTATCTATAACGTGTAAGACACTGCAAATCGAAAAGTTTACCTTAGGTAAATACCTGAATAGCTGGATTACCTATGTATCGTATTTCGTCCGTGAACTTTGGACCAGGGCAAGCGTTTTATGGAGGCGCACCTCCATCCCGCAAATTTATTATCATCTGCTACGTAGGAAATCTCTTCATTGGTCTATTAATTTAAATCTGAGCCCAATTGCTTTAACCTCTATTTAACATGTCAAGCTCACGCTGATCCTGCTGAATGGGGCCGCAAAGCGTAGAATAAAGTCTTCCGATACTCCGCTATAATCCTGGACTACATCACGCCTATCGATATGGCCATGCAACAAGAAATAAGGTATTGACTCGATCGCCGATACCAAATGCCGGATACAATGATGTAGCAGGGCTTGGTATGCGTAGTTTCTTCCAGCCTATACTGCATCCCTTTAAGCTTTTATTCTGGTATAAGACGGCGACGAATCTGCTCGGTGGGAGGACTCTCGTCAGTTGCTTTGTGCATGTCCAGGCACTTTTGAGTACCTAGGTACAGGATTAAAGTATTACCTACATTATGCAGTTCAAGAGAGATTTTCTTCTTGGAATAGTGAGCTTGGTTTGTCTCGCTCAGCCATCCTGGCAACAATCCAGCGCCTGTGCTTCGTCTTAGTGCGTTCATCAGCTACGGTTACTATGTTGATATTTCTCTCTGACATAATTTTGTGCTTTAATAGCTCACAATGCGGCGGAATCGGGTTTACGGGACCAACTTGCTGCCCTACAGGATGGTCGTGTCAGACACAGGATTCATACTATGCCCAGTGTCTCAGTGGCAGTGTAAGCATGACTTTTCCCAGGCATTACCTAGGTACATGAAAGCCATCCATTCCTAACAATGCTACAGCCAACTAGTTCCACCGGCTCAACGGGTCCTACATCAACTTCCTCGCCACCGACTACCAGGACGACGCCTTACCGCACTTCAACGACCTTCCTGACTGGCACAGCCTTAGCGAGTCATACGCAGGTACCCTACACGACCCTTGAATGTGATAACGCGGACTGTGGCTCTGGGACTATATACCCGGATATTACCACTGTGAATAGCAGTATGCCCTGGCACTACAGTGTAAGTGAAGTCCACTTCCTTCCGGCCTCAATATAAAACTCTTAGCTATAACTTCGACTGCATAGCGTTCTACTCACTTCGGCGAAACCCCAGCTGGTGCCTGCGGCTTTGGCTTATACGGCATGTGCACGACTGCCAGTGTCTCTGGAATCGACTTAGGTGATGACTGTGCACAGTTCTGCTCGATGTACCCCGACCTATGCGCCGATCCAGCCAATTATACGCTCAGAGGCAACTTCGCAGCACCCAATGGCAACTACTATACACAGTTCTGGCCCATGCTGCCATCCTTGGACACAAGTGAAGAGCAAGACAACTACCTCTCCTGCGGCGAGTGCTTTGAGTTGGTACGCACCTATCCCAACGGAACCCTGTATGCCACAGGCGATTCTGGCTATGCACCACCGATTATCCTTGAGATTGTAGATAGCTGCCCATGTGCGGCGAATACTAAATGGTGCTGTAAGTAAAACTTCGGGTTTTTCTTCTTCACTGTTCTAAAAATGATCAAACATAGGCGGCCCTGGCGTCGACCAATGCCAGGAAGTCTCCGACTTTAAATACGGCTGCCCGCTTCCCAACGGTTCAATTCACCTGGACCTGTCCGACGTGGCCATGACACGAGCACAGGCCGGTGTGCTCGTCGAGGGCGTGATCCCGACGCAGTACAAGCGCGTCCCATGTCCCAAAACAGGCAACGTATACTTATGGCTCCGGGATAGCGCTGGGCCATACTTTTCCAGCTTACAGCTGTCAATGCCGCCGGGTTGGGTTCGATCGTAGGCTTCGAGATACGCCCTGACGGACAATCGGACTGGCTGGCTCTCATCCAGGAGGACGATTACCCGGAGGGCCATCCGCAGGAGCGATATGGCGCCTGGACCTTGCCTGCTAATGCTGGACCTATAGATTTACCAATGGGCGTACGGCTGACGAGCGCGACAGGCGAGCAGATTGTTAATGAGGCTGTGATCACGAGCTGGACAGCGCCGGAGACGGCAATCTCAGGATATTGGTATATCAATATGGGAATCAATTTTAACACGCTCTAACCATTGCTGAAAACTTCAACATGCAGGTGCGCTCTGGATACAGTCCTCTATGTGATTATTTTCATTTCTGAAATGCGAGGGGAGAATGGGAGGAGCATGCATTGTGGTCATACCTTCGCGTTCCTGGTTATCATCCCACTGAAAATGCAAGTGCGAATGCATCGTAATTCAGAAAATCCAACGGACTATGATACTCTGCTTTACATCCGGCTGAGGCATATATTCTTGTAAAATCTGTCATAGCACCTTTCATCCAAAGTAACGAATTATAAAAACCATACTATTTATGATAATGAAGCCGTGATACTTAATGTGACGACCTGTTTCCTACATGGATTTCTGCACTTTCTACAGAAGACTCAAGTAGGAAGAGGATATCACAATCTAAATAATACTGTCGAGATGTTCACCCAAAGCAGGAATTGCGTTTGATTAAAAAACCAGATGGATTAGGGCTATGCATCTAGGGCTAGGGTTCAGAAGCATCACGTGCAATAACCATGACTAATACGGAAGTTAACCATTTCTGGCCTAGCGCCAGTACTCTAACTAGGCTGTATTTGGAAGGTATTAGAGAAGCCAATCAGAAACAGCATCAGCAACTAATATCGCCCGCATTAAATATTTTCTGGTCGAATGTTTCGTTCTCTTTCACAGGAGAGATCGGGAAACGGAATGAGTTAGCGTGGCCATACTTCGTTACTTTGTACTTACTAGGTACTCCATGTGACATGGCGTGTTCTGACTCATGATTTGTATACAGTCGTCGACTTCTTCCTCCTTTCTGTGACCTCTTTGTATGCCAACCTTGGAACACTTTAAAAAGGCTAGGAAAAAAAAAATACACACAAGGAAAATATATACACGCAAAGAAGCAAGACAAAATGGCTCAGAAATACACCATATCGGTGCTCCCAGCCACTGAAGATGACACTCTTGCTCTCGCCCAGATTGAAGCCCATGCCTTTGACGATCCCCTACCAATGAAGGAGAAGCCCCATCACCAGGCCTAGGACGAATAATGTTCGGCGTACCCAGCCTCGAGAAAGCCGCCAGTCGTGCCCGTGAACTGGTGGCGGCACTACCTCGGAGCCGGAGACTCGGATATACAAAGCCATTCTGCAAGAAGGAGAAGGAGGGAAGAAAAATAGTAGGCTTCGCATCGTGGAAATTCTTCACCAACCCCTATCCCGAACACGACACCTGGAAGGATTTACCATGGGAGACCTCCGCGAATCCAGCCGCCTGTAATGAATTTTTAGTGGATTGGAGCGTTTGCGCACGAAGCATATGGGTGGGAAGACTTTTGCTTGTACGTATTACCTATACCCTCTTCCTATACCTCCCAGGTTCCTTTCCGTATATTGAGCAGACGAGGAAAAACACAGTGCTACGCGTGCTGGCAATCCACCCAGATTACCAAGGTATGGGCGTCGGCAGCAAAATGCTCGAGCGAGGACTGCACGATGCGGCCGCCCTGGGTCTGAAGGAGGCCTTTCTTGAAGCTACGGAGGCTGGACATCCGTTGTACACCAAGTTTGGTTGGCGTGATGTTGAAGTTTTACGGTTGATTTGGCGCGATATGGTGGGAAGGGAATTTCGAGGACTATTGCTATGAAAAGGGGTTAATTCATGCCCTTTTTCTTCTTCTTCTTCTTCTTTGGGAATAGAAGGATAGATGATTGATGAGTTGTTTGTGAAACTTGAATTGTCATGCGGATTAAATTGTATGTAGTGTACACAATTTTTATTTTTTGAATGTAGATATCTATCCACCAATCTATCTACCTCGAGTATTTCGTTCATCTGAAGGACAGTCGGCACGGCATAACAAAATACTTGGGTATAAGATTACGCCCATTTACCCAAAAGCGCCATAATGCCTGCTCCCAGAATTACGCAAATGACCATAAAAGCCAGACGACGTCTGTCATTAGTTCTGCATGGGTCAAACAAGAAATCCCTGGCCAACAACTCCACCAAAGCCGTATAAGTCAAAATGCCTGCGGAGATCGAGTCCAAAATGCCAGAGATGATATTGGCTGTGTCCGAGTTCGGGTCGTACGTCGTGCGCAGACCGATACCGATGGCGATGGCGATGGGCGTTGTGAGTCCATAAACCGCGCCGAATATGTAGGGCAACCAGCTGCCTCTCCTGAATGGAATGGCGGACATTCGTGCGCCGATACCGAGACCCTCGAAGCTTTGATGGAATACGAGGACGGGGTAAAGAGTAGAGAATTCCGAGCCCGCGACTCCCAGGTTCAGTCCGATGATTACAGAGTGGACCATGACGCCAAACTCGAGGATGATGAAGGCTGCTATTTGCTGCTGGAAGGAACGTTCGGCGCTCTCAGAATCGGCCTCGCTGTCGTATGTGTTCCAAGTCTTGAGCGTGTTCTCGTTATTGGGACCGGTGGTGGCGGCGCCGGCCTCATCGTTGGTTTTGTTGTTGTTGGGTTCTGCATCAGGAAGAATGGGATGGTCATGTTGCTGGACAATCGTCGCTCTGCCAGATGTGTTGGCGAAGCTGTTACCGACACCATACTTGGATTCAACATAGAGCTCAGCAGCAAAGTCGAGCAGGAAGATGCAGACAACGGATGTCAGGACAATAGCCGGGGCCAGGAGTACAGGGCCCAGTTGCCAGTCAAACCAACACAGGAAGCAGGGCCGATTTCGCTGTATGCTGGATCAAGCAGGTGCACAAAGGCCGTTGCTAGAATGACACCAGTACCGAAGTAGCGTGCAAAGAGGTAGACATGCACAGGGATCTTCAGGCGAGGCAGACCACGGGCGATGTAGGGGAACATAGTCGCTGCTGTGGAGCAGATGAGGATTACGAAGACAGACGAGATGCGCGCTCCCAGATGTCCGTTGTAATCATTTCCGTCGCCGGTCATGTAGCAGACCACCTCGGCCATGCTGGCATTGTCGAGGTTGACATTGGTCGGGTCGAAGCTTGAAGATGCCATGCTGTTGGTTGGTCTCGGAATGGAGGAGCCCGTGCAGAGGGAAAAGAGGAATAGGAAAGATGATGACAAGACTTTTTCCTGCAGGACGAGAGCCCACTCTTTATATCTGTCGGCGTCTCTGTGCAGGGTCGGAGTTCTTTCCCATGTGGTTGGAGGGCATTGGGTGAGGACCTTGTGAACGAACCCTCCCTACGTACATGAACTAGCCCTAAATCACCTACCTTGGAAGTTGGAACCGCCGCCTCGAAGGGTACTCGTGTAAAAGTGCTTACTGGGATGCGTTAGTATTTAGATTTTTCCATTCTTACATTATATTTAGGTAATCTGTCCGAAATAATAAGCTGCTCTCGGGGCTAGACGCAGGACCTTTGAGACGGAAGTCGAACCATGGATGCATAATGCATGCATGCGAAGAAAAATAGAGAAGAAAAAACTCTTTCGGTGTAACCACACGCCACCGTATCGAGTCCACAGTAACACTGCAAGGATGATGCGATGCGTGATTGGGTTATGTCTTGCTCGCAAGGTCCTCTCTATGTATCCATCCGCACTTGAAGTCGCTCTTAGCGCGGCTGGCTTGACATCGAGGACGGAGTATTTTCAATTTTGTGCACGAAATAATTTTTTCTTTATTTGTTTAGGGTTACGAGGACCCTAGAGACAGTGATAGTGGACCGGCTAACTTATGAAGACGAGCCAATTCATCCATCGGGGTCGTAATATGTACATCCTCCTGAACTAACAGGATAGCCTCATCTGCATTATTATTCAGTAAGCATTCTTGAAAAAGCAGTCGAAAAGAGATAGCATTTCCCGGTATTTGATTTATATAATATATATATGTATATTCCTCGTGCATCATCGCCTCTATCCGGAGATAACATCACAGCTTGGCCGCATCCTTGACCTCACCAATCTTCAACTTGGGGTGTACTTTTTCAAAACAGCTTCGTTATGGTACTGGACGATGTACACACAATAATAAGTCAGATGATCTCTCTTTACAGGGACAAAAGAAGAATTGAGAGAAGACAAACCTTCCAAAACTGCTTTGTCACATCCTTCCCGGCAACTCGCTTGAGGATCTTACTGCCCCGGATGCTCGTCGATGAACTTGGTCACGTCAAACACGCTGTTTTCAATAATGATATAGAGGCCCTTCTCGACGGTGTTGTGGGCTGCCACGTCGGCCGGAGTGAATTGTTTGGACATTTCCAAGGCTGGTTTTATGCCTGCGGGTAGGGTATGTATACTGTATTATGTTAGTTAGGTCTCTGGGTAAGCGGTAGATGGACATCGAAATATACATGGTCCCTGATTTTCTCTGAAGATGCTTAGGATGGAGTCTGAGAGTGATATGGCACAGGAGGAGGTGGTGGAATGTTCGAAGATGTCGTTGAATCACATAGTTAGTGGTCTGACCACTTCACGTAAAGCCGAGGTTCGGCAATGGTGCACTACGTAGACCTGTATACAACGTACGTATCTCACATTGGTGTTCGTTATAGATCGCCATTCGCTACATCAGTCACGTGGAGTTAGTGGCTTGGCATAAAATCCTACTTATTTAGGTATAGACTAATATTACCGTTGTAGCTATACTTGATCTGGTTAGACTGTCCCTTGTTATTACGAACGTCTTATCCATGAACTTATCTAGGATTAACGAATTTTACATGGCATTTTTGTCGCTTCCAATCTTGATATACGTTAGCATGGGCTGGGCCAATTGTGGAACTTGAGGACCTCGCCGGAGCAAGTGAGGAGAACATTTAAATACTACTTATATGACTATGCAACGTTCCACCGAAAGATATATCAACGAGCATGTTTCTGGGATAACAACGGAGGCCAATTGCTAAGTTACAACAACCTGTGACACTGTGACCAGGGTTTATATCATTTAGCCTGGGCGACCCTGGAAGTGCTTCAGGGTATCGGTCTCATAATTATAAACTTCCTTTCCTTCAAAAAGGTCTTTAGGACGATGGTGGTAGAGATATCCTTCTCGCTAACCAGATTGCGATCAAGGATAATGAAATTAGCCAGCTTACCAGGCGAGATGCTGCCTTCAGTTTTCTCTCGTCCAGTTGCCTTTGCGCCGTCAATGGTCACAATTCGGAGGATGTCCTCCTTCTCCATTTCCCAACCATTGCGCCCTTCGAGAAGCGCTTGGAGGCCTGGGAATATGTTGGGTGTCTCCGGAGCAAACACCCAGTCGCTGCCAATGGTTATGAGAGCATCGGCCTTGCGAAGACCTGCAAAGGGATATACAGACATAGGGTTATGCTCAGGTTGATACTCGGGCTCATGCCAAATGGCAGGGCTCATCTCCGCCGTGATGCCGAGCTTCTTGTATAGTGGGAAGTCGTCGGGATGGACATCCATATTGTGGGCCAGCTCGTGTCTGGGCCCATTCGGTCGACGCTTGCGCATTTCTTCAAAGCACTGTAGGGCGAATCGGGCCGAGCCCTGGCCGCAGACATGGACCTTGCATGTCCGACCTTCCTTATCAAAACGCTCGATGGCGTCTGCAAAGATATTAGGAGGGACGAGGATCTTCTCGTACTCTGGCTTGCCTTCGTGGTCCAGAGGACAGTGGGTCAAGTGAGGTTCCCAGGGTACTCCATCTAGCCAGAACTTGACGAAGTTAGGGTTGAAATGCTTCGTTTGATATCGATAGGCCGCGTTGATGCTATTGATCAGTGTCTCTGGAAGCTCCTGGGAGAATGCTGCACCCCAGAAGACCACGTGGGCATCGAGGGAAATAGTCATTTTGCCCATTTCGTCCAGCTTCTTAGCTGCTTCAAGATAGACCCCATTGGCAGATGCTTCCTGCACCGCAGTAAACCCGAATCGGTTCGCCATCTGGACCCCGTATGCAAGTGCTTCGACGTGCGACTCGGGAGTACCTTTCGGAATGGCAGCCCACATTCTCTTGGCTGCTCCCTCAATCAACTCTCCGGTGATAGTGCCGTCTTCACGGCGGACGTAGTATCCGTCCCAAGGGTCCTCGGGATTCTCCTCGTATCCTGCAGCCTTCAGAGCAGCGGTGTTGGCGAAGATATTGTGCGTTGTGTATTCGCGGATAACTACCGGTTGGTCGGGAAAGGCATCATCCAGGAACTTGCGGTCAGGCTTCTTGTCTTTAAAATTGGCATAGTGGTAAAAGTTGCCAATGAGCCAGTTGCCAACCGTTTCGAGGTGCTGGCAAGAGCCTTTGTAGTCCTTGAGCTTCTTTACGGTCTCTTCGGGACCTGAATCTAGACCAAGCTTGGCTTCGAATAGCTTTTCTTGCGACGCTACCAGAAGATGACAATGTGCATCGTGCATTCCTGGCATGATGAATTGCCCCTTGAGATCGACCACCTGGCCGCCAACGCTTTGGGCTAGTTTGATGATGTCTGCCGAAAACCTACAGCTCCAAAGTTTCCATCGGAATCGACGATGAATGCCTCTGCCCAGGGGCACTGGCGTCGACAGTGTATACCGTTCCGTTCACATAAGCTGTCACCATGATGAATTCAAGAGTGTGAGTACGGTAGAGTAAGTCCTATTTCCCACAGGTCCATAACCTATTCTTATAGTTCTTCCGAGGTTATGAGCAGCGTTTGGCCATACAGTCCGGTACATGGTATCGACCCGGATTCCCATCGATATCGCCAGTCTCCACGAAACGAGTGGTTGGATACGAGTCATGAATATCGTCGGATATGGCAAGAGGACGCGTCCTCGGATAGATAGATAAAGGAAGATAGGTTATCTAATACGCTTCGTTCCCTTTAGAGGCCTTTGGATTGTGCCACATACGGGCAATAATAAGAAACATCTCGGATAGATATAAGAAGGAAGATAAAGGGCCCTTCCTAAAGTACTAGTAAATACTTTGTAGCAACACTAGTAATCAGTAAAGTTTTTAGCTGTTTAGGTATCTAGCCTCCTCGGGATTTGAAATGAAGCTTTATTATTGGATATGGATCCCTTTTGGAGCACTAAATAATGAGGAGCGTCTCGGATAGATAAGAGTGGCTACAACGGGTTCCAATAGAATGTGAAATTTACATATTCTCAATTCCATGGACGTCATGAGAGATCATGACTGGGGAAAATCTTCAACCTGGGAATCTGGCAGCCCATTCATGCTCTAGATCTTTATCAAATATTCCAAGTGATATCAAGAGAACACACTTCGGCTAGATAAGAACTAGGTGGAAAGAAATGCTGATAGCAACAGTATTTGGTACAGACCAGGCTAGTTGTGGCCCAATGCTTCCTCCTAGTAATCTATCTATCATCTTCTCCTTGCGAGGCAATTGCAGGATATATAGTCGCGATCCTCGAGCTCAGTTTTCAGGATGGAAAGATGAAAAGCAGACACACATCCCGCTTCTATGAATACTTCCCTACGAGACTTGAAGAATCAAATCCACGGTCATGGCGGCTCTTACCTTGAAATCAGACGCGGTTCCAGGCACTGTCCATCTTGTCGACTTGGCCGGAGTTCTGCAAGTCAAGCATGATTCCGAAGGGGCTATGAGGATGTTGTTCTCCTGCCCCAGCCGACCACCGAGTACGATGACCCTCTCAATTGGACGCGCCGGCGCAAATTGCTCTCGGCGATTCTGTTGCTTCTGGCCGTGTTCTCTGCAGATATCATGACAACCCTACTGTCTGCTGCGCTCCTGATGATTGAGTCCGACACCGGGATCCCTTTAGCAACCCTCAACAGCGGCGTAGGTGTTCAGTACCTCTTTTCGGCTGGTCGAACCTAATCTGGCAGCCCCTGGGCTTGACCATTGGCCGTCGTCCTACAATCCTGCTGGGCGCGCTTGGGATGCTTGCGTGCTCAGTATGGACGGCATATGTAACCTCCTCAGGGAGTGGTATGCGAATCGGGTGCTCATTGGCTTCTTCTACGGGCCTATCGAGACGCTCATCGAAATTTGCATATCCGATATTTTCTTCGCCCATGACCGCGGATTCTGGATTGGCATGTACTGCTGGATCCTCTTCGGTATCCCCTTCCTTGGTGCTGTACCAGCTGGCTTTGTTGCATCCAACCTAGGCTGGCAGTGGATCCAGTTCATTGCATCCATCATTGCGGGGCCATCATCTTGATCTTGTTCTTTTCATGGAGGAGAGCATGTTTTACCGCCCGCATGGGCAAGATGAAGTGGTCATAGACGAATCTGCCATTCGAAAAGCATCTTCTGAGAACAGTAACCCTGGCACTGGCACTGCGGTAAGCGAGAAGAAGCAGCCAGATATTTCCTCCCCGGAGTCGACGTCCTTTGGTGAAATGTCCCCAAGAAGACTTACCTGCAGAAATTGAAATTCTGGGGCGCACGCCGTCCGGGACAGCCGAATAACTTCTTCCGCTCGATGTGGATGCCCTTTGTCGTCGTACAATTCCCGGTTATCGCTTTCAGCGGCCTTCTCGTAGGCAGTGTGTTGTCGTGGTTCAATGTTGTAAACGCCACAGTCGCCGCTGTATTGGCTGCAGAGCCGTACAATTTCTCGACAAACATGATAGGCGTCATGTTTATCGCGCCATTCATTGGCTGTACCATCGGCTGCATCTTCGCCGGAGTGTCAGCGAACCGGTTTGCGATCTGGATGGCTCGTCGATCTGGCGGTATCTTTGAACCTGAGCACCGGCTGTGGATGGCACTCGTTCCACTCATCCTCCACCCTGCTGGCTGCATCCTGTTCGGTGTGGGCGCTCACCACGGTGTGCACTGGATAGGTATAGCTTTCGGCCTCGCCTTCGTCGTCGGCACATTTCCGATCGGCAGCGCAATCGCAATCAACTACATCATTGACTCGTACCGCGAGGTTTCAGGCGACGCACTGGTGACAATGATTCTTATCCGCAATTCGATGGGATTCGGATTCAGCTACGCCGTCACGCCTTGGATCAACGCTTCCGGAGTGCAGAATACATACATTGCTGTTGGGTTTATTGGGATGTTCTTCTGGGGACTTTGCTTCTTGTATATCGCAATAGGAAAGAGGACTCGGAAAGCCACGTCCAAGGCTTATTGGACATTAATTGAGAAGCATAGTTTGAGTGCACATTAAGATGCAAATTGCTTCTTTATCTTCGGAGGAGCCCATACAATTCAACTCACAGAATGGCAGATAAAGATCCAGATTTTCGGTTCTGGCATATGCAAACAAGATGGCAATACAGTTGGCAGTAATTCTTTATATTTTCGTGCACTTTATAAACTATAGTAATTTAAATACCATCATCTAGGATATTAGCATAGAGAGTATACCGCCCAAATTGCATCGGACGCCCAAAAGTCAAAGGGGAAAAAAGAAAGAAAATGTAAAAGAAAATAATACTACCTTGCAAATATCGAATCCGACTAACCCATAATAGTCTCCCAGCCCTTCTCAGTCATAACATCCAGCCAATATACATTTAACATTCCCTGGTCGATACGGTTCCAGGTCTCGGTTACGATATCTATCATTCGGCGGATTGGTTTGGCTGGCAATACGTGCTCAAACGTAGACAGGCGGGCAAGAACAAACTTCCTTGCCTGCAAAACGTCGATAATGCTCAGCGAGTCACCATTGCCTGGCTCGAGCATGTCATGGGTGATACGCAGCTCGCTTGTGACGGCTACAAGAAGGAATGGCTGCACACATCGCGTTCGGGAATCGATTGGTATGGTATGGAGAAGGTCTAGAATTCTTATTGCTAGTCTGGTGAGGTGCACGGGGAGGACTGATTCCAGTCGGTGAGGGATGATATATTCCCCAACGCATCAAGTTGTCCTTCCAGCAGATCAGGGAATACGTGATATAGTTGCAGCAGGCCAGTGAGACGATAAGCCTCAGCAATCGTGAGGAAATGTATTACAGGAGTCTGATGGTCAGCTGGGCTGAGAATGACATCTTCCACGGGGAAGCGGAGAGCTTCAAGTTTTCTTCTCAGGGCTTTTGCCCCACGCAGAAGGTTGACAGCATCGACAACATCGCCCGTGGTCCGAAGTCGCTCTTGTCTGATAACACGTCCCACCTCGGACACAAGAGCCTGAGCCTTTCTTGCAACGCCAGTCCAAGGGTGTGGAACGTATGGATCATGCTGGTCTTCAGCTGCTGGATCTGGATGTGATTCGCTTACTTCGCAAATTGTTTGCCACTCATCATCGACAACGTATGACAAAAGCATTTGCCAGTAGATCATTGCTTCCCGGAAGAACTGTAAGTTGTTTCCTTTCGTATGAAGGGGCCCGGAGCATTATCAGAGACTATTGGAGCAATGATGCTTTGTGCCCGGTTGAATGCTTCACGACCCAAGTCGTTGGCGTCGTGCCAGCTAGCCGTGAGCCCGAGCATGATCAAGGCAAGCATCGATCCCGTATTGATGTTGTTAGGATCCGTCTGAGATTCAACACAGGCGACAGCCTTATTTCTCATTTGTGTACCCACAATGCTCCATTGTGGGAGAACATCTGCTAGGCAAGCAGCCGCCATGCTCTGCACCACATAATACACAGGGGCGGAGCTGTTCCATGCTCCTGAGACTACCGTCCGAAAAGGATTGAGATGGCTGTCATAACAGGAGAAGAGCCCGGCGACTTCCTTGAAGTAGTATTCGACCAGAACCGAGGAATAATCAATCATCAGTCTTGGTGATGTATCTGTGGACTGGCTCTGACTGCTTGGGCGTGGTGATATTTCTTGTCCACCGTTTGCTAAGCAGCCAGATATTTCAGGCGCTGTCGAAATTGTCGAGTATCTACGCGGCGGTGTCGTGCTTGACCCGGCAGCTCTGGCGACCGGAGGCGACAGAGGGAAAACCGAATCGCTGTCGTGTGAGGGAAGCAAGAGAAGGTTGTTAGGGAATGCCAATCGCTACCATTGTCAACACTGCACGTCTCATTATCCTTGGGTACCTCTTGGCCTGTTTCTATGAAGGAGGTATCTCTGAACGGCTCATAGAACGGAATCCGCAACAAAAGCGTATCGAGATCGTTCTCATCGATGATATGGGCTTCACCCGCGCGTGTAACTTGTCTTGTAGACGACGTCGAGTCATAGGGGTTCGGAATTGATGCGTATTCGATTGGTGATCCCGGGCCTGGGCAAACGATCCCTCTCTTCACACAGCGCAGGCAACTCGGGTTGACCTCGTCACATTTCAACTGTTATCCCCATCAGCATTTGAAGATACGCCATCAGCTTGGATGGAGCATCTGTACCTTTCTGACCTTGCAATTCGCACACCCGTTCCGTGACCGTTTAACTCCACCGCGCATTGTGGGCGTATCTACCTAGGTACACATGGCATAATGCAAGCAGGATGTATCTATCTAAACAAGTGGAAATTCCGACCCCAGGACCAAAGAGCCCAAACTGTGTCTTCCATGCTAATGGACGTCACATGACTCATGATAGCCAACAGTGTTATCATCTTCCACCTAACTTCGACCATGATAGGGCGTATTCGGATAGATAAGGCTGCTGTTCGTGGAGGTCCCTTTGCAAGGGATTGCCAAAAGAGGCACGCGCTCGGCCCAACGGATATGCCTTTCAGTTTCAATAGTAAGGAAGATCTTAGGAGGCATGATCGATCCTTAATCTCTGTGGCTTAAGTAATAGCAGAAAAAGAAAGGCCAGCTACGCATCTGTTTCTAGTGGCCAGCACCACAAATTCGAGATCTTTTCTTTGTGTGCTACAATCTTGGTTTGGGCAGTGAAGAAGCAACAACAACTTTCAATCATACGATGCTTAGTTGTTTAATCAGAGTCTGCGGGGATGATGTAAGAAAGACAAGTAGCTGGATGAGGGTAGCAATTGGCATCCGGACGTGAAGTTGGGAAGGTGTAAGATGAATGAACGCGAGATTAGGTAATGCTAGGTCCCTTTAGGTCACGCTAGGTCACATGACTAAGAAGTATGATTACATCAGCCTCCCTCGTCCAGACGGCACGTGACTAAACGGAAACGCGGAAACCTATTTCCCGGCCACCCGGCTAAACCAGCCAATCGCGGCACTAAACTACTTTGGGTAGGTTGCTTTGCTGAAACTGGCTACATGAAATAAATGAAATAAATATTTATACATAGTGCGTAGTTACATCTTGCTTCGCTCTCCTGCTGCACCCTCGCCCCTCGGAACCTTCTTATCCAGTCCGAGGGACTCGAGGTCCTTCTTCTTATGGTAATGCGGCGCCACTTCGACCAGCCACTCCGGCTGCAAAGGCATGTTGCTGCGCATATACTCCTTGCTGGTGAGCACCAGCTCATAATAAATAACCCATTTCGGATTCACCTCGAACAGCGTGCTCGACGGGTGCAAGTAGACTGTCTGCCCGTTCTTAACCGTCCGGTAGCTATCGCCACCGCGCTGCAGGCGCGCCGCATTCGGGAAAAATCCGGCTGTGATCGCTTTCTGGATCGGGATGATATTGTTGGCCCCGCCGTTGAGATGGTGACTTCGACACGATCGCACAGCTTCGCAAGCTGGTCGCGGACATCGCGTGCCCGAGTCAGACTGCGCTGTTGCAGGAAATTCTCGCGGGCCCACACGTAGCTAAAGTCCGAGTCGACCCATTGATTCCAGATGTTAAGCAGCGTTAGATGGTCGCCGCCTTCTTTGATTGTGAATCGTGCTCGCGCGCTGTCCGCGTGGATCTTTTATCCTTGGGCCGGTAGAAAGGGCGCTCGCCTCGCCAAGCATCGAGACTATCGAGAGCACCTCTTCCACACATCCGTATTTATCAGCCGCCAAGATCGACTTGGCCAGCATTGGGTCTGTGGGGAATTCTGCCATTTGTCGTCCAATCTTGGTAAGCTCGCCACGGTCATTGAGTGCACCCAGTGCGTAGAGCTGTTCCAATGCGCGGATGATGGTCTCTGCAGGGGAGGGTCCATAAAGTCGAAATCAAGAAGCTGATCGATACCCAGAGACTTGAGCATGAGTATGACGCCGCTTAGATTTGTACGCTGAATCTCCGGCATGGTATTCTCCTCCAATTCATTGTGATATGCCCATTTGGTATATAGCCGGAAACATTTCCCCGGACCAACACGTCCTGCTCGCCCTGCTCGTTGACCAGCAGATGCTCGCGAGCACGGGGTAACTACCAAACTTTCCATGCCAGTGCGTGGATTGAACACGTTTTCCTTGACAAACCCTGGATCAATGACATATACTATACCGTCAATGGTCAGGGAGGTCTCGGCAATATTCGTTGCAAGGACAACCTTTCTGGCCCCGGAGGCGTAGGCTCGAATATTTTCGTTTGCAACTCAGATGGCAGGTTCGCATAAATTGGAGCAATAATCATTTCAGGTACCTTTCCGCCCAGCTTGCGCGCCGTCTCTTGAAGGCTTTGTTCCGCCGCTTCGATTTCTTCCTGGCCCGTCAGGAACACCAGGATATCACCGGGCCCTTGCGTGATGTGGATCTGGAAGACTGTAGTTATGGCAGCAGCAAGGAAGTTAGCTTCCGGCTGAGAAGTGTAATGAATGTCGACCGGGTATCGGCGGCCGGGGATGTTGAAAATAGGTGCGTCATCGAAGTACTTTTGGAACTTTTGGGCATCCATGGTCGCAGAAGAAATAAGAAGCTTCAAGTCCGGCCGTGCCTTGGTGATATCTTTTAGCAACCCCAAGGCCAGGTCTGTGGCGACTGTCCGCTCGTGAGCTTCGTCAATCATACTGCATGACGTGTTAGTGGTCGCTCTTTCGTATAATTTTGGGGAGGGAGGGCTATTTACATACAGGGCGGAATAGGCACCCAGGTCGGGTTCTGTAAGAAGCTCTCGTAGGAGCATACCGTCCGTCATATACTTTAGAACAGTTTTATCGCTGGTGTTGTCTTCAAACCGAATGGCGTAGCCAACTTCATTGCCTAATTTCACTCCCATCTCCTCCGCCACTCGAGCAGCAACACTCATGGCAGCCACTCGTCGCGGTTGCGTGCATCCAATTTTCATGCCATTTTCGTATAACCTGCCTCGTGTAGATACTGAGGGATCTGGGTTGTCTTACCAGAACCGGTCTCTCCGACAATGATAATGACCTGATGATCATGTACGGCCTGAATGAGTTCGTCTCGAAACTGATATATGGGAAGACTTTTCCGCGTTTCTTCAATCGATGCCGCTTTCTTTTCGGCCGCATCTAGCTGCTGCTGTAGCATCCGTTGCTCCTTGGTCAACGGCTTTCGATCGCCCTCCAGCTTAGAATCCATAATAAAATTGATCTTTTGCGCATCGTCAAACACGTATTCGTAATCTCCCTCGTCCACAAACTCGGCCCGCGAGATCTGTGCTTTTGCTTTGGCTGTTTGCTCGCGCTCCCATTCCTCCTGTTCGGTGATAAATCGCTCTTGACCTTGCTCATCGCGGTCGACATATCGCTTGTATAAAGCTTCCTCTTTCTTCTTCCGATCAATCTTGCCTTTCTCTGTGATGTAGTCTTCAGGCATCATATAGCCATCACGGTGGTCGTCGATACGGAGTCGTTCCTCCGCAATACGAAGGACTTCGCGGTTCCTTGCGAATTCTTCCTTCTCCCGGCGAGTGAGAGTAGAGTTTTCACGCAATTCCATGGTCTCCTCCGCGACCTGTCTCCGAAGCAGTGCAATTCGTTCCACCTCCCGCTTCTTCAGGTATTCCTGTCTAGATCGCAGCCGAAGGTCAGGCATAGCCGCACTTCTGGCCTCAGCGTCGTCGGCCAAAGCACGACGAGTTGAATCACCTGCCCGCCGAGTACGGTCTTCAACGACCTTTTCTTCGATTTAGAATCTTCTTTCTCCGCCAACCGCTTCGCAAACTCGTCACGCTCCTTCAAGTCGCGGAGGCGTTCTCGTTCCGCTCTGGCATCTTCATCCAAATCCGATGCCGAACCGTCTTCTAAACGAGTATGATTCGTCGCCTCATCCTCCTCCTCATTGAGTATTTCCTCCTCGGTATCTCTTCATCGCCCCAGCGATCCTCAAAATCATCCTCCCCATCTCCTCGTTTGCGAAGCTTTCTGGAACGGCGAAAACGTTCGTCGGCATCTCGACTTCGATCCCTCTTTCTAGTACTGCTGCTGCTTGTATCTTTCTCGCGCCGCCGATTGCGTTGGAGCTGCTGTTCAGCCTCTTCGTCCTCGTTCTCCCAGCGACTGCGCGCACTACTCCCATCTGCTTTCCCCTTGTTGCGCCTGCGTTTATCTGTTTGTTCCCAATTTGTACTCGTATACGCTAAATTTGCATCATAATCATCATCCCCATTTCAACTAATTGATACTTTTTCCTCGACGAGGACTCGGTTGCGACATTAGAACGACGCTGTTGTTGCCGTGGTTTCCCAGCGCCAGCGCTCACTCGCCCATAAAGATCGGCGCAAAATGTGTCAATACCATGCTCATCGCCTCCTCTAAAATGGTATAAGCTTGTCTCGGAGTACAACTGCCGATTTCGCATCGCTCGCGGTAGCGATGACAAAGTCGACAATCGTCGGGTCTGACGCGCCTGTGAAGTGGAGCAGGGAATCGGAGACGAAGGTGCGAGTGTCCATTTTGTCTTTTCTTTCGTTCGTTTGTTCTTGTCTCGTGCCGACTGAGTAAGACTGCCTTTTGCTAAAAGCAAGGACGCTTGCTTGCGACAGCTAGCTAGTCCGTGAGCTAGCCTTTGATTTGTAATGTTAACCATGTAACGTGACGCTGTAGGCGGTGCTATTCAGTGGAAGTAACAAATCAATCAATCAATCAATCAGGCAATAATAATAATAATGAAAGTGAATAACGTTGTTGGTTTGAATGTACGTTCAAAGGAAAAGTGAACTTGCCGTCGTCGGATGGAAGCCGATGCCAAGACTTCTGAATCCAGATATGGTGGCAAATCAGCCCTAATTTCCTAAGCCTCCAATCGCACGCTTATATGCTGGCGAGGCAAACGCTATATCCACGTTGAATTGGAAAATAACTTGTCACCAGGTACATACATACAGGATTACATTCTGCTCTTCAGGCTGGCGCATTGGCTACAAGCAGCGCGGCAGTTAAATAACGCCAATATGGAATTGTATACGGCAAGACATACGATACTGTACATGGGTGCAAACAAACCGAATGAGGACAAGATGGTCATAAGTTAAGATCAAGCAGACAGGAGTATTCATCATTTCCGTCATTAGTTTCGTTCTTCCAAGGGGACCAACCCAAGCGCTTTGTAAAACCAGGGCTATCCAATGCAAAGGAGCAGTCACATACACATACATAGGCACACCAAGACAAAGGGAATAACAGGACAAAGGGAATAAATGAGTAAAACCGATGATAACCATACCATATGGGGATATCAACAAGATGAGGTCAATACCTGGAAATTAAAAAGTAACCACAAAACAAACGCTCGAGAGATGGAACAAAGACCGGGAAACTTTTCCAAAGAAATATAACCTCAAAAAACTAGCGCCATCTCTGCAAACCACGTTAATCTGTGGTAGATCAAACTGACTGCATAACTAAATGCGTCAATTTAGATAGTCTTCGCCAGCATGTAGCAAAGTAGTCGATCACAATTCAAAACCGTCGCCAAACATATGACTCCGAAGAACGCCGCATCCATGGATGGTATTGTGTAATGATTCTCACTACCACCTTTGACTTTTTCAAACATCAATCATCTCTGCATCCTCTTGAAGGATTTCGTCAGCCGGACCCCAGTTTCCTTCAAAACAGTAGCTCCAGCCCGGCGACGTGCCATAGCCCATTGAATTCCATGTGCTTGCAGAAGATGGTCAGTGGTAGGTCGATGAGCAGGATCTGGAGAAATCATCCAGCGAACGAGTTTATCCAAAGAGTCTTCGTGATTTGCATCTACCATGAAACTCGGAGGTTCGACCAGCTCTCCGCTACGCGTAAGGTGATGTGGTTTAGGTAAACGCGACCCGGAGAAGTCAACACCTGAATCTTCGAAAGCGGGGTCAGAACGGCAAAGTTCTTCAAAAGAGGAACTTTCAGACAGGGGTTGCCCGAGGCATCACGTAGTATGCTTGTTTCAGAGCTCCAAGTCAGACTGGGAACGTCGCTGATATCGCCGTTGCGAAGTTTCTGCCACGATAATCCGTTGTCGGGAAGCTCAACATTCCCAGCAATCTCGAAGATGATGAGGCCAAGGGCAAAGATGTCGGCGGGTTTATCGTACATGCCCATTAAAACCTCCGGACCCATGTACTCTCGATCGCCCTCGCCTTCAATGTGCTTTTCTGCAGGCCAAGTTGTAGCCATGCCAAAATCACCAATCTTGAGTACGCCTTCAAAGGTAATTAATACATTAGCCGGTTTAAGATCGAGATGAATGAAGCCCGAATCATGAATGTGTTTCAAACCCTGCCAGTTTGAATTAGCAACATATTACAACGATGTAAAATTTTCTTTTACACATACCTGTGACAACTCCAGGAGGATCTTCCAGATTCTAAAGTCGTCAAGCCTGGCTTTGAGTCCAACTTGGGCAAGAAACACGTCTAGACTTCCTTCCTCGCAATATTCGGTCTGAATATAGAGGTGACCTCTATCTTCCCAATGGTCAACGAATGAGACGACATGATCTGAATGGGCGAGTGCCTAAGGATCTCCGCTTCTCTCATTCGACGAGCGCGGTCTCTGGGGCCGCCGAAAGCTTGCTTTGACTTCTTAACAGCCCAGACACGTTCGGGTAATGCGGACGGTGAGTTGCAACCAGCTGGAGGTAGGGAAAAGATCGATTTGTATTGCGTGTTCTCGGGAGGATTAGAAACCCTATATACCTGAGAAAATACTCCCGTACCAATGAGTTCCACCTTATCAAAGCGGGACGTCAAGCTAGTGTCAACATCCATAGTATTGAACCCACCCAAGGACATACTTTTCCGCTTGCCAGTTGGCGCGAAGTAGTCGCGCGATGCAGTAGGCGTAGCAGGAAATGTTATGGTGGATGCATTGAGATCGTCAAGGCTCAGAGCTGGCTCGTTGGGAGCAGAAATTGATAGCCCGCTGGGGTCTGGAGGGAATATACTGTCCTTGGGAGTGCAAGGAGTGTTTGTTTCTAGAATATCAATCGGTACTTGGATAGACGGTTCTCTGAGAGGCGTGCCACGAAGAGAGCCAGGTAAAAGCTCATGAGGGGCGGAAATTTGCTTGGTTGGGGTTGGAGGGAAGTCTGACTCGTTCGATTGTTGACTAGCATGGCGAGCCGAGGGTGATTGAGAAACTGAGCCATCGTCACCATCGATACTCACAAAGCTGTCCCGTCGAGAGTGGCCAGGTCGGTTGAAGACATTACCCATTACACCATTGCCTCGAGAGAACGGACCCGAAGCTGGAATGGCATGCTGAGAAGGAGTGGAAGGTACCACGAATGGCTGACGGACCAGCTTCGGGCGCGCAACTGGTCGCACGGGCAGCGCCTTTTGGGCAGATGGAAGGAAGGTTGTAGACCGCTTACACGGAGTGTCTGGCATATTCTTAGTTGAAGCGCCGAATGAACTCTGTAAATCCTCGGCATTGCGATTCTTTTGATATTAACCCAGTTGACATGAATGCAGCAGCGTATGGCTTAGCCTGGCGATAGTTATCTGGCGTGGCAAAAGAGTCGGTCGACGCATTGGAATCTTCTCTAGTAAATTGACGCTGCGTCTCGGGTCTGGTAGCGCCAACTGGAAGAGACTTAGAAAAGTTGAAGATAGGCCTTGGTCGATCACTCTTGTGGATGGGTTCATGAGTCGGAGAATCATCAGCTAGACTAGAACTAGAAGAAGATTGGGTGATGGTGCGGGACAGGGATGCGCCGGGTGAGGAGTTGGGCTTGCCATCTCATGCTGAACATTTGCGAAGAGTGGGTTGCTTGACGCAGGTCGTGGTTGCGGGGTGAATAAGTTGTCGCGAACAGGGGTTGATGAAGTAAAAGTACTATCCAAAGATGGGCGATGGCGCATTGCGGCAATTGGACTCTTGGGAGGAGAAGAATCAGGGTAGTCAACATTCATCAAGCGTGAGCGACTGAAGAGTGGTCGTTCGCCTCGTTGCTGAAGTGTCGAACGGCGCAGAGATGAAGAACGTTTTGGAATAGTTGCAAAATTTCCTCCGGGTAGACTGGAGAAAGCAATAGGCCGTGTTTCAGTTTCTCGAGCCATGTTGTCTGACATCTCGTTAGATGATTGAGAATTGTCCGTGGCGTCGAAAATGTTGAAATCGGGAGTTCCGCTGATGTATTGCAAGCTGCGCCGTTTCGCTGAGGGACTGGCAAACTCGTTTTGATCGAGATTCATCGCCCCGTCGGTCCTCTTCAGAGGGCTTACTGCTGAGGCTAAGGACCCAAAGTTACCACTGCGTCGCTTCTCAAAACGACCAAGGCTTGGTTTTAATGCGAAATCGCTGTTGTTGACGTTTTCGGTAGATAGATCGGTCGAGAAGGGTTGGAAATTTTCTGATGCTGTGCTGTTTTCTGGGATGGAGCTTTCGTTCTCAATAAATGAAGTAGCAACTGGCGGTGCAGCCGTCGCATTCCCCTGGTCGCTAGACACGTTCAAAACTCTTTTGAGGGACTTTTGGAGAGGTACGAGGGCGCGCATTTGGTAGCGAACCAGTCCTGCGCATTACTGGGCGGCTGATTTTCGCGCTGGGGAAGGGATCGCTACAGGAGTTGTAGGGGAAGTCGTAGCAGCTGTGGTTTGTGTCGATGCTGTAGATTTTGCTGGCACTGGCGCAGTAAATGGTGAGACATGTGATGTAGTCGCTGGGACAAAAACAGGTTACCGCGACGTGATGGCGACAAAGGCGAGGAAATAAATGGAGTGTTTGGGGTTTGGGAATGAGACCGCGACAGGAAACGGAAGTCAGAACTCTTTGAAGGAGAGCGCGACAAAGACCGACGGAGCTGTCTTATTGCTGAGCTGGCATCCACATGATGGATTCCAGTAGGCGATGGAAGATGCAGAGTGCCTCCAGCATCCCGGTGTGGTGAAAATGTTGCGACCATGCTTTTAAGGAATGTTGGTCGGAAGATAGATTCAGACTCAGCCCACACAACAGTGGCTGGTATTGAACCAAGACTTTCTTTATCCTTCTTGTTCTTTTTCCTTTTCCTTTGCTAATTGTCTCAACCAAGACTGAGATCGGGGAACAAAAGGGTTAGTTACTTTATTGTGCTGCCTCAGCGCTTTTCCTCTTTGACGGATTAGAGTAGCCCTCGTGATTATTCAAATACCGCTTGACAGGCCAAGTGTCTACGCCTGTCACGCCCACAGAGAACAGCAGTTCCTACGGAAGCGCAGGCTGGCTGTGTGGACGGTGTCAGAGCGCGAGGAGCCTAGTGAAACGGCGGTTGGAATGTTGTTTGTTGTTGATACTGGTAGGACTTGTGCTGTGCCACGATCCAGTCGCGCTGAATCATTAGGTCATTAGGAGGAATTCCAGAGCCCCCGTAAACCGACCGACTCACACCTTCTGACGTCGTCCAATGTGTGCTCCTTGATCACCAAAGTGTCCCCCTCCGATAACAGGCACGCGCCTGGGGTGAAACGCGAGATTGGACCGAGCCTAGTCTGATTCACGAAGGGTCCGATTCTTCAGGGTTGTGGAATGTTCCAAAGGAGGTATGAGCTCAGTCAAAAAGGGCGATCCGAATGGGGTGGGAATGCGACGGTTGGAATGTAGATAGAGCCGGGCTACGATAGCGACAGGAATGTACGAGGGTATGAATGGTAAGTGTACGTAGATGGCGGAACGAAGTTCGATGTCGAGTAAGTAATATAAGCGAGTCTTGCCGCTTTTCTTAAGTTGCTGGCGAAGATGGGCGTGCAGAATAAATGTCGAGCAGACAGACAGTCGGTGAGGGATGCGCGAGAGAGCACGAGGAGTGTTAACAAGGGATAAGAGAGAGAAGTGAGGGTTGAGAGAGAGGGGCGGGAGAGAGAAATGTACAGAGAGGAAGCCGAAGGTTGGGCAGGCAAACTGGCAACTGCTGAGCTGAGTGGAAGGAGCGAACGGGTTGGCTGGTGGTGGTGGGAGGGAAGGCGCCCTCACGCGCTTGGATGCGCGCGTTGTTGTTGACGTGGGGCCGCCTTGCCGCTTTGGGCCACATGTTGTTTAGCTCGGACGCGCTTATTGTTTGACGTGTCACGTGTGTATTTTTTTCCTTCTTCCACTGATCCAACCGGTGAATGACAGAAACGAGACCACTACCCCAAAACGAGTCTCCCTTGGGGGTCACCTATCGGTCTTTAGGTGGTATTTTGGCCATATTTACTATGCACTGATCAGTTCACACTCGCTACTCTGGTTCCAAATCCTCAACTTCAACTACGTCTCAGAATGGAAGACCAAATTTCTTCAAAGTCATTTTCTCGTTGAGCTTTGAGAATGTCGCAGATAGCTGGACAAACTTCCATCTTGGGCAAGCTTCATCGCTCAGATGGAAGTCTTCTGTTCCTGATGAAACCTATAGCGCGTATCTGGACGAAGGAGCTAATGCAGTTGCGTCTGCAGAGCAATGTCGATGATCCGGACCTTCCAATCCACCGTGTCTTTGCAGACGATCGTTCTCTAGAGGCTGTAGTCTACCAAGAACTCGACAGCTACGACCAGACTGGGAAAAGGTTCGTGGACAGCCAGACACAACCTCCAAAGCAGGAAAGGCATGGCTCTGAAAGAAACAGGACTGGCGACTCGGCAAAAGAATGCACGCAATGCGGGCTTGTGCTGAAGCAGAATTGAAGCGCCGTGGTATTGCGAAACATGTCCCAGTGGCTCCTGCCCCCAGCTGACCACCGCTGCAGTCTTTATGCTAGTCCGGACGACACCGCCAGCAACCGCGCCTCACCTTCCCCAAGTGATTGGCGAGCTCAAGGCCGAAATGTCGCGATTTCAATCTCATCTCACCGCGATGATGCGTCGCCGATTTGGCGCTTCTAAGGTTGTCAAACACCGCCATCTATCTCATGTCCCTGCTACTACCAACCATATCCCTCTGCGCGTTGTCCAGAAGGAGTTCAGCGAACAACCTCAGCCGAATTTTAGGAAGGTGGGACTCTTGCGTTGGATTGATATCGCCACAGCTATGGCTTTCGTGTCACCGTGATTCTCAGCCGGAGGATAGGAATCTTATTTTTATGGTTACTTTACCATCATCATGTATCTTCTTTTCTGTTCTCGCTCCGGACGCTTAATGAGGCCTCTCATCAAATGGGTGAGCAGATGGCAGAAGTTATGGCCAATTATTACGAGCTGGCTCGCAAAACAAGATCTGACTTCCAGCTCTACAGCACCTCAGCAAGATACAAGCAGCTATGGGGTGAAATCGACAAAGCTGCTGAGAATAGAGCTATCAATGAGGCCAAAAGAGACAGATCGCGTAAAGACGTTCGACGCAATTGGAAACATAAAGGCAGCCAAATTCTAGCTCTTAATGAAGCGTTCGTCTGGACAAGCAGACTGGGCCAGCTGGCAAGGGCCCTGCCAGACTTTGACCAAGCGATGATTTACCTTAACCGCGCAATCTATGAGAGGAGACTGCGAACACCTGCGGAAAAGAACGTCAGCTTGATCCCTGGGGCACAGACATACAGACTGCCCTTGACTGGTTTAAGAAAGGCAAAGACGTAAGGCCTTTGAGCCCAGCAGAACTCCAACACTTACAACCGACATTGGACTTGAGCATAAGCTACAATGGTGTATTGCAGTATGCGTCGATCAACCTGGGACAGTTGTGAGCGTGAATCCCAATGCCTATATTTTGTCCCTTTACTAATAGCTTAGTTTGCACAGGGCACGCAAGATGTACTAGTTGAAAGCCGGAAAATATGACCAAAATACCACCTAAAAGACAGATAGGTGACCTCCCCACCTCCACCAGTACCTCAAAAATGGTTCCGCCAAGTTCGACGTCGAGGAAAAGTCACTCGACCATCTGTCAATGCGCTCAGAACCCTTTTACGAGGCTCCCCAAGATGAGGGCAATGTTGCCTCTCGTTATTCATCATGCTCTCATT
Source organism: Talaromyces trachyspermus (assembly GCA_020137715.1). Classification (NCBI taxonomy): domain Eukaryota; kingdom Fungi; phylum Ascomycota; class Eurotiomycetes; order Eurotiales; family Trichocomaceae; genus Talaromyces; species Talaromyces trachyspermus. The sequence goes on along the minus strand of JACGXQ010000015.1, from coordinate 10,321,215 downwards.
CGGCAAGAGAAGCAGATAATTTGGTGTGCGTTTCCTGCCACACAGGTGTACGTTGCAGCAGTTTTAAAAGAGTGCGGCATTGACGCCAAATTGTTTCATGCCAAACTCGATTCAGCACAACGCCAAGCCTTGATTGATGATTTTACCACCACAGACACATAACGGGGCCTCGTTTTTGGGGTAGTGGTCTATTTTCTGTCGTCCACTTAGGTAGTACAGTCATCTCAACCGCCTCCGAAGACGCAGACTACCGAGGCGACAGGCGATGTGGCGAAAACTACGCGAGTCGCGTGCTCTGTACACCTTGTACTACATAGTACTAAGTAGTACATACATGGATGATATTGAAACAAAGGGCAGCTCATAATGTACAAAATCTTATATGGATCACAAGTATAAAATATAGCATAATTATACTAATAGTTACTTGTGATGGCGATGTTGATGCTAAAGAGCTATAAATAGGGAGTAGGCCTATTTATAGATTTTAACCCCAGCCCTGCTGCTGCCTAGGTATGCCCCGCTTTAACCACTTACGGAGTATATAACTATCTAAATTGATCTTTCAGGTTCATCAACAACCATAACCTATCTTCAACAATAAGTATATACGCATGTAATCAACCAAAATGAGCGGCTTCCTTCGCGGTTTCTTCTCTCTCGGCACGCTTGCCCTGGGCACGATGACCGAAGTTGCACTCGTCACTGCCGGGAAAGCCGTTGAACTGGCAATGCTCAACCAGACAAACGAGGCACACGCTATTATTGCGGCCCTGCTACAGCAAAACTCTGAAACGAATCCTGGCTTCCCCATAACCAGATGTATTCCCAGCGTCATGCAATTTTCGTATGAAATCGCCGAAGACTTGCCACCCGAAATAGAAGCGGCAAAGTTCGATGAACAAGGCATGGAACGTCTCGAGGAAGGATCACTTCAGCACGTCGCGTACTGGTTAGAGGGGTAAATATTGGCAAGGACGCGACGGAACAAGATTTTGCGAAATTGAACTCGTTGATCAAGGAATGGGAGTCTCGCATAGATAATTGGTCTCGTGTATGTCTTTTCTTTTCTTCCGTGTTGTCTTTCTACAAGTATAAATCTCTTACGAAATTCAGGGTGAGCGCGTTTCCGCAGGCCTAGCCGGCCTTCTAAGCATTGCTCTACATCTCAACAAAACCGACGAAGCAGACGACATCATGTCTCGCATTGCCAGCCGTATTCATGAAACGAGACAAAGTGAGTATATAAGCCACATCCGGCCTGCATGGAGGATATATTTCCAGTCTGGCTGGTTACGGACAGACTTGGATTAACAAAGGACGAGCTAAAGCAGTATGGGGAATTTGTCTTTAACTCGACAAAGAAGAGACTAGAAGAGGGAGAGCGAAACCTAGCGATGAATACAAGGACAAGAGCTTCAAGGACATGCTTGAAGAACTTGATCAGAATACGTTACGGTTCCCGGAGGAGTATGAAAACATGCTCTACGAAGAAAACATGCTCGATGATGACGATGATGGTGGGGAGACAAGAGGCGAAAAAAGAGCGATTTTCCGAATACCAACAATACATCGCTCCACCCACCATTCTTCGTAAACCGGCAACCGCAGCCCAGATTGCTGAGGTGGAATCAAAACTGGGCCACTCGCTGCCACAGGATCTGAAAGACTTCTACGCTCTTACCAATGGGACGCGGCTCGCTATCTCGGGCCCCGGTCTTTACATGCTCATAGATTATTTCCCAAGGTTGAGAATATACACTGGGATACTGAGGTTGCAAATCTCTATAACTTTGAACTCCTTCCTTGGGGTGAGCTGCCTGTGCGCGTCGAGTGGCCGACAATTGAGGCGGCGATAGCAATGCATCCGGATCGCGGGAGTGGAATTATGCATGGTATTTGGAGGGAATTAATAGTGAAAGCGAGGAACGCCCTGGAAGCGGCTTATCAGAAGGCAGGAGAGGTGGAAAAGATAATCCTGGATAAAATGGTGAAAGACTACCATGGAAGCTGGGCGCAGTTGAGGGATCTACAATCCTGCTGGTATACAGCGATGGGAGAAGTACCTGAAGGTACTGCCGTCTTTCCTACTTTTCGGGACTATTTGAGTCTCGTGGTGTTTGAGAGTAGGTATGAAGAGGATAAAAGCCCCTCAAGTTACCTGAGGGTGTGTTCCTTTGAGCATATGCAAGAGAATTCATGCAAAGCCAGTGCTCCATGAAGGAATAGTAGTCGTCGTTGGCATATTTTGGACACAATTCCAGTCATAACAGAATATTATACAAGACAACAAACAAAAGGAGCGTCGCCTACCTTTATGCAGTACGGATTAGACGAGTTTGGTGAGACGCCTATTAAACCTTGATTATGCATATAAACATCAAATGAGCATGGGATAAAACAGGTCTCAAATGGAAGTTCATGACAATGATCTACGCGTATGGTGATGATAAAAACGCGAGGCGTTAGAAGTGCATTATATCGACCTGGCCTTCTTCTTTTACCTAGGTATAGCCTAGCGCAGTGTCAACACAAGGATGAATGTAGATTGAACTGTACATTGCGGCATAAACAAACACACGACTCTTCTCGAAAAGTTAATATAGCACCGGTATATCCTCCAGATACTTCCGTATCCTGCTCAAAAGGGGTTCAACGTTGTTCAGAATGCCGGGGCAAAATGCCAACGTCGAGTTTCCCACTCCGAACGGTGGCTTCGATATCTATACAATTCTGCCGTATTTCCCCATAAATAAGCAAAAACCTTGGACAGTGAACTGGAAGGATGGGGGATGTAAAATTAACGAACCATATAGATCTCCTTCCATTGCTCTTCTTCCTTGTTAGGTGGACTTCCTCGCCCTAGCTTGTCATGTGTTTGACTTCTTGCCAACGAGGCACCATGTGTGATTTCTTCTATTTTTCTGCTTTCAATTGGGAAATGCGAATTCCATTACTTGTAATCGCCTCTTCACCCCTTTGTTCATCTGATTCGAGATCTGGTAGTTTGAGGAAATTCACGAAGGCGTCAACACGGATTCCTGCCCAGTCGTTGATCTCTAGCAGCGATACTCCTGAATGACCCACGCGGCTAATTTCAAGCAAATCCCTTTGGATCTGATGAGCGCTTTCAATCAAAGGAGGAGAAGACGCCGAATGGAGTCCCGCAATACGTAGCGGTAACATATTCAAAGTAGGCGAAATCATATTTTGTAGTCCTTCAAGATCGAATCCTCTATTGGCCAGATATACACCTATGACGAAATCACCTTTTATTGCGTGACGATTCTCTCTCGTGCTTTCCCCATTTGCGAGCTGTCCTGTCAGTAATTCTGAATGTATTTTTGCGTATACTGCCATGAACAAGGACTGCAGACTGAGACCGTGTCGTCGTGCCACCGCCTCGATGCCTTCGACACTCTCAAGGAGCCCAGGTTGGTAAAACTGTGTTTAGTTTCTTGGAGCAAATATTCGGGGTCCAGTTTCGGAACTGGAAATGTTCGGGGACGAACTCCTGCAAGGTAAGTCTTCCAGAATTGGTCGGGATGGGTATCTAGTGAATTGGCATTCTGGTATGATATGAATTTGGCAAAGTCCATGTTGTCGTCCACTTGTGTAGTCATACCCATACAGATATGCTCAAGGCTATCGATAATCTTGGGAAGACTAGTCGCGTCGTAAAGCGCATGGTGGATGTGCAAATTTATAACCAGCCCTTCTCCGGTGTCCACTGCATGCAAAGAAACAGGCCCTGCAGTGACAGAACGCGGAACTGGAGAGAAGAACTCGACATCCTCAGTTGCTTCGTGCCAGCATACCAAGTTATCCAAATACTTCATAATTACCTGTACCCATGGGCTTTTCTTCTGACCAGTGCGAATAAATGCCGTACGCAGAATCGGAAGCTGTTTCGTCAAAAGCTTCCACCCTTCGCTTAATTGATGTTTGGTTAGTCCTTCGACCTTATAATAGAAGCTCGCGTAAAATGATTGTGAATCTTGTGCGTTTTAACAAGACAATAAATTTGTCCCGCGGTGACTGGAAGTATGGCGTCGACCTCCTGTGCAGAGATGCCGTTCAGCGATAGTAGCTGTTTCGTATCAAGCGCGCCCAACATCTTCTCCAGAATGAACGCGATACCTTCCCTAGAAAGATTTTGCCGGTGATGATCTTGTTGCAATTCAGCCACAGCGGCCATTTTTGTATCGGTCCGGCTTTCAGCATTGAACTGACCGGCAGAACAATCGCTCGCTTTCTTAGTAATGAGCACACCTTGATCGCACTAATGCTATCGAGACCCAAGTGGAATAATGTACTATCCTTGTTAATATCTTCTTGAGCTATACCTGACACCACTGAAAGAACTTCGCGAATTTTCGATTCCAGGGCAGTCCACGATGTTGGAACTTTTGGTGTGGGGACTTCTCTGGCGTTAGGGTTTGGTCCGATACGATTCTCTTGGAAGAATGGGCTTCCACATATTCTTATTCCAGCGTCAGCAAATTCTATTGTTGAATGCTGTGGCTCGGATAGTAGAAGCCGGAAAACTTGGGCAACGCGACCAAGAATATTTGCAGCATCCTTCATGCCAAAAGATCATCTCGAGCCGCAAGACGGCAGATCATCGACTTGTCCACGAGCTCCATCTCTACTGATAGAGGATAACCTGTGTCTGATTTTCCACCGACAGATTTGTAGATTGCACTTCGCGTCGACGAGGGAATTGGTCGTCTTTGGTATACGAATAGTGTGTCAAACAGGTTTCCAGCTGCGACTTCGCCACCGGCTCTGCGGAGAGGATAGTGTTGGTGTTCAATTAAAGAATTTAAAGTGCTTTGAACGTATCTTAACATTTCCAACCGAGAACCATGTAAAATAGATCGAAAACCACAGTGTTCATTGTTGGGAACATTGCTTCGTTGGCATCTGCGTGACTTCGCCCAGCAAGAACAAGCCCGAAACCTACATCAAGACTCTTCACGAAGCTGGCCAGAGTGAGAGCCCAGACAGTGACGCTTAATGCTTGTACTGTTATTCCGTATTCTCGGCAGAAGTGTTTTATTGTTTCGCTCGGAGTATCGAACAATAATTCTGTTCGGTGCACCTCCAATTGATTGCCACCGGGATGTTGTCCAGGTGGAAAAGTGCGCGGTTCGAAGTCTTTCAGTGCAGCTGCCCAGAATTGCCTATGATCTTCTCCAGCTTCATCAAGTATCTGCTCCAATACTGGTTCGTATGATGGACGGACCACGGTATTCCCATGATACGCCCCTTCAACGTCGGCATGCAGTAGGTCAAGCGACCACCCGTCGTAAAGCGCGTGTGCCATTGAGAGGATAAGATAATATTTATGGTCCTTTCGAATTCCATAAACGTAGAATGCAGGACAAATACCATTGTAGATTTTCGACTGAATAAAATCATCTATGGACGATTCTTGTATATCAAATTCGAAAACATGTCGATCCTTTGGGAGATGCACAACTTGAGCAAAAGAAATTGGGAGTTTGGTATCCTCTATTTCCACGAAAGACGTTCGAAGAATAGGGTTGGCATTGATAACGGCATCCCAAGATTTCAGTAGTCTTGGAAAGTCTGTATCTTGCATGACCTCGAGAACCTCAAAGCCATAATAATGCTGATAGTTGAAGACGAGCATTTCAGCAACCATGGATTCTTGAAGTGCTGTTAGAGGAAGAGCCTTGATCGCATCACTCGGAAATTTACCGGCCTGCTTCAGGCTCGCCCTAATTTCTTCTTCAAGCCGAGCAAGTGAAACGTGCGAGGTACCATTCACCGAGGTTGTTGATATCGACAACTTTTCTGACATCTTGAAGATTGTCTGCTGTTTCATAACTGAGCTCACCGAAAGATCGATACCACGACTTTTAAGTCGTGAGGACAACTTGATAGCATCAATACTATCTAGCCCAAGCTCAAATATAGACGTCCTTGGATGAACTGTGCTCACGTCCATTGCCGCAAGATCTGCGACAATGTCGCGAATCTCTATCATGGCTGAAGACCAATCACTTTCAGCTAAAGCGTTCTCGATTTCCGTCCCATCTTGTTGTGACAAAATATCAGGATTTGAGACAGATTGGCTCAAAGGTTCACCTACATCGGGTAGGGTAGATGTCAGATCGAACTCTATATTCTTGCAGATCCTCTCAAAAGTCGACAAGATTGCTCTAGTCGTATCTGCAGGTACCGCAGAGACCTGCGATGCCAGGGTCGATATTATAGTATTTGCACACTGCCTAACCTCGAGAGAGGGGAAGTCAGCAGCTGCATCCGCCGACTCGATGTCTGTCCAGATATTCGTTGAGGGGTGCCGCGATGCATTTTTGAACTCTTTCTGAAATACAAAAAGTGTCTCAAAGAGAGGCTTTCTCGGTCCTCTTCTCATCCACTTCATGATGTCTCGAAGCGGGGTGTGTTGGAATGGAAGCGCGGATACATGGAATCGATGGCAGGACTTTATAAGGTCTGCTTTGGTCTTCAAACGATGTAGCGGTATATAACTTGGTATCGTGTTGAAGAGTGGCCCAACAACAAACTCAATACCAGAAACGTCCAGAGCCCTTCCAGACACCACGATTCCCAGAGGTGGGACATGAGAAAAGTGTTCTTGTAGTGTGAGGAGCCAGCATGCATGAAATATGGAATTTTCCGTCACTTGAAGGGTAGCTTTGATCTGTTCATAATCTGGCACTTGGTCAAAGGCTCGCGTTAAGGAAATTGACTCAGGCGCAGCGTTTTCGGGTACATGAAATAGGCGCTTGTCTGGAATGTTCACCAAATGTTCCATCCAAAATTCTTTGGCCCCTGGTGGTATTCGTAGCGGTCCATAGGGTAAAATATCCATGAATTTTGGTATGTTCTCCGAAGTAGTCTCGCCGTTGTATTTTAAAACCACTTGCTCCAGCAATAGTGGAAGACTATTGCCATCATAAAGAGCGTGAAATATGTTCAAGAAAAGCAACTTACGATTCGGGGATTTGACAAGAACTAATCTCCATAAAGTGCAAGAAAATCCTCTTAGTTCAGTGCACCACGCGTCCCAGTTATTATTAGCTATAACGGTAGCCTCGTCGTCATTTTTGCGTTCACTTCAATCCACGGTAGCTCATCATGCTTCAATACAATCTGAGCATATCCATTTGCCAACGCGGCCATGCGAGTCCGAAGAAGCTGGACGTCTACCTGGGTTTCGGCCCACGCGTTTTTCAGCCGACCAAGATCAGTTTCAGGTTTCAATTCAAACCTAAAGGATGAACAGTAGAGCCCGCGGGAGCTTTCGAGAAATCGTGCTATCATGCCTTCTTGTAATGGTGTGCAGGGCGCCATGTCTTCGATGCTTTGAGGAGAAACTCCAACTTTTTCTGCGCCAGTAACGGAATTTTCATGGATGAATGCTTTCAACTTCTGTTTGATATCTTCTGTTTGCAAGTTTATTGATGATATGCTCAATGCATCTCTTCCTAAACACGCCGCAATACCCGCAACAGTAGGATCTGACAAGCGATTTGACTGGATGTTAGTTCGAAAATACTTGGAAAACGGAAAGGAAATGAAAAAGGGGACCACTGTGAACAATCTTACTCTTCATGATCATTGAAACCTGCGCATTTCGATATCCCGCATCTCTCAAGTGTCGAGCAAGCCCAATGACCGATATGGAATCAAGTCCAATATCATAGATACTGGTATTTGGCGAGATAGTATCTAACTCTATGTTGACAAACTGTGCGAGAACTCGAGCAACATCTTGGACGTCCTTTTCCTTCAATATCCTTGTTCCATTGGATGAAGAACTCAAGGCCTGAAGACGTTTGGGGAGAGTGCTGAGAAGAAAGCCTTCAAAGCCTTTGCATCAACTTTGTTATTTGGGGTCAATGGCAACGACCGTATAGGAATGATATGCGTGGGAACCATGTATCCGGAAAGATTATTTTGGGCCGCTTGCTTGACACATGCAAGGAAATTGCTGATATTCCCGTCGTCATCATTAAGAATCTCAGGTGAATTGGTTCTTTTGCTTCCTTTCCGGCTTGCTTCTTTTTGAGACGAACACCACAAGCTGCTCCTTCTGCTGACTCGGGTGTTTAATGACTAATGTCGCAACTTCTGATACATCACTTGTGGCCTCCTGAATCACGGTATTGATCTCCGCAAGCTCCAGTCGTTGGCCTCGGAGTTTAACTTGATCATCGATACGGCCGTTGAACTGGAAACTGCCATCATGCAATATCCTAACAAGGTCCCTGTACGATAGAACCTTTCACTTTCTTGAGAATCGTTGAGATATTGGAATTTTTCTTGAGTCAGCTCTGGCCGGTTTAAATAGCCTCGACCAACCAAAGCACCAGAAACACACAATTCGCCCATACATCCTCGTAACACTGGTATATTCGTTCCCGGCTGGAAAACATAGGAACCCACATTGTCAAACTGAGGGCCGATGTTAGACGACTTGCTGTTTTCATCCATTCTTGGAAGCATAGTACAGCCAATAGTAACTTCTGTTGGTCCATAGCCGTTATAAATGACTCTGTGCTTTCCCCATGCCTCGAGAATCTCTTGCTTGAGAGCTTCCCCACCAGTAATAAATACTCCTTTACATAGCGATGGAACCTCTTCAGGGAAACTAATTTGGCAAGACTTGGAGTTAGATCAATATGCGTAATTTCAAGACGACTGATAGTCCCCGGAAGATCTTGGAACAAAACATCTCGAGGGCAAGATGTGACGCATATCCCTACACTCCAACTCCAATACTGCTCTAGTACACTGACATCAAAGTGGAAAGAAGCGAATTGCAACCAACGGGAGTCTTCGTTCCAGTGCGGGCTGAAGAGTCTCGTGAAAGCTTCCATCGCTTGTACGGCATTTCGATGAGTTATTTCACATCCCTTCGGTGTCCCCGTTGTACCTGATGTATACAGGCAGTAACAAGGATCCTGAGGGTCAATTTTTGTCGAAAGGTCCGGTGGATCTGATGAGATTTTGTTCAACAAATCGGACTGCTGGTCCAGGGCAATAACTTCAGCTCCGGCCAATGATTTTAATTCTTCATGCCGGTCTGAAGCACACAAAACGACGCGAGCACCCGAGTCCTCGATTATGAACTGCTTCCTGGCAAACGGAGCCGTGGGATCTAGGGCTACATATGCATGACCGCTTTTCAAAATTCCAAGAATAGCGAAATATGCTGATGGGCATTTATCGAAACAAATTGCAATCAGGCCGCATTCCCCAAGTTTGAGTGATTGCAGGAACCTTGCAACTTTGTTACCCATCCGATCAAGTTCACGATATGTCCAAGATTGTTTCTTGATCTCTTCTGGCGAGACGCTGGAAGCAAATTCAAGCGCGGTTTTATCCGGCGATTCTCGTGCCGTCTTCTCAACGTACTCATGTAATAGCGAGATAGAAGATGGAATATACTTTTCTTTAGCAGGTGTGACAGATAGCAAGTCGGGGTGTATAGCCGAGATATTCGTGCTATTTGAGTCCTCCACGAACAGACAGTTCACTAGGAGAGAATCCAATTGTCTTAACATAAGATCAGCCTGTGCTCGAGGGATGATGTTACTTCTGCATGTTAGACGTAGAATTAGATTGTCGGCTTCGGGAATAATTTCTACAGATAATGGGTACTGCAGAGGAGTTAGTATGTTTGTTCATAATTGGAAAACTTGCATCGAAATTAGCTCACATCAATATTAGCATCCTTGTCAACAACATCCCACAATTGAGACTTCGTCTCTTTATGAGATAACTTCTGGTAAACAAACAGCGTATCTATGAGTGGACCTTCATGTTTGAATAGACTTTGAATTTGGGACAGCGGCGTAAATTGGTTCTTCACGAGCAGAGCATTTGTTCTCATGATAGATGAAACAAGCTCCTTATTGCTTCCTTGAACATGGCATTGGAATGGAACTGTCACTAGACAAGGAAAGACTGCATCTTCAGCATGGTGAGCGATGTCACGACCAGATAAGACCACACCAAAGGAAACATTAGTTTCTCCTATATAATTTGATAGGAGTCTGGCATATGCTGCCTGGCCTGCAGCTTGCAAGGAAACTCCAAGATCTTTGCATCGTCGGTTAATCGTGCTAAGTGGTTTCGAGACGTATTGACTGCTCACAACTATATCGCAATTTCGAACGTTGAAAGGAGTTAGGTTCGGAAATTTGGTGACTTGGAATTCCGATCCCATTTTACTCCAAAAGGACTCTGCATCAGAGTCTGGTTGAGATGAAGCAGCATTGAGAATATGACCTAATATGGGAGTGATAGGCACTGGCAATGAAAGAGGCTCAAAGCCTTTGTATTCATGAGCTACTTCGGAGAGTATCAATTCCAGAGATTGCGCATCATATATGGCATGTAAAGCCGTGAATTCGACGGCAATCTGAGATTGCGAATGCTGCAAAGCAATCTGCCATGGAGGCAAATGAAAATTTTCAAACATTAGGCGACTTTGATGTTGATTGTCTTCTTTTGACGGTGCTTCGTTGCGTTCAATCCATGGTAGAGTGGCATGCTTCTTGGTATAAGTTACCATTGCGAAAGGAGACTTGGGATCTTTGAGGCATATAAAACCAGTTCGCAACATCTCATGGCGAGCCATAACCTTGGACCAAGCGTCTTTCAAACGCAGGAGGTCTAGATCTTCCTTCAGCTTTAGAACAAGACGATTGAGATAGAAGTCTCCTTTAGACTCTGTAAACTTTGCAAGCATTCCGGACTGCATTGGGCTGCATGGCCGTATTGACTCAACATATGACTCCTCAATTGCTAGAATCTTTAAAACATGCTGCTTGTGTTCTAACTCAAATGACTGGAAATCAAACGACTGCAATGTTGTTCCACTGTTCGGCTTATGTAGTAACTCCACAATCTCGCTCATACTCGGTTTCTGCAGCTTCATATTTAGTTCGCTTCTTAATAATCATAAGGTTCTTTTGAATAGCCCACCTCTAGAATATCTGCGGCTGACACTGCATATCCCTTGCCCTTCAGTATCCTTGCGATCTGCACGGCATTTATGCTATCAAGCCCTAGTTGAAATATGGTGGTATCAGGCTTGACGGCGTCTGGTTCGTATTTGGACAAGCCAGACATAATGTCTCTGACTAAGGTCTCTTCGCTTGATAATTCTAAATTCTCAGCCATCACATGTGATGGTGATGCGGCATTCTTAGCTACCGAGTTCGTAATCATAAATTCTCTGGCTGTCTGCGCAACTAACGGCAGATTCCTATCTTCCCTGGCCATTTTGTCGAGACTTCGGGTTAACTGGTACTTGATTGTATGAATCACGAGATCGGCAAAGTCGTTCACGATTCTAGGTGCGTCAGCAGGCGGCACTTGCAAAGCGTCTGTGTAGAGACGTATAGAAATGTTGTTAAGTCTTGTAGATGGAATGATCTCAAGGATGATGGGAAATCCATCTCCCTCTTCTGAGACCAATCTCCATAACCTGAATTCAATTCTCTTGCGGGGCGCTGAAAATGACGATTGAGTCGAAGAGGGTCTGCCGTGTCTCGAGAATTTCTTCTGAATATCTCGCAGTGACGTGTGTTGATGGGCTAGTATGTTTGCATTGGCTTGCTGTGCAATTCTCACCACATCGATATTCAGAGCATTAGGTGATGTTTGGATACGAATAGGAAGCACATTGAAGCATGGCCCAAGTATACCCTCCACTCCATCCAGGAGCGCCGTCCTGCCGCTTAGAACAGTTCCAAAACAGATATCAGAAGAAAGTGTATAAATTGACAAAATTCGCGCCCATGATGCATGAAGTACAGTCAGTGGTGTCACAGATAGATTGTTGGAAGCTCTCTCAAAATCTGTCAGAGGAATTCCAAGGTCCTGCTGAAAGATCTCAAATCGAGAGCCTTCTCCACTAGTCCTATGTGTTGCTCGCTGGGGACACATATATGAACCAGAAATGTCACGTAAATATTCGCCCCAGAAGGAGTCGTGCTCCTTCTTATTTTCTCCTAATATATAGTCGACGAATTGGCTGAACTGGATTGCAGGCGGCAAAGAACTTCCTTCATAGGCATCTTCAATCTCCTTAAAAGCAGTGACATTGCTTCACCGTCATGTATCGCATGGTGGATGGAGAGAAGCAGCATTTTTGACCTGTACGAGTATCTGCAATGACTGAGATAGAGTATGGAACTCTATGGGGTTCATAGATTTGTTGTGCGAGAGCCGACTTTTGCTTTTTCACTTCAATATTCAAGTCTGTTGTTTCCACTGAGATGAAGGGCAGTGATATACTTTCTAGGATGACTTGTGCGAATGAAATCCTGGCGTCGCTGGTGCTGGCGAAACATGTCCGCAAAATATCATGTCTGCGAACTATTTGTTGCAAGACATCGCGGAGCCTTCCAGTGTCTCCATAGAACTCGAGCAAAATGTGATTCCAATAAGCCTGGTTATCATGCGAAGCTGTGCGTGAAAGCATTGCTTCCTGTAAGGCAGTACAAGGAATGACTGACTGGACTTTGTGGCCTTCTACATTTTCAAAATCGGAAGTAATCTCCTGGACAATGACACCCTCCAAAGAGTCACTTTTTCCCAGTACTGGAAGAGCAATTGAACGGTTACTTTCATGCTTAACTTTCTCTATAGCTTTTGCTAGCTCACCAATGGAGCTATTGCGCAAAATTAGAGATGTCAATTTGGCCAAACCCAGATTCTCTAAGCTTCTTCGCCACATATATAGCAGTTAATGAGTCGAGACCTATGCTATATAGGGAAGTATTCACTTTGAGGTGTTCCAACGGCGTCTGGGTGGCTTTGGAGATGATTTTTGCAATTTCTTCTTCGGCAGATGTTAAGTCCGTAATTGAGGCCGGCCTTGAGCGCGAGTATCGCTGCAGATCCTCTGGCGTCAACATATGGAATTTATCCGCCAATGTCTTAGTGTCGACTTTTTCACCGTTGTCATCGGAATCAGTGCAATGGGTATTAAGGAAGACGGAATCATGTAAGGGGTAGCTTAGCAGACAAGTCTTCGAAGAGACGATCTATCAATATCCCGAACTCATTGTTGAACTCGTGCCCTGTGAATCCCGATCGCTCTGGGACGAAGAAGGATATAAGTCGTTCTTGACCCTTATCCTTGTCTCTAACAATCATCGAAGTACAATCTCGCGCCTGCCCATTGCGGAGAATCACACTGTTAATCTCTCCCAGCTCAATCCTCTGGCCGCGCAACTTGACTTGGTCGTCTCTACGACCTGTAAACCGTAAGGAGCCGTCTGGCAACAGCCGTCCAAAATCTCCAGACCGATACAGTCTGCCGAAATCCGGGTGGTCGTAGAACTTTTCCTTTGTCAAGTCCGGCTGTTTAAGGTATTGCTGACCCTAATTTGTCGTTAGCAGACCATTTCTTTTATGAAATCTATGGTGGAAAAGCATAGCGGCTTACAACTTGGTCGCCACCGAAGCAGAATTCACCCACACCTCCTCTAGGTACGAGGGCAAAACCAGGGCCACCAGAGATTACAAATGCCGAGGTGTTTTTAATGGCTTTCCTATATTCCTTAGGTCATCAAATATAGAGACATTGGGGTTGACTGTGCAAATGTTTGTAGTCTCGCATGGACCGTAGCCTGCGAGTTTACTGGTTTAGCTCTAATCCTTCCACTCTCCCAGCATACTTTGAAACAACTCTCACCTTGATATAAATCTCTCTCTGCCCAGTCCTGGTGGACCTTTGCTGTCAAGCCCTCACCAGCTGTAACGAGAAGCCTCACTTCCGGAACATTTTCAGGGCGAACTAAACCGGCCACTGTTGGCGTGAGGCTTAGATGGGTTATATGCATATTTCTGATGACAGCCTCGATGTCACGGAACATTATGTCATTTGTGGCCGAGCAAAGAGTCATCCCAGTGTTCCAGGCGAAGAATATCTCAAAACCGAGACTTGAAGACTGTCAATGTACGTTTCATTTGTGCATAGGACTCCTAGATAGGATACGCACCATCAAAGGCCTGAGAGCAAGCTTGTAGAATCTTCGCGCTTGGGCCAGTAGGATAAATTTCGGCGAGTGCTGCAATATTGCTTTGCAGGTTGTGGTGAGTGATGACAACTCCTTTAGGTTTTCCCGTGCTTCCAGATGTGAAGACTACATATGCGGTATTTGAGCCTTCATGGGGAGAGTCATATTTTCGTCAGGATACTGTTCCATAAACATGGGAGTTTCCAGTTCTAAAGTTTGGAACCAATCTAGCGATCCTAAATCGGCGAGGATGCTGGAATCGATAATGCCTAACTTCGGCCTTGTTTCATTTAGAACGGCACGAATCCTTTCAATCGGAGTTGAAAGTGTTAAAGGTACATAACCTGCGGATAGCTTAATAACTGCCAATATTGAGACGTATAGCTCGACAGATTTGTCCAAGATAATTGCAACCAAGTCCCCACTTGAAACACCGCTGACAAGCAGATGTTGAGCAAGACGATTGCTTCGAGAATTGAGATCGCGGTAAGTAATACTCTCGAGATGGATAGTTCCGGTATGGAGATCGAGGGAATGAATGAACTCAATAGCATTTCGCATAGGAACATTCGCAGCAATTTTCTCAACTTGGTAAGCTAGATGTTCGAGATTGTCAAGACGCGTGAAGTGGCTATTCTCTATTGATAACACAGAAGAAGGAAGTTGCTCATTGACGGAGGTGAGTAGCGCCTCTGGTGAGCGAATAAAAATACCAGTAATGGCATCAATTTGCTCGAGTAGTAGATTGACTTGAGCTGCCGGAAAAGTAGACTCGTCAAAAGTAGCTGTAGCTCTTATTTTTCCATCAATCGCTTCCAGTTCAACAGTCAAGGGAAACTCTAAATAATCTGCAGATGCAGTCTGCTCGAAGAATGTATATGACTCGAAGACTCTAACAAAGTCTCCTGCCAAACAAAGAGACAGCCAAATAGACCGCTGCTACTTTCTACTCCGGAAACTTTCTTGATTTCACGAAGCGACAGATCTCCGTATTCGAGTGCCTTGCGATTATCTCTTTGGATGACGGTTAGGAGGTCGGAAATTGTCCGCACCCATGACAAATTGACCCGGTTTGGCAAAATACGAAGACACGGTCCTATTATCGCTTCGATACCATCGACAGGTACAGTTCTACCAGAGAAAACTGTACCTAGAATCACGTCCTGTGAGTCGAGATAGAATGATAGGATATATGCAAGTGAAGCTTGGAAAAGACTTGGCGACTTATCGACAAAGACCGAGCCTGTGCCCCAAGCTCTAGCAAGGAGAGATTGAAATCAAGGCTGAATCTACTACTTTTCTTCGTTAAGCCACGTCGACCGTGAAAATTCGGAAATTCCAATGGAATTGCACCCTGAAGATAATTGGCCCAGTATGATTCAGATTTCACCGCTGAATCAGATGAAGCTAACGTCAGATAATGCTGCACTAGGGCTGAGTACGATGGTCTTGAAACCAAAGGCTCCTCAGCTAGTGCAGATTGAAGATCACTTAGCAGAAGTTCCCAAGACCAACCGTCATAGATAGCATGGTGTAAGTGAAGCAGACTTCGCACTGAAGACTCATCCTGGATGAACTGTACTTTGAACGGAGTGATAATATTGGAATCGGCATTCATTCTCCAATCATAATCGAATAATGTTGTTTCTTGGAAGTAGTCGGTTACATTGGACGTATTCCATATGACTTGACAAAAGGGATGGCCAGCGAGGTCAAGCAATAAAAGGCGGATCGTAACATCACATTGCTTTGTATGAGCTTGCAAAATGCTTGCTTTATTCGCGCCAGATCAAGACTATTCGAAAATTTTAGCTCAATCCAGTTGCAGTATGCTTTACTGTCTCGAAGTGACTCTGAGAGCATCGCTAGTTGAATATCAGAACATAGTTCGACTCTTTCGACTCGATGCTGTAGACTCTCTGAACCGAGCACTTGAGAACATGCTTCTACAACAGAGTCCAGAGTGTTCTTGCTTATTTGAGGCGCCATATCCGATATTCTGCTAGAATTTCGAGCAAGATCCCAAATTCCGCTCACAGAATCCGCGGCGAGCAGTTTACTGACGTCCAAATTAATTTCAATCTCTCGTAACTTGGCTGCCAATTTTATGCCTTTCATAGAATCCAGACCTGCAGCTGAAAGGCTATCGGTCGATGTATTAACAAGTTCGTTAACGATCTCGGCAATCTTTTCCTCTAGTGGATCTCGAAAAGATATGCTTCTCTCCACAAATGTTTCCTTTTGATTTCTGGCATACTCGGCTTCCAGAGCCTTTCGGTCTATCTTGCCAGATTCGAGTTGTGGAAACTCGTGAACAATTACAAAGTCCCCAGGAACCATGTAACCAGGCAGCTTTCCCTGGCAAAATTCCGAATTTCACTAGGGTGTATGACATCCTCAACTTCAGCAATTAGCCATGCGATTAGGATCCCGCTGACAACTCCTGCAACTGTGGTGCGAATTCCTGGGGCCATGGAAACGACGCTTTCGATCTCTCCAAGCTCCACGCGTTGACCCCTCAACTTGATCTGACCCGTAGATACACGGCCGAGGCATTCAATGTCTCCATTTGGTAGCAATCTTGCTTTGTCACCGGTGCGGTATAAACGTCCATGTGTTTTGCTGCGGATAAAAGCCTGGGAATTTTCTAAGGGACGGTTGATGTAACCATCAGCTAGCTGTGGTCCGCCAACGACCAGCTCTCCAATTTGACCAATTGGTACGATGACAGGCTCGGACGAAGGCTGTGGTGCATTTTCTAGAGATACCACAAAAGCAGAAACAGTTTTAAAGGACGGCCAATCAAGTTTACTCTCGAGTCAGAGCGGAAATTGGGCGCCGCTGTGCAGTGAATTGCAGCTTCAGTCGGACCATACATTCCATAAAGGATCCCACCTTGCGCTTCCGAGGATCCAAACTCTTCCACAACCCGTTTGGTCAGCATTTCACCGATAGTGAGGAGTACATTGAGCGATGGCACGCTGTGGCGACTCCGCAAAAGCTCTCCGGCCACAGTTGGCGTCAGCTCAACAGCATCTACCCGCATTCTGGAGATAATTTGAGGAAGTTCTAAAAGCATGTTGCTTCGCTCTGAGCCAACAACTGTGGCTCCTCTGAACCAGGGAAAAATACTTCGAATACTGAGACATCGAATGTTGGGGAGGCAAATTGGAGAAACCTCTTAAAGGATGGAATAAGGTTGTCATGTGCGAGTAACGACTGCGCAGCTGCCCGATGCGAGATGGCCACGCCTTTCGGTCGGCCGGTTGAACCGGATGTGTACATGACATAGGCCAGATCCTCTGGAGAGAGGACAGGTTCTTGCCAGATATATGGAGATGGTCGTAATCCAGGGCCATCCACTAATAGGAGCGGACATCTGTTGCGTTGGTAACCTTTTACTGAATGTGGTATGAGTCACTACCATGTCCGCCGAGACGTCCTTTAGGATAAACCGAATTCTGTCTTCTGGGGCGTCTGTACTAAGTGGACAGAAAGCAGCGCCCGCCTTCAAAATCGCTAGCCATGCAATATAGAGTTCGGCAGACTGCGCGAGAAGCACAGGGACGATTCGACCCATTGGTTTTGGACGTGGAGGCCCGAGAACATGAGTAATGTGCATTGCCAACTTCGTTGAGAGGCAATCCAGCTCGTGAAAAGATAGACTCTGAACGGACAGGTCGCGTTCGAGAAAATCTAAAGCCGGGCTATCCCGTAGTCCGTGACTGAAAGCGAGCTGATGGAGATATTGAGGGCCCGGCAACACGTGAGGATATTGATTAGCTATGGACAATTTCAAATGTTCGTCCAAGCTAGCATTTGATGATATGAAAGAGTGTGCAAACCTTTGCATGGAACGTGTCAATTGCCATCCGATCTGCTCCAAATGAACTTGCAAGATTCCGACTTCTGAACGTAAAACACCACAGCATGCAGTCAAATCCATGTCAAAAGACAGATAAGGCTGGCCTGTGACTCGCTCCGCGCCCAATTGCAAGAGGCCATCCTCTCCTTTTGTCCGATGATGTTAACGGCAGTGAATCGCGTCTCTCCCATCTCCAATAAAGATATTGCTTCAAGCTTCTTTTCGGCCAAGTTAACTTTGACTGCTCGCTGATTCACGGCGAATACCGGCAGTTTATTGCCGGTATATGCGTGTAAAAGTGACGACCATGACAGCAGCACGGTCTCAACAGAGATAGCAGGCGTTCCATCGACAGAGTCCCATGATAGGTTTGTTTGCGTGGCGCTCTCTCCAGTTGGATAAATATCGGGGATTTGTGTCCATCTGTAGTCCATGATGATGACGCTTGCCCTGTAGGCTTGCGGGATGAATAATGACGGTAGATACTCTCGGACTGTCCTATCCACGCATGTCGTTGCAAACAATCTGAGAAGGAGGGAGAACGAACAGAGACAAAGTGAGCAGGATAAGCTATCAAGCTATCCCCACTGAGGGGCAGCTGGGTAGGAGGCAGTATGATGATTTTTTGTTAGGTTGAGTTCAATGACCATGGATACACAGATAGCGTAAATACGTACTGTATGTATCAATACACAGTTTACGTGACGGAAGTTACGTCGTCAACTGTCGAGAAGGGAAGGCGCGATGAACGGGGATTGCGACTTCCGCTTTTGGCGAGAAGGCAGCACCTGCCCGGAAAACTGCACGGCGTGGCAAAGATTGCAAAAGCCTGCCAAATTAATATGACGGCTACAAACAACTTCCAAGGTTGCTTGGCTGTGGAGAGTATTCGGATGACTCGTTGCTTGCTTGCTTGCTTAGGTACGGTGGACGCTCTTTTCTGACCAAAACGCATTCAAAGACAGATGTAACTTAGATCTTTCTGCAGATGTCGAATGCGTGTGCGATTCAACCGCAGTATTAGCATTTACGGTCCTCTCACCATCAACATGGCTGCTTAAGGGGCACTATGGCGACGCACTAATGTCGGACCTGTCGTGGCATCGACCGACTTGCTGCGATTTATCAGCAGTCGGTTCCGAGAAAAGCAGCCTCGGGCTTGATCAACAACTCGGACTAATAGCGTAGGGTTATCATCCGCGTGGCTTGAGCGTCATTCATCATTCACGCACGCATGGAATCGCCCGTCTTTGAAAAGAATCGCTCCTGCATGCATTCCATTTATTCTTCTTTGCGGCGTCTCCTGACCCGTTGTCGGCCACACGAGTACCTAGGTAGGTGGTATGTTCATGCAAAGAGAAGAGCGGCACCCTGTCCATTTTGTGCAAGGGGAAAAGTTTCGAGGCACTGCGGGGCATTGCATTACATCCCACTTGCTTCACTTCATGGGATGAAAGACTGAGTGGCAGTGAACCCTGATTTGGGCCCGAAATTTCAAGCTAAAACAATAATTAAGCTCAGTGTGGAGCGGATTACTTCGTCATGCATCTGTTACTTACCCGGTATGTTCCCTTGAGCATACTCACCACGACGTGGGGAATTTTTACCAGGCTAGAGAAATAGGATTCGACAAGCTGAGTGGCCTACTTCCAATTTGGCTCACCGAATGTTCTTTTCAGCTTCGTGCACCTGCTATATTCGAAAGGGGTTTTTGGTCGTTCAACATTGAAATCGGGGCGAGCCAAGGTACACCACGCTGGTATAACGTGCACACATCTTGGACTCTCTGCGCGAACAGCTTTCTCATCAAAACAATAATTTATCGTTCCCCAAAGTTATAAGAGGAGTTAACAAAATGGAGTCGCCCAGAGGCACGTTCAGGGAGGAACTCTACGATGTGGTTTGTGTGGGATTTGGGCCGGCGTCTCTAGCAATTGCCATTGCAATACACGATATTTTGGATCTTCGTACGTCGAATCATAATAAGAGACAGCAAAAATTATGTTTTCTAGAGAAACAGCAGCAATTCTCATGGCATTCAGGCATGATGGTTTCTGGATCCAAGATGCAAATATCATTCATCAAAGACTTGGCCACGATCCGTGACCCACGAAGCGAGTTCACCTTCTTAAATTATCTGAAGCGCCAGGGAAGGCTTATTGATTTTACGAATCTGGGCACTTTTCTACCGTCGCGACTAGAGTTCGCGGATTATATGCGCTGGTGTGCCAGTCGCTTTGTGGATGTTGTGACGTACGGCCAGGAGGTACTGGAAGTGTCTCCTGTAACGGCTCCCTCTGGCCTGATTGAATCATTTACCGTCAAATCGCAAAATGTGACTTCTGGGGAAATATCATCACAACGAGCAAGGAATGTGATCATTGCTGTGGGAGGGACGCCCAGGATGCCACAAGGAATCCCCGATCATCCACGGATTGTACACTCGTCTAGCTACTGCACAAGACTGTCGGACCTATTGAAGGATACTTCAAAACCATATAATATTGCCGTACTTGGAAGTGGGCAGAGCGCGGCAGAGATATTTCATGACCTGCATCAACAGTACCCTAGCGCGAAGACGACATTGATCATGAGAGATTCCGCCTTACGACCAAGTGATGATTCCCCGTTGTAAGCAGGATTTCTTCTTTCCACGTTATAACTGCATAGCTAGGCGTTGCTAACATCTTGACAACAAAATTTGCTAGCGTGAATGAAATCTTCAATCCTGAAAGGGTTGACGGATTTTACGCCAGCTCGGATGCAGAGCGGCAAAGGTCAATCGAATCTGACCGAGCCACGAACTATGGCGTGGTTCGGATTGAACTCATTGAAAAGATATATAATGATATATATATGCAAAAGATCCAGAGCCGTGACGAAGGCGAATGGCAACAGCGGATTCTGCCTCGTCGCGAAATCGCTCGGGTCGACCGGAGTGCGCCAGATGGCCGATTAAGACTTCATCTTCGATCAGTGGATAAGCATGACAACAACGACCCTAGCGTCAGCGGTACTGATGAGGTCCTGCACGCTGACGCTTTAATAGTCGCGACTGGATACAGCCGGAACGCGCACGAAAAGATACTAGCAAAAGTGGAACATCTCCGACCCAACAACAGCTGGCAAGTAAACCGCAACTACAGCCTGGCACTAGATCGAAACAAAGTGAGCTCGGACGCCGGGATTTGGCTTCAGGGATGCAACGAGAGCACCCATGGCATCAGTGACAGCTTGCTTTCGGTGCTGGCCACGCGAAGTGGGGAATTAGTGGAATCGATTTTTCGTAACAGTCGCGGTGCCTTGGCGCGGGATGCCATTCGCGCGTCGTTGTAGTCGACTGTCAATATATAAATGATGTTATTCAAGCTCCTTTATACATACAGAATTCAAGTCTTCTCTCCAGACCTTGAGAACTTCAGAGTAGACATTTATTTGAACGCGAACGTTGCGTACCAAGCGAACCTTGGAAGCCAAAGAGGTACCTAGTGGAGAAAAATGTTAGTCTATTTGACTAGTACGTCCGTACTGGCCTAACTAGAGCAGCCATATTTCTTTCTTATCCATCTTATCTGATCAAAACGGCCCATACAAGTACATAACGTGTATTAATACATAAAATCGAACATACTCCGGCATGAATAAAAAGTAGAAAATAGCGAAAGGTGCTCACTGTATAAATGTACAATTGATTTCATAGCCAGAGAATTAAATCGTGCATCGTGTCAACTTTCTAGCTACCAGTTCTACCAAAATCGAGGACGCCATTGCCCTCGTAAGTATCTTGTACATACATACCACTTACGATACGTACCGGTTCCATACGCCTTATCAGATGATCAGATAAAATCTCTTTCGCCCTATGTGGGACGTATCCACCTGCGTAGTCAAGTCCGATAAACGGCGCACACTGCGCATAGTTGTTCGATTCGATGGAGATAGAAATAAAACAGAGGCGCTAGGAATGGGAAAGGCGAGGCGAGTCCGCCATAAGGTGATACGTAAGATTATAACTATGTTACCGCGCTTACCGCTCCATTCCCGGCATTCCGAGATGGAAAGTCTTCGTTGCTACCTGTTGTTTTGATGCCGAGTACTCTGATAGTGTATTTTGTTCTTTTAAATCTATAGCCAAGTGGCTTCATACTGTGGTCTAGGTAGATCTCGCTGTTTGAGATATCTGAACAAGGTAATATATACGCATCCCGTTCAACAAGCCTGTGCATCAGGGACAAATCAATGCATTCAAATGACACCATGGGAATGAAAAGAGAAGCAAATCCGCTCGAAAATGAAGGCGTTTGTGCAGGGAGCAAGAATTGAGAGTGAAAAGTCTAGGGAAAAATGAGGCGAAGCTATGTTCATCAAACTGCCTGCTCGGGATCATCATTGGAAACACTCATATACGCGCCACTTCGGCTGGTTCCCCGTGGGTTCTCAGCGGCGGCTCATACATGGTATAATAATTGACAATCTCGCCATCAAGCATGCCAGATCCAGGCTCACGCTTTCGGAATATCGGCGCAGAATCCAACCAGAAATCTTTGCAGTTTGTCAGAACGCCGCGGGAATATGGGTTCTTCTGTTGCGCGGATCTGCCCTGGGCAGTAGCAAAGAATGTGTCGAGACCTAGTAGACCCATCCACTGCCCCAAGAATCCTTTTTACGCTGATGGTGGTGTGCATGTCCTCCATGCCCAGCAGTGGGAGGTGCCGGACCGTGACCTGCGCCAGTAAGGCCTGCAGCGGCAGGAGATGGAGTCCCTGCCACAAGAGCTGATGTGATAGCCTGAGAAGCCGAGTGTCCATCGAGCGAAGCACCACGCAGGTTCTCATACGTTGTTTGATGTCTGGAAATCTGGACAAGCTGTACGCAACACAGCATTGTTACCCAAATCAACTGCACGGCGGCCCAGAAAGCGACGAAGAGGGTAAAAGTATCTTTCGACAATATCGTGCAAAGATTATCGTTAATGATGTTGCATTTGAGAGTTTCCGGCGCAGGGAGTAGCTCGATATCTTGAGGATAGTAAGACGCGGTTAGACTCAATCCGTAACTTTGCGGAATATCACTTTGACTTACAAGCAACCACCAATTGAATGAAAAGCAATATACCGATCTCCAAAGATATGATGTAAATGACAAAATGTCGTAGATTATTTGCTCCCACACAGTTGAAGATCCATGGACAGTGGCTGGAACGATGTTAGCTTTACAGCCGATGATATGCTAAATCAAGCTTGTTACATAGTACATACTGGTCGTGTTTGGCGACACACCGAGAACACCGTCGACAATGCTTGCTTCGCAAAGGCTTTCGCACCATGCAGTGAATGCAAAATGCTCTTCGTTGAATTGCCAGTTGTCGATCAGCTCTCGCATGGTCTCTCTCTGCTGGTTCCTGCTACTTAGCTTAGGTACGTAGCCGGGGTCTTCAATCATAGCAAATATATAGAAATATGTCGTCGAGAGCATAAATACGGCAAAGAAGACGTTTAAGATAGGATGCGTGGACCACGTCACTGCTGCGTATGAGTGACTTTGTCTCTTCGTTTCTTGTGGCAGGAGAAAACTCACCAGGCATTACTCGGAAAACGTATGTAGCTCCAACCCAGAAAAGACTACCTGCAAAGACACCGGCGAGGTATGGCTATTGGCCGATTAGCGAGTAACATGCGAATACATGGAAATGGTTAAATCGGGCTCACCGTCTTCTGCAGCACACGAAATTCTCCAGGTCCCTTACTAGCAACTTGTTGAGCCAGATACTGCATGCCAAAATGAGCACTGCCGCAACTGGAATACCAATGTAGATAGCAAAGTTGCTGAGGATCCAAATCGACATGTAGAGCGTGAGGAATGGCCAAAGGAAGAAGAACTTGGTCAATAGGCTTTTATTGTGCACAAATATGGTCATGCCAAGTGGAAGCGTCTTCAGGTTGCCGTTTTTATCGTATCCATAGTCATTCAAGGCTCGATGATAGATTCGAAGCGACTTCATCTCATTAGCCACATCAGACGGCGACTTCCGTCTCTCGTTTTCGCGAACCGGTCTGCTCCATATTCAAGTACTTTTGAACGCACATATACGAGCCCTTGACCAATGCCCAGTGTAACGGAGTGAGCCCGCCCTCGTCTGCCGCATTAACGTTGGCGCCCCATCGCAGAAATAGATCGACACAGACAGGGAGTCCCTTATACGCCGCCCACATCAAACCGGTATGACCTTGAGGATCCGGAATATCAACTGGGATGCCTTGATGTAGCAAAAGAAATACCAAATAAGCGTTTCCATCGATTGTAGCCAAGTGCAAGATATTATATCCTTGGACGTCGGTGAGAAGCGGGTCAGCACCCCGTTGAAGGAGCAGATCGACAATATAGTAGTGACATCGCTGTGCAGCCCACATCGCCGGTGTTGCGACAGACTCGCCTCCTTTTGCATTCACGTCGGCTCCGGAGTCGAGAAGAAAGCGACACATCGCATACTGGTTATTGATCGCTGCCCACTGCCCAGACAAATAACAATGATTAGATGTAGCGCACTTTTGAAGTCCGAATACGTCGAGCACACTTACATGTAACGGCGTGATCCCTTCCTCGTCTTGGTATTTGGCATTGTATTTCTTTGTGTCAAAGAGTCTTTGCATCGCACCAATTTCGCCCAAACGAGCCAACTGCATGATATCTGATTCGATTGGCACACCAGCCTGTCCGTCTGCTGTAGTCATATTCTTGAGCTCAACACCGTCTGTCGAGGCTTGTGGTGGCGCCGCTGACGATTTCCCATTCGGCATCGCTTGTATAGTTGCATTGCCATTTTGTTGGGGGTGGGTGTCGATGAGGACATTTCTTTCGTCTGTGGTCAACAAAACAAATCAGAAACAGAGTCTGGCGTTAGTTAGTCAAAAGGAGTTAGTTGAGTTGGGCGCTGCAAGGGAAAGCGCTAATAACGTAAACCGATCGCGCAAATCTGAATCATAACAAGTCGTTCAAGAAAAAGGACAAAAACGCTGGAAAGGGCGGAGACAATCTTGATGAATCGACATTTATTTAAATTGCCCTGGTTGATATGAAGTTATGAAGCTTTTGGAATGGCGGGAGCCTCGGGCCCTGTGGCTGAGCAGCGGTAAACTAGCCTAACCGTATTTAGTTAACTAGCTAACTAGGCCCACCGGGGCCCTTAGGGCTTAGGCCCTAGGCAATGTGATAGTATCATCCTTCTCCTTCAATGAGATGGATAAAACCAATCAGACCACTGCCACTAGCTTCTGTGTTCCTTCGTCCTGATTTTCCTCCCCGCTGCCAATGTGTTCCTCCAACTTCCTGAAATCCACTTCCAACATGAAACCTCTGTCCTTGATCTCTATGCATGTGTTGAAAGGAAATGAACAAAGAATGAGGGCAGGCACCAATCTGTCAAGTTGCATGATTAGGCGAGTCAAAGACTCTGTAGCCTGACAAAGCTTGTACTGAAACCGAAATGTGATCAATTGACGCAAAGAATGCTTTACTTGACTGGGACAAGTCAGGGCTGCTGTCTACTATATAAGGTCACCCAGTCGGACCGCTCTGAGCCCGCAACATCATCATTCGGGATACCTGGGTATCTGCAGCTGACAATCCATCTTTGGGCATTTCTTCTTAGAATCCACTACTGGGCTTATCCCGACATTGCATATCATCGTCATTCAAGGTTCTTAAAGCAAGTCTTCGAAATACACACTTCCCTGTATATATCAAGCAAACTATCAGCGCCTCAGACCTCTCGCTAACCCTTACTCCCAGTCTCGCCCCATGGAGCCAAACACGCATATCACGCTCAACGATGTGGACAGACGTTGGAAGTACCGTGCGGGATGGCCGCGCCTTTGCTATGAACGAGTAGTAACGTCCCCGTCTTTGGGGAACATCTCAGAGCGCGACTTGCAAGCTCTGGCATCTCGAATCAGCATGATTCTAGACAAACATCACATCGCTTACCGGAGGCCCCTAGGAGCAATTTTCTGACCCTGGCGTATCGAACGCAACGTCGGTATCTGAGTAGCCCTCCTGAAGATCATTTCCATGTGCTTGTCAACTGTGTATTTGATCCAGAACAACATAGAGCACGCCCCGATGCATGGGCAATGGCCGTTGTCGATATCCACCACGCAATCTGTGGAATCCCGAGTGTACGCCGCCTTGGCATTGAGCTTTACGACAGGGTGTACGAACAGTCTCTGCACCTTAGCGACTTTCCCCTCATTCTGCACAAACCATCGAAGCATGGACGACCCAATATCGACCTCAAATCCGCGCCAAGTTCGAGAGTCTGCCTAGGCTCTGGCAGGCCATGGGCCTAATGGGACTGAAGGCATCCAACGAACGCACCGAAGACCACGCATGTGTCCTGTGGTTTGACGCAATCGATAAAGACGATGCCCAGTGGAGAGACTTGGAAGCAGAGCTTGTCTCCATGTTGCCAGACAATATCTCTGTTGAGATATGGCAAGCTAAGCTTTATGCGACGATGACGTCCCCACGGTCAAGGGCCTCCATATCGAGGATTTCAGCTTCCCTCCGAAACCTGGAAATAGCCTTGGAGTTTTGAATGATGGGTCAATAAGCGCTACACTTGGGGATACGTCCACGTGCACACTGGGGTAGTTCGACGTCCAAAGACCGAATCTATGGCGTAACAAACGCCCATCTACTGCTGAAATATGACCCGGCCCTTCAAAGGATCGAGCAGCGTCGATTAGCTTCAGGCATTTGCCTGAGCCCACAAGGGAACAGATATCATATGCAGTCTCCTGCCCAGATGGATATCGATGATTTCCTTAGGAAAAATGAAAACAACATTGAGGTCTACCGTGAGAGGAAGGAGACGACTGAGCAAAAAGAACTTCAGAAAGATGACGTGGAAGCTGTTCAGCGACTAGATGATTCCCTTGGCGGACTAAATGCAGCAATCAACCTTTTCACGCAGCAAGTTGAAACAGCACGTCAAAACCGTTTCATAGGCGACGTAACAGCTTTGGCATGTGGCAAATGCGACAACCAGAATCTCGAATTTGACCACAGCCTTGGGATGGACATTGCTCTTATTGATTTCACCGCGTTAGTACCGCGTCCGGAGGAAGTTCTGCTTCCGCCTTACAACTCGCACATCGTTACCGAAGACGACATATGGCAGTCATGGGACGTAGATGGTTTGTCCTGCACGAACGGAAAACGCCCCATCGAGATTGTTGGCAAATGTGGTCGGTCGACGAGGTACACCGAAGGGTTGGTACATCGTATCATGATTGATCTTGATATTGATATCGGCGATACTCATCTTCAGAAATTTCCGCGTGGGCTGTTCGTGCGTTCGGCCCCAATAGTGAACCCTTCTCGCAACCAGGCGACTCTGGCTCCTTCATATTTGCCCAGAACAAACGCAAATATCCAGGGTACAAGAATACATTCAGAAAGGCGGCTAACGACGACGGAGATTTGTGCGTGGTAGGACTCCAGTTTGCAGCAAGTCTTGATGCTAACTTGACTTATTTCATACCATTCGACGCCGTGGTGGAAAAGATCGAAGCTCTCACAGGGGAAAGTGACGTGGCCCGTCAAGCGTGAAATAGCTTCCTAATTCATTTTTCTTTGTTTTCGTCCCATCGTCGAGAAACGATACTTGATCCCTGTGTGCCCTGGTTACTCCTGAGCTCCTAGAATGTTTGTTGCTTAGATAGTTCGCTGGTTCTGTTTTTCGGCTAGTTAGAAAATTGGGGATATTCACAATTGCCGATGATTATCAAAAATCATAATCCAACTAGTACGCTTAACTATGATCCAAATAGTGCTTTATAATACAGGGTATATTCACGAAATACCAAATAAATTCCATATAGGAGTCGGCTTCCCAAGCCAACAGCTAGCTAGCCAGCCGCCTTCAGTCCCAAAGGAAGTGGACGATGTTTGAACAGAAGACATATCTCTCCTTCAATTCAAGATCGTAAAGCATGAGCTTGTGCATGCAACGCAACAGATGTATGCCGATCTCTCCACATTCAAAGGCCAAAACTAAACTCAAGCTAGGATTGTTTCACGACTGAATATCAGGGACGCTGAAGGAATATTTCGTGTGATGGTAGATGCTGTGTCATTGCGATGCCCGCCGGTGGCGGCGCTAGGTAAGTCCCACCAAGACGCGGCGTATCCTGGAGTAACTTGGCCTGATCCAGCAACCCGTGAGCATCGACGCGTAAATCAAAATCTGTAAGGAAACAGAATGTGATCTCAAGGCGAGTGAGTTCGCGCTCTGCGACTCCACCGACGCGGGCAAAGCGGGCGTGCGGATAACTCAAGTCTTCAAGCGCCTTCATTGCCACTCGAAGCGCTGCCAGTACCAAACGGTGCACGTTGCGAGGAGTAACCGACAAGGCTCTTTCCGCGAAAACCATCCTTGTGATATAGAGGCTTGCCGCAAGGTAGACGGCAGTCGACATGGGGCAGTATCTGTGAAGACGAACTAGATAATCCTCCAAAGAAATGGGTGGCGCTTTCTTGGAATAGAACCTTTTCACCAACACATTATGTTGGACTACGCCTTCGGCAGTCATATCCTTAGGAGCGTCTTTGACGTCGGCGCGGTGCAGTTCGGTGATGCTAACAGTCGAGTTTTGTTTCTCGGCAATTATATCCACGCCTTGTGCACGATCCTCCGGGTTAGGCGGCTGCTGTGCGTATGGGGTTGCAGGAATATCGCCAGTGATACGTGCCAATTCGGTCAAATAGACAGTGACGGCTTTCAAAGCGTCGGTAGCAGGTATCTGGAATATATCTACACCGTTTCGCGCATCCGTGGGAGAAACCCCGATTCCGCAGGCGCATGCTGGGGTGACGAGTCCGTAAGCTCTTCTCCATCTTCATGATGCTCAGTCTGAGCACCCATTGTGTCCAATCACTGGCTAGAAAGGCGTCAAAGGTCGATAGGTAGAGGCAAGGGAAGTAACAATGTCGTGAGTACACCTGAGACTACAGGCGCACATGGAAGCTTTGGATAAACCTCTCATTGTCCTCCGAATATTTTGTGTAGCCAACGATTAACGCTTCGCTGTGGATGAATTGAAAGGTAGGCGCAGCAGAAAGGAGTAGGTGAATGTCGACACGAAGGGCAAATTGCGCTTCAGTTCAGAAAGAACGTCAAAGAGTCCAGCGTCGACTTGGAGATGGACGAAGAATCGAAGACGTTGGGACGTTTTTGCGGTGCAGGCGACGCTCCATTTTTCGGCGACTGAATGCAACGCCATTGGCGGGGAATGCTCACAGCTTAAGCCTAAAAGGGTCGTCGAGCATCTCCTCATTCTGAAGAACTTCAACTCTTCAAACTACAGTTATTACATGCGAGTACACTGAAGGAGAAGCTTTGAATGCATCAATTTGCCATGTTACAGCTAATACTACCTACATGCAAAACATGCGTGTAAAAAGAAAGAAAAAAGAAAAACACGACGATTGTGGTGTGTCTGACAAGTCCTGCTTAGCAGATCAGCGTCGTCGCCTATTCCTATTCTCGGACCCAATTAGTACGGGGTTGATCCGTAACTCGACGGCTTCCTTCTTGCGGCTGATGCCGAGAGGACGCAGATGAATGTTGCGTCGGGGATTGTTGTCATCGAGTGCCACCCGGCGGACCTGGCGAGTCAATTTCCGAATCCGTAACCTTTCCCCATCCTCATTGGATTCATATTCCGCCTCAACGACAGATACTCGCGCGTGAACGAGTTTTGGGCGTCTTCTATGTTCAGTCTCAGAAGGTCTAGTGACATGGCGAGCCATTTCACGGTTCACGAGACCCATTAGCCCATCGTCTTCACCTCGCCGTGTTGAATGTGTTGATGGGACCAGAGCGGTGTCTCGCCGTGCCGATGTGACCTGTGCCGTCTCTCGTCGTGCCGATGGTGCTAGAGCCGTCTCTCGTCGTGCCGATGGTGCTTGAGCCGTCTCTCGTCGTGCCAATGATGCTAGAGCTGTCTCTCGCCGTGCTGATGGGGCCTGAGCTGTCTCTCGTCGTGCCGATGGTGCAAGAGCCGTCTCTCGTCGTGCCAATGGTGCAAGAGCTGTCTCTCGCCGTGCTGATGGGGCCTGAGCCGTCTCTCGCCGTGCTGATGGGCGTACTGACCTCGCTGTGTCCCGGCTCGGTCTATCCCTGGAGCTTGAGGTAGACGAGTTTCTGCCAGCCTCTTCTGCATAGAGCGTGAACAAACGATCAGCCATTTTCGATTTTTCCCTTGGGCGTCCCGCGGATATCTCCCAACGAGTGGAAACTGCACTTGAGTCGACTACAAAGAAGACAACTAAGATATGGGCTGTTGAAGTCGGTTTGTATGGTTCTGAATTTCTCACGTTTTCTTGCTCTGACACGTTCCGAAATATGATCCCTAGACTGGGAGAAAGGTGCCAATTTATACATTGAAGCTTGAGGAGGTCAATGGTGAATTTTGTGTCGAAAAGACCACCTCAAACAAGGGTATACAATGCATTCTTGTGTTTGTTCTTTTGAAAAACCTTGGAATCCTTTCATTTCATCAAAGAAGCAAGAGTTTCGTCTACATTGCCATTATAACCGCCTACACAAAGACTGGGCCCGAGTTAAGATCCAGGCCAAACAATGTCGGGCGACATTAGATGGCGATATCAATGGATACCTATGGTATGCAGCTCCTCTCACACAAAATGATCTGATAGACTTAGTGGGATACAGAAAAAGAGTCAAATCATGGTCCGGTTGGCTGCAATTTCCGATTTACAACTAAGCTTGGCATGATTACAACTCTCTCTTTTGGTACATTGCCATCCCACAACACCATACCCAACCAATTCCTCTTCCCCTGGATAGATATGGACTGTCGATAGACATGACAAAGCCTATTGTTCAGCCGGCTTTATGCTACTTCCACTGTCATCAAACAGTATCACGAGAATAGTGCACAAAGAAAAGAACTAAGAGATCGAGATGGAATCAAAACAAATGCGACAAGAATAAAGGCTTTGAGTCTACAAAGTACGTACGAAACTGTCTGTCAGGTCGCTTTGGAGCTTCAAAGTATAAGCCAAGAGGATAGTCGATTCAGCATGAAACCGATACAGGCTGGATGTGTCTCATAATGGATGCAAATGTATGCTCTTTTTCAGTCAGAACAAAGACTTAGGTCTTGTTGGCCGAAACCTCAGATGTAGCTGAACAATGGAGTTTACGCCTGACTAGGAGTCATTTATGTCGGAGCTTTCTGTATTGACCACCAGACACGATTCTGAACAGACGGAGGAAAAATCCGTAATATGCTTAGGGAGGAAAAATCATGGCTGTCTCCATTTCTCTATAAATTTCTCCCGAAACCTATCCGGTTCTGTCAGCATACCCAAATCGACTTTTTCTATCTCCTCCTGAATAAGCATGAGCTCCTTCTCCAGTTTTGCCAGATTTTCTTTCTGGACTGGGTCCACTAGTGATAGCCCTGATGCGTACGAGGAATCGGTAGCCTGCAACGTTGATATCAAAAGCTCCTTGGCCTCATCGGTAACACTCAATGATGCAAGCAGTGGCATTTCTGCGGACATGCCCATCGAGTTGTGGCGGAGTACGCCGGCCATTTCTGATCGCTTTTCCGAAATCATGTCCGCGAGAGAGTCCTCGCCATGCAATGTCATTGAGATACCTAGACGTCGAAGAAAGCTCTCGAGAGCCTGTGCCTGTGACTGGGACTGCGTAGGCCTTGATGTTTGTACCCTGGTAGACGATATGGATGATGCTCGGCGATGAGACTTTTGCTTTCAGCCTCGACAGTCTGATTATCCGTTATTTCCTCCTTAAACAAGAGGGATAACTGATCTAAAGCTTCGCGGTGCGAATGACGATAGAGGATACCGTCGACATCATGTTTCGTAGAACTTGCCATCTCAGAAAGCAAATCCAATATCTTTAAACAAAATTAGGCCCTGGAGAATAAAAAAGGGTGTTGGGAGAAAACGCATACCGCGTCCAAATTCACCTCCAATGAACAAGCGAAATCATTTCTCTTTTTCTCAAGCTCGTCAAGTATGGGCTGCCCAAACTCCTGTCTCGCAGACATTTCAGCCAAGACATCAATTTCAGAGTAGAGTGACTCCAGGTCCTTTTCCAATGCAATGCACGCATCGTGACTATCAGAGACATCAGCCGGAGCGTCAACGTCCGTAAGAGGTGTTTCTAAATATAAACGATCTAAGCGGCACCGACTCTCCTCGGACGTCAAATTCGAGAGGGTAGAAATCAGTTGTAGCACTCGCGTCTCCATTTGTTTGTCCATCTCTGTCAGCTCCAATTCGGTGGCCAGCTTTTCTATTTTAACAAGAACATTGTCATCGTTCATCAGCTTGGAGCTCACGCTTTGAAGTAGTTGTTTTTCTCCGCGCTCCTTTGCTGTTGGTAGTCAAGCATTCTGCTTTCGAAACTGTTCACGATTTCCTCAGCCTAAGGTCTGGTAAATAACACAGTATCATATAGTTTGTGCGATATAGAGATCATGCGAGCTATACCATAGCTTTGGTCCTTTGTTTCTCCAACAGATGTTGCCGGTTCAGTGCAGTCAGGTATCGGTCATGGTCTCGATCGGCTTCCTGCCGGGTCGTTTGTATTGTTCTAGCGAGCTCCAACTGTGCTTTCAACGTCGCTACTTGTCGTGCACATGTTGCAGTGGAAGACTTCAAATTCGTCGTAGCTGCGCGGATTTCGTCGTCGGTCAAGGGTCGTGTCGATGCCAGCTCAGACTGTCGGAGTAGGGTCTCAAGTGCACCGGAGCGCTCCAAAGCTCTGATTCTATGATTGGCGCCGCGATCAGTGAGCTTGGATAGTTATATCTATATGTACCGCAGTCAAACGTACAAGGCTGCTTCATCCTTTGAGAGTAGCGTGTGGGGACCGAGGTGCTCCATCACCCACTGCGCATTGCTTCTGCCTTG
This sequence comes from Talaromyces trachyspermus, assembly GCA_020137715.1. Taxonomy (NCBI): domain Eukaryota; kingdom Fungi; phylum Ascomycota; class Eurotiomycetes; order Eurotiales; family Trichocomaceae; genus Talaromyces; species Talaromyces trachyspermus. Next base: position 10,288,338 of record JACGXQ010000015.1, on the reverse strand, counting down.
CTGTGATCCATTGTCTAGTTCTCGCTCAATAGCCTCTTTCTTGAAGTTGACGCCATGCTCCTGGAGGGCTGAGATGAGCAGAGACGTTGCGGTGATGTGACGCGGCATGTTCCAGGTTGCTCAGAGAGTCGGAGGTGCGACAACAAAGATATGCAACGCTCCACGGGCAGATCTCCCGCCACAGCATGGAGGGCTGCGCGAAACAGAATAACTGTTTCTGCAGTTGCCCAATGCTTTGATTGGATAATCGGAGGTTCTTTTGGTGACTATTGATTATGATCGAGCACGGGCGGAAGTTGACAAAGTTCAAACACCAGGCGCGGCTAGAAGCGGCGAGGGGCACAGCAAATCAGTCCACAATTTGCCAGCTACTTACTCTACTTGAAAAGAATCATCGCAACCACCTTGGAAGGCTTATGTATAACTACCTGTCAATCACACTATACTCCAATTTGATATATTAGCTGGTATATATCTCTACGATGACTTCTTCACAGTCCGTCACTCCCCGGGGTGCTCAACAGCATCATGGAACATATTGGAAACACGCCCCTCGTCCGATTGAACCGTCTCCCGCAGAGCTTCGGTATTGAAGCGACCGTCTACGCGAAACTCGAATACTTCAACGCCGGTGGCAGTGTGAAGGACCGCATTGCCCTCCGAATGATCGAGGAGGCCGAGAAGTCTGGCAGAATCAAGCCTGGAGACACGTTGATCGAGCCGACAAGTGGGAATACGTAAGACGCCGAATATGTCCTAAGTACGTCGTATTGTGCAGGCTGACATTTTCATTTCAAGTGGCATTGGCTTGGCACTTGTAGCAGCAGTCAAAGGTAGGGCACACTCACCCCTCTTCGATGTACAGTGCTGAACGGGTGCGATCTTCAATACAGGATATAAAACGATAATCACCCTACCAGAAAAATGTCCGCCGAGAAAGTCTCAGTGCTCCGTGCCCTCAATGCCAATATCATCCGCACACCCACACAAGCCGCCTACGACTCCCGGAGTCTCACATAGGAGTTGCCAGACGCCTTGAGAAAGAATTGCCAAACGCGCACATTCTCGACCAATACAGCAACGTCAACAACCCATTGGCGCATGAGTATGGTACCGCGCAGGAAATATGGACTCAAACCGAGGGCAAAGTTACAGCGGTGATAGGCGGTGCTGGCACCGGAGGTACTATTACCGGCATTTCGAGAGGCGTAAAGAAACACAATTCTGCCGTCAAGATCATTGCCGCCGATCCATATGGCTCGATTCTGGCGCTTCCTGCAGCCCTGAATGTAGAGCACGAAAATGAGCCGTACAAGGTTGAAGGCATTGGCTATGACTTTGTTCCCGATGTCCTCGACCAGTATTCCGTTGATAAATGGTACAAGACGGATGACAAGGAGTCCTTCCAATACGCCCGCCGATTGATTGCTGAAGAGGGTCTTCTGGTTGGAGGTAGCAGTGGAAGTGCCTTTGCAGCTTTCGTCAAGGCGCATCAGGAAAATGCTTTTACCAAGGACGACGTTGTTGTAGTAGTCTGCCCAGATAGTATTCGAAGCTATCTCACCAAGGTAAATCTGACACGAGAAAGAAACCCCCATTGTTGCATCAACTAACGAATCTATTCCTAGTTTGTGGACGATGACTGGCTAGCTGCAAATGATCTACTCCCTTCTGTGCCAGCTGAGCTTTCGACCATTTCCTCCGAAACGCCAGCCCGCGATGACAAGAAGGACGTCTTTGCCAACGGCCGAGTTCGCTCGCTCAGACTCAAACCTGTAACTACAGTACGAACGAACGATTCATGTCAGTCCGCAATCGAACTTATGCGCGACAAAGGCTTCGATCAGCTACCCGTTCTAAGCGCGGATGGCAAGAAACTCGCCGGACTCGTCACTCTCGGCAACGTTTTAAGCTGGATTTCTCGCGGGCGAGCTACTGGCAAGAGCCCTGTCGCCGATGTCATGTTTGACTTTTCAAAGCTACCGGAAGTTGTCACGGATCCTAGGGATATCGGAGTATCGTTGCAGGCTGCTACTTCCAAAGCGGATGCAGGACAGCAACAGAAGGCAAAGAATCGCAATAAATTCTTTGAGATTACATGGGACACGCCGCTCAGCGTTCTCAACCGCTTCTTTGAATGGAATAGTGCTGCCATAATAACTGAGCGCGACGAGAATGGCACCATCAAGCCTGTTGCAGTCGCGACAAAGGTTGATTTGCTTACTTGGTTGTTGCATCATAACAACAACAAGTCATAAATCTATAATTAATTGTCTTTTAATATTACTTTTTCTTTTCGCTTTGGCCATGTTTGGGTAAGGTGGCTTTCTGGCCTTGACTTCGACATCTTAGCTAGACGTGAGGTACTCCATAGATATAATTCACAAGCTGATGCTGCTTTTGCTGTATTCTAGTAGAGCCAGGGCACAGGTACAGTGTACCTGTTCGTCACAAGGCTTCAACGGCAAATGGAAGGAAACGTTGACAAGGGATGCGGCCTTGATTGGAAATCATTCCCCATAGTAAGCCCTCTCCTCACCTCTAGCCTTGATATCCATATTAGCACTAAAGACCGGAAGACAGAGTGGCTGCCTTACAGATACCAGTGCATCTAAGACCTTGAAAAGACTTCTTTCAGGTCAGGAGGGAAGACCTTGTGATGGAGGCGTAGTGCGAGTGAGGAGTCCCTGATCGTCCTGAAACGCACCACTGGCGAATCGCCGTTCTGCAAATCTGGTTGAACGTAGAGATTCAGAGACACTTTCCAATCCATTCTTCCCATTTCCGGATACCAGTCGCTCCGTGTACGTCCCCGTCCTGAGCCTTGGTGAATCCCCAATAACCTCGACCTTAATGCCGATTTCGTCTTCCAAAGCCTGGAAACTAAATGACTCGCGGCCATCGTCACCTCCTAGAATTTCATCCTCATCCTCATTGAGTTCTGAGCCCGCGCTAGCATCCATGAGGCCCTTCTGACGAGTCTTCCTGATCCGATCAATCTCCGACTCAAGCTTTTGTCGGACAGATGCCGGTGGCAGGGCTGTGAATAGGTCCTGCTTGTTTGATGCTACTAGAAGAGGTATCGTCGTTCCGGCCTTTGAAGAAGACTTGGCCTTGTTCAATACAACTTTCTGCAACAACAGGAGGACGTCGTATAAATAACCCGCACTGTCCCTTAAACTCTCGGCCTCTTCCGAGAGTGATGCAGCGTCCACGAAGAAAATGATGCCTCGAGTAGGGGATGCTTCTTTCTTTGACCTCAAGTCGGTTTGGAGTTGGGATAACTGCGCTGATCGGAGCTTGCCATGGCCAGGAGTGTCTCTCAAGATGTATTTGACAGGGTTCCTTTTCGCATCGGAAAGACTAGGGTCGTTCACAGATCGATAACGATTGGAGAATATGGGAACGGACAGCGGAAGAGTGACGGTCGCCGATGTGGATGTCTGAGATGTATGCGTTTTGGGTGTTGCATTTGGTCGCCGCAATGAGGCTGATTCGACCTATAAAAACGGCGATATGAATGCTGTCGCTTCGTGGCTACAAGGGGAGAAGAGGACACAACATACCAGTGTAAGAAAAGCAGTCTTTCCAACTCCACTCGGCCCGAGCAGAACGAATGTTGATAAGGAGGGGCTTGCCGCCTTGCGATAGAGCGCCCAATGAAGTAAAGCAGGCAGTGCGAGGACAACCGCAAGGGCTAGGAAGATTGCAATCGGGTTGCCATCAAGTAACGTTGTAGCGACAGATTCGACCTTACTCCAGTCCATGGTAGTCAGAGGTTATATCCACGAAGTGGACAAAATAGAACTTCGACAAACGCGTAGTTCAAGAGTCGAAAGGGAAGAACAGCCAGGGAGTATCATGTATGCGGTCTGAAGCATGAGGTTAGGTATGGAACTTTGGAAGGTTTACTTTTCGCAGGAAGGAAATCTCGCTGCAGCCTCAGGCAGCAATAATGCCAAGGCCTGAAAGGTATGCGACACCAACCAATCAACGCTGCCTGCTCTCCCTCTGGCATTCAAGGAGCTTCGCGTTGCGACAATGCGTAGGAAACCAGGCCAGGAGGCTGCCACTCTGTCTTTGCAATGACTTGCCACGGCGGTGCTGTCCTCGAAACGTGGGAAGTCCGCAATTCTCTCCTGGTCTTCGGCTCCAATAGCATCAACAAACGACCGACGGACTACAAACATGAAGTTGCCCAAAGCAGTCTCGTTGCTAGCGCTAATCCCTCTTCCTCTAACAGCATTCGCTGATGTGAAATTCACGGATCCTGACCTGGCTCTACGGTCAACAGTGGCGATATATTGACAGCTTACTGGAAAGAGTCTGGAGAGGCACCCAGTCTACTAGACCTGCATGATTATGACCTCTTCCTATGCGCTGGGGATCCTCGGAGGAAGACTCTGTACGATACGAGCTGATTCCATTGTCTGCAAAATTTGGACCATCGAGCTGACAACACGTTCATGATGATCTTGCAGGAGGATTTGGCCCTCCTTGTACAAAACGGTCTTTTGAGAGGGGAACTCTGTTTCTTTCCAGATCCAACCGCATCTTGGTTCTTCCTATCCCGATGCATAGTATGGCAAACCCGGTAGATATACGCGTGGAATTCCGTCCTTTGCTAATATCAATATGATCAGTTTTCTTAAAATGATATCCCGAGGGCCCAATAACGCAACGGTGGTGAATTATTCCCAACGATTCTCTGTGAACGGCATGAGAGGCACATTTTCCGAGCGCGTTCAGTACGGTTTATCCCTGGCAAATGACACTGGTTCCCACCAAGATCTCAAGAAGAGACAGGCTGTGGGTGTTGCGGCAGAACAGGCGCTTTATACTGTTCCGTACCCGGAACAGTCGACAGGGCTCACCAAATATGCACCCATGGCTAGACAGCCCGGTACCGCAATTACAGCAAAGAGTGCTCCGCCCGTATTTCCTACCAGTGCTTTCTCTGTTGCCCGCACTTTCTTGCCGATACCCACATGGCAAACCACATTAACTGCCTCGCAGACTTTGTCCACAACTGGTATCGAGAATCCTGTAAGTTTGCTTGCTGTAAAAGGGACAGCCGTAATGTTTGATCGATACTAATCAATTGAACATCATAGGCGACACCGGCACCTCATCCTAAGGACGATATGGAATTGTTCCTTAAGAGATGGGCCGACGATGCATGAAAGGTCGCGTGGCAGATCTTCCAGCCGAAGAAAGGGTGTTATACTTGCGTATCCATGTCAGATCACGCTGTGTCATTTCCGCTTGCGAAGGAGATGCTATCTTTCTTCATGTTCCAGAACCTTTCCCCTTTTTCTGTATGTAAACGAGGAAGCGTGCACGCTTTCCACAAAATATCAATCAGTACTTTTCGTCTTTTCATATAATCGTATACACATAATTCGTTGCTGCAAGCGTCGTGCTATATCAGAATCACCACCAGCAAAGAACGTCATTAAATCATATCCTATCTGCAAGACCAGGCGTGACGGCGCGACTGGGAACTTCGCTTTCGGAAAGAACGAAATATTCTCTCGCAAAGCCACATATTCGCTATCTGCATATCCGAGAACGGCGCGAATATGAGTACTCCGGATGCCCTTGATGCGGTCGATTTCGAGACTTCCATAGTTAACGATAGCCCGTCCAATCTCTTTTGGTTCCTGGGCATGAGATACGAAATCGCCATCCAGAGCAGTCTCTGCACGTTTCTCAACAACAAATAAGCGAACAGCCTCTTGCTGCCCAAAGTGCCCTTCCACAGCTACGACACCTGCGGGGAGCAGACTGGCTTTGTTCTGCAAGGCGCTCAACGCTCCTTGGTCAATGTAGAGATTGCCGTGCGGAGAGAGACCATGCAGGACCCAGAATGACCGTGACTGAATTGGCGTAATTGATGGGAGAAATCGAGTGTGTAGTGGAGGTATCAAGGGTCCTGAATATGAAGTAGCAGTCAGAGCTTCCTCTGTTTTGTGTGTAAATACAGGAACTCCAGATTGAGATTCCTGCAGATATCTCACAATCTCATGCACGTTTCCAGGTTTCGAGCTCTTGGTAATGACGGTTGTAACTCCAGCACTGGTGGCGAGGCGCGCAGCAACGATTTTCGTGCCCATTCCTCCAGTGCCGAGGGACGATCCAGACGTAGAGACGTCGGCTTCTAGTGTCGATATGTCTGAGACCACTTCAATGGGTTGTGCGTCGGCATCGTGTCTCGGATTCGCAGTGTATAGACAATCAACATCGGTCATCAAAAGATAGTCGGCTTTGACCATGGCTGCTGTTATAGCCGAAAGAGTGTCGTTGTCACCAAATTTGATTTCCTAGTATTGATCAGTCTCTCACCATGTATATATCCATATGGAAAGCCCTGAATTGCCGAATGCTTACCGCAACAGCCAGTGTGTCATTCTCGTTAACCACCGGAAGAACGCCCATGTCTAGCAGCTCGGAAAAGGTATTTTGAGCATTGGTATATTGTGTCGTCTAGCATTTACATATCAGCACAAGTGTCATGAGGCGGAAGGTCTAGGCCTTCGTTCTTACGTCTGCAATGTCACTTCTAGTAAGAAGAATCTGCGCAACAGGGATTCGCAGATGCCCAAACAGGCTGTCCCACAGACTCATAAGTCGGCATTGGCCAACAGCGGCAAGTGCCTATCCGGTCAGTCAGATATACCTCCCCGGTCCTAGATCTGAGTTGATCAGCACTTACTTGAATTCGAGGAAGATGTTTGGGTCTCTCGTCAATGTCCATCCTGCGTAAGCCGACGCCGACGGCACCAGAAGATACGAGGATAACTCTATGGCCATCATTGCGAAGTTTCGCGACAGTCTCAACAATGACTGAAAGAATGGATAAGATGGGCTCGTGTGTGCGCTCGTCAACAATGGAACTTGTTCCTGGGATTGAATTAAAATATGTAAACCTTTTTGACCAGATACAAAAGTTGCCTACCTAGCTTAATGACAATTGTTAGGCTTTGAGAGCGGCCCAATTTTTCCATACTGTATTATATAGAAGATATTCTAAAATGCGAATACGTACCTCAACTCCTTTTCCTCTGAAGACAAAATTCCGTCTTTTTGCGGAGTCATAATCGGAGATGATTCTGCCGGGGTTTTCCGCCCCGATTGTATGCGATCGATTTTCCTCCGCTGAAAGTCAATTCATTCATGTGAGGAAAAGAAAAAGACAAGGGCAGAATGTCGAACGCGGATTCAGACACCTCGTCGGCAGCAAAGCTCCAAAGCGAGACGGGATATATTGAAGGCGACGACTTTTACACGCAATGGAGGAATATCTTCGCCATCCTGACCGGCCGCATGTCTGACGAGGGAAAGGAGCAGTTTCGCCTTGCAAAAGACATTCGAAATGAAGCGGTAGACTGCAAACGATGTGAAGATCAACGAGACTACCTTCTAAATTATAGTAAGTCAAACGTCAATTGAAGATCACAAAAATCGATGACAAGAATTGACCAATTTTGTCTCTAGGCCCTATTATACGGTATCTGAGCGATAACATTCGTCAACTAGGCGGTGACCTGTCGAGTCACAATATTTACTGTCGTCGATGCACAACGAGGAAAGCAGGTGGTTTTGATCCGGAATATGGTATTCAGATATGCGCGAATGAGATGCGCGATCAGGGTCACTTGAGGATACAATGGCGCATGAAATGATACATGCTTATGACCACCTTCGCTTCAAACTGAACTGGGACAGTGACCTGAGACATGCAGCGTGCGCCGAGGTAGCCATTTATAACCTATACACATGCGGATGAAAAGATGTGCTAACAGACTAATTGCGCCTTAGATTCGAGCAAGTTCGCTCAGCGGCGAGTGTCGCTGGGCGCGAGAATTCTTCCGACGAGGCCAATGGAAGCTTACACAGCAGCACCAGGAGTGTGTCCGGCGACGAGCAATACTTTCCGTGCGGGCAAGACCGTTCTGCAAAGATGAGGCTCATGCGGAAAAGGTCGTCAACGAGGTGTGGAAAGTTGTTTCCGTGATACACGGCCCTTTGATGAAATCTTTCGATGATTTGATAGAAACTCCGTGATACCCTTGTACATTATGCAACACCTATTTACCACCTCGTTATAACGGCGTTTAAACTCTCTCCAATAATGCATATACACGTGTATAGAAAATCAATTCATATTCATGTTACGAATTGTAACTTGTACCCCGTAGACGCTTATCCTGCGTATTAACGCCAGCAACTAGCAAAATCAAACCCAAACTCCAAACTCCAAACGAGAAATGTGAAATGTTAGGAAAATAAATCAGCGTGCCATCGGTCCCCTCCTTCTATTTTTGATTCGAGCTGCGTTGCGCTGCTTTTTCTGTCTTGACGCAATGTTTCAATATCCAAGGATGCTGCTGGACTTCTTCTAACGAAAGTCGCTTCTCCGGGTCTAGAACAAGCAGCTACAAAAGGTTTTAGTCCCATGTCATGTCAGAGCAAGAAAAACTCCATATCTGCCCACTTACCCTCTTAATGAGGTCTCTAGCCTCCGGACTGATAAACGAAGGGATAGTCATGTCGCCTCGAGCAATTCTTCGTTGAGTCATGACCGGGGTATCCTCAAAGGGAGCTCCAACTAGGAACTCATAGGTCAGGACTCCAAGGCTCCAGAGGTCCACTTTCTCATTGTAGAAGTTATCCTGGGAGCCCGACCTCAACATCTCTGGAGGCAGGTAGTCGAGGGTACCGCACATGGTCTGCCTTCTGTTATTTGGCGCATGCACACTCCACCCAAAGTCGCTGATCTTGATCTCTCCATGAATACCGACGAGGATATTCTCTGGCTTAATGTCTCGATGGATGACGTGCTTCTTGTGCAAATATTTCAAAGCAGCTGCCATCTGTGCAATATATTGAGCAGCCTTCCACTCAGGGAAACGGTTCTCCTTGCGAAGATGCTTATACAATTCACCTTTGCCGGCAAACTCCAGAACAAGGAAGATTCGCTTGCTGTCATGAAAATGGCCGTAAAGTCGTAGCACGTTCGGATGGCGAAGGTTGCTTTGAATCTCAATTTCTCTTCGAACCTGTTTCTGGACTCCGCCTTGCTGGAGCTCAGATTTATGAAGCACCTTCAGGGCACAGATGAATCCAGTGGAGCGTTCTTTAGCCAAATAAACGCGGCCAAATTTTCCTTTCCCTAGCGCCTTTCCGATTTCGAACATGCCGAGGTGCAACGTCTTTGGCGCGGGTTGTTCGTAAAGCACCGTTGAGCTTTCCTGCTGGTCTTTGAGCTGAGGCGATGATGCATTAGCCTTTGACTCTGTCGTGTTCTGCAGCGCAATCTTGAGCAGTTGATTGCGGGTTGAGCTCGCGACTGGCGGATTGGCCGCTCCCAGGCCAGATAGAGACACGGCGGTTGACAAAGAGCCCTGCTTGCGCAAGTAAGCAAGTAATAAACAAGTAGATCCTTAGTCAAGCGTTCGTTACCTTTGCTTTGCTTAGAGTCTTTCCAGCAGCATAAGGCTCGTTCTCATCGTTGACCGAGAGATGCTCAAATCGAGCCTCTAAAGTTTTTGTTGCCATAGCTAATAGACACGAAGAAACAAACGAAGGGAAAACAGGTAAAGAAAAGAATGGCAACGGGCAGTGCAATTATATATTTTATTTGTTCTGAGTGATAGTTCTTTGGATGGAGGGAAGAGGGAAGAAGAGAGAAGAGGAATGAGTGTTTATCGCGGAAGCCATCCCCCAGCAACGCGCACAGACCAGCCCGCCCCAAGACGGAAAGCCCAGCTCTGCGGGGCTTGCTTCCTTTGATCTCTCATCTTGAATTCTTTATCGTGCTCTTCGCCAAGGTCTCTTGTGAAACCCCGAATCTTAAAGGCACTGCCATGGCGACCAACACGATACCAGAAGCAAAGATGCCGCAGACCTTCATTAGGAAAGGCTTCACAATCACGACGCAGAAACTGCCCATCCTCAAGGCCGCACCTATTGAAGCTATGGCGAACAAGCTGGGGATCACTCCGCCAGAAATGATATTCGGCGACAACTTCGTCGCTATTGAGCATAACGCCAGTGGATGGGGTATATCGTTCAATGCATACGATGCCTTGGACCGAGTCGATAAGACGGGTGCGGCAATGCTCAAGGTTGCGTACTCGAAGGAATGGCAGAAGAGCAGGTAAGTCTTCCTTCTACGGAGCGAGCAATTGCATGAGCTGTACAGCTGATATCTATGTTCTATCAAAAGGGAACACACTCATGGGGAATCAAACAGGTGGTGAAACCTTTCGACTGGTCTTACAGTACCGACTACAAGGGGACACTGCGTTCGCATGCCCCGCACTAAACTCTTCCGACGTTCAAATACCTATTGAACTCCTTAAACGGCCGGATCCGATACTGTTTTTCGATGATGTGGTGCTCTACGAGGATGAATTGGCGGACAATGGCATCTCCATGCTATCTTGCAAAATTCGCGTTATGCCGGACCGTCTTCTCTTGCTTGCTCGATTCTTCATGCGATTGGACAACGTGGTCTTCAGGCTGAGAGACACGAGGGTATACGTGGATTTCAACAAGGCAGAGGTTATAAGGGACTACCAGGCCCGAGAAATGGGCTACGAGGACGTGAGAAAGGTATTCCTATCACTTATACACCATACCTCCAATAGTATCATGCTAACACACAGTCAATTACAGGCCTTGGCCAACGGTCGGGAGGACATTGCGGCGATAATGAGGGATCCAAACAGACTGGCGCAAATTTTGCCGCTTGTTGATAGTTCTCTGGAGCGAATTTCACTCGCCACGAGTGTAAACTGATACATCGATGATTTGATGCTGGTAGTGGTTGGGCGGCATCCCGCGGAGCAAACAGTGCAAACACCACGCGCTAAATAATCTTCTTCCGATGATTTCACGCGCTGGCCTTTTCATCCATGCAGCGCCCAATTTTGTTGAACCCCCAATCCAATTCAATTGCCATGTCAAGAAAATTACTGTGTCCTACTTGCTCTTTGAGCTCGCACTTTGGCGTAGTCGTGAAAGAACAGGTTTGTCCCAAGTCCTATTCTCATCAAGTTGTCGTTCACCCACTAATCAACCCTCGCAAGCAGTACAAACCTGTACATACTCGAACTCTCTCATTAGCGGCTCGTCAGAGGTACAATAATACGTGGAAAGGCAATGCAAGCTTGCAATTAGTGCGGTCCAACGACTTTTCCCCAACAACCAAACGTCCGCACCTCATGCCGAAGCTTTTCCGCGACGACAGCAGCTTCCTCTGAATACTCAACAGCCTGGCGTCTCGTAAGGGAGGTGCGGCAGAGACCTATGTGTCATACGGATTCACTCAGAAATTGTACGAAGCTTGTTCCTCGCCGGCAGATTACCGAATTCCGCAATTAGCCCAGAAAGGTGCAGAAATTCCCAAGACTGCCAGTGGTGAGGATCTCGGGGTTGGAGAAGGGTGGTGGTATAAAGGTAAAGCCAAGACGACTCTTTCTTGAAAATGTCTATATTAATACTTGGAATTTTACAGAACTGGATTTACCCCTACCTTCTCCACCTGGTCTCAGGCAACGTTCTTGCACATGTACCTCTTGACAGTCCGTCTCCGTGCTCTTCCATCAATAGAGAGTGTGCGAACACATTCGCGCCATTTAGTGGATCACTTCTCCCTCAACGCCGAAGAGCGAATGGCCACTCTACACAACATTTCCAGCCGAAGCATTCGTAACAAATACCTCAAAGATCTTTTCATTCAATGGCGAGGTGTCATCGCTGCATACGACGAGGGTTTAGTGAAAGGCGACGCAGTCCCTGGCGCGGCCGTATGGAGGAATATATGGAAAGCTAGTTCAACCACATACGATGGTCGCGAACTCGATTGGTCGCAAGTAGCGACCGTCGTGGCTTATATGCGACGTGTGCTGTCAGAATTGTCTGAGATGAGCGAGGCTGATCTGGTCTTTGGTGTGGAAGGAGCAGGAGGAAAAGGGAAGAAGCCGTCTGTCTTTGGGTTTCATGAGATCGATTTGAAACTTGCTGGGAGGAAGTAATTGACATTAAATTCAATTACTTTAGGCCAGTTAAATGATGTACAATATCATTGTTTTCAATTAGATACACCTTTTATTCTTACTATATTTGAGGCAAACGTAGCATTGCGATGTTCTTTTTCTTTTTATTGATCGGTTGACATGGTTAAGCCATATATCTATTTCATTTGGCGAGATCCTTCTCTACGAGTGACCGACAAATAGGATGGTAGAAATCCTTGTGTTTCTCAAAAGTTTCCACCGCAACTTGACGGTCAAGATTTTTAAGGTCGCGGAATCTGATTTCATTCTAAATTAGTGCGATGTTCGCAAAAAAGGGAGGGATGGGAATGGGAGTGTCAACTTACAACGGACGAACAAACTTCATTCTACCAATTTCCCTAGAAGTTTGACAGTCGGCTCAATAACCGCTCTATCGCCGATTTTCAGGCCAAGTCTAAAATAAAGATTCGTGACTTCGATATTAGCACTCTCAGCGAAGCCGTACACCTGGCCCATCAGCCGGAACGATTCCGGGGTCAGAGGCGAGTCCGCGAAGGACATGACTCGTTCAAGGAAGACGACGAATTGGTTTGCTGTTAGGCCCTTGACGTCCTCTTTCGTGGGCGTGAATTCAGAAGCTGGTTTTCTCCACTTCTCGGCCAGTTCGTACACGATGTCGACCACCGAGGTGTCGAATGTGGGTTTTGGTGGGAGGCCTGGTGAATAGAACCATGATTCCCAGTCGACTTCACTCAGGCGCTTGGAGGCTACTGCGTCGGTGGAGAAAAAGTCGAGGAGTGCTGTTTTGAACTCGTAGGAGTCGAGGGATTTCCCTTGAATAGGAAAAGTACTTGATTCCTTTTAGCTTTCTTTTGTTTTGAAAACTAGAGATTGTGAGGAATGAACTTACGTGTGGGATGAAGCGGTCAAAGGTTTCTTTGGTCACTAGGTTCTCAAGGTAGAACAAAAGACAAACCCCTTTTCGTAGGGAATCTTTGAGAAGCAGTCATCTGGGTCTTTTCCTTTCAAGTCGACTACCAGTTTTGTGAATTCGTGATCTTTGCCGAATTCTTCAACGCTTTCTTTGAGACCTTCCCAGCCAATAATGGCTGAAAAATGCCGGTATGGTTCTCCACGCCTGGTGTTACAGGATGAGTATATATCAATTGAGTTTCCAGGTGTGTAGTCCACTCACACTGCTGCAATAATCTGGAAGATCATATATGGTCAGTCAAAATGCCAATCTGATTTGAAGAGGAAAGTCCATACCCTTCGCTCTAAATAGGTAGTCCAGCCTTCGTTCAGCCAGAAATGCTCCCAGGACGCATTTGTGACCAAGTTGCCGCTCCAGCTGTGAGATAACTCGTGCGCAATGACGTCTACGTTTTCTCGATCCTGATAGACTTATCAACAAAGACCTTGAGATCAACGAGAGCTAGAGCCGTACTTTTGATATCACACCCGGAGTCGCAAAGGTATAGATAGGATTCTCCATTCCTCCGTATGGGAAGCTTGGTGGAAGAATGAGGACATTGTACTCGCCCCATGCATATGGGTAAACTATTTTCTTTTGCCAAGGTTAGTTAAACAGCAATATTCAATTCTTTGGCATATATCTACCTCGATTGCCTCCATGAATTTCTCGGTGTCCGCTTCAAGCTCCCATTTGCATTCCTCAATCTTATCGGGACTGGTGACAACCACGCTTCTTGGGCCAATGGAAGCTTCGGTCAAGTCCCTATTCAGAAAATCGTCATCAGGAATATGTTTTCCATCAATCTTCAGGAATGGCAGGGAAGGATACGTACCCGCTTGCGATAGCGAACAAGTAACTGGGGATTGGAACCTTCTGTTGAAATTTGTAGATATTGTTTCTCCCAAAAGCAGAATCGCGGACGGGCAATCCACTGGCAATGACTGGAAGCGGAGATTTGATGTTGAAGTCAACTGTCGTCTTGACGTCCGGCGTATCCTGACACGGGAAGATTGAACGGGCATGAATAGCCTGGCATTGAGAGACTGTTTGAATGGTGCACGCGGTCAGACACTGCGCAAGATGACCAGGAGATAAAAAGAAGGAACCCACACATATACGGATGCTTCTTGTTCGACGTTTGAGCTTCTGTCAGCCACTGGAGCGCAGTGCACTTTTTGTAGTTCGAAGTGAGATCTGATGGAAGCGGACATGAGAATGAGCACTCGAAACAGTCCTCAACGCCATTGTGCACGGCCCAGAGCTTACATCAACGTCCACAGCCACTCCTTCATCCACGCCATTCTCAAGCTGGATCTTCAATGCGCTTCCGAACGGTTCAAACCGCGGCAGTAGTTCCCACGGCGCAGTCTTGCTATTCACCTTGACATCGAGGATATCGAGGAAGCTGGTGTCGAGAATGATTTCCTTGGTCTCGGCCCTGGTCTTGGAGACCAATTGGTGAATCACGTTTCCCACGAGGCGCTTGTTGGCGAAGTCAATCTCCAAGTTCGCGGTGACATGGCGAGAGCGCCATGCAGGGTAGTTGCTCAGCGTGTTGGGGTCACGAGGGCGAAGGATGGGCGTTGTTGCTGCCATCTCCGGGTTTCTTAGGGCTTGTCGAAGGAACTTGGCAGGAGAGAATATTATTGCATTCCTTGCTCGAAAGAGAAAATAATTTCTTGAAGCCTGGAGGTTCCATTTTCAAGCGCAGAGTTACATCTTATCGGTTGTGTGCCGGCGGGGTACTCCTTGAATAGCCGCGCATCGTTATAGTCTTCTAGTTAGAAACTCGCAATTCACAACCCACAACTTCTGGCCAATTCCGAGATGTAGGCTCGGAGTTGAAAGGTTAGAGGCTTTCTATTGCTGTACGAGTATCCGCTTATCCTGGCTAGTACTTCCGATGATGGTTAACTATGCATCGCTTGGATTTAACTAACGCGGGCTAGAAAAGAACATGCACACGGTTAACTATGCCCCATTGACCAGCAATTCAATCTCAGCAGCTTCTTTAGGTGCGGTCGTGAGGTTCTCGTATCCGTCTTTTGTGACGTGAATGTTGTCTTCAACACGCACACCTCCAACTTCCCAGTATTTGTCCAGGACATCACTATCAATGAACCCGGAGAGGTCTGGAGACTTGAGATATGGCTCGATGATAAACCGACAAAAGTAAACCTGTTATTCTTTCCGTTAGTCCTAGATCGTATGGCAATGAATCAATACAAAAGGAAATCATACCCCAGGCTCCACGGTGATCACACTTCCCGCGGGCAGTTTGCCCCTGACACGCAGGTATCGAAACAAAATGTCCTTGTCCTCATAGTTCGGGTGACCTCCAGTGTCATGCGTGTCCATTCCAAGATAGTGGCCGAGTCCATGTGGGAAGAATGCCGAACTGATTCGCTTCTCGAGTAGCTCTTCCTCCGAACCGCGCAGTATGCCGAGTTTGAGCAGCCCTTTGATCGCCACTCGATGCGCAGTGACATGCACGTCTTCCCAGGAAACGCCTTCCTTTATGAGCGCCAGTGATTCGTTCTGCATTTGCAGCACGATGTCGTAGATCTGCCGAGATTCCGGGAGAATTTCCCTGATAATGGGAATGTTCGCGTGACATCTGCGCAGTAGGCTCTGTATTCACCTGCGGCGTCGAGTAAAAGATTTAGCTTCTTCTTGTTCGTAGAAGCGTCAAATAAAGGTTGGGAATTGTCCACATAGTGCAGAGTGGCGCTGCTTGTTCCACTAGCAACGATGGGATGGTAAGCCAGTTCACGACATCCATGTGCGATGCACGTTCCGATAAACGCAGCTTCCAGTTCACGCTCGTTGACTGCCGTCTTAGCAGCTTTGAGAACGGCCAAATGAGCCTTGGTAGTTACGTCGTTTGCAAAGCGGATCATGGCAACTTCATACGCGTCCTTTATGGCTCGACATTCTTCGATTGCATTCTTCACGGCCACAACGTCGGTGTCGGGGAAAGTGGTGAATGAGATGTCCTCCGCTATCTGGCCTTCTATAGCGAACACAAATCCATTCTTGCCCACCTCCGATCCTAAGCGTGCCAGGGTTGAGTTGATATCGGTCGTAAACAGGACTTCGTCGACATCATAGCGTTCTTTGGCTTCAGACTGGGATACAGGAAGGCCCGACCATATGACAGACTCCGGGTTGAGTGGTGGGATGAAGAGTATTAGCTTGTCGGAGCCGATATGGTAGGCAAGATGCGAGTCTGGTAGCAAGCATCCCGAGAGATAGAAGAAATAACGGCGCTGTCTTTTTTGGTTTTCGAAATGGAATAAGCAAGCTACACAAATTTTCGGCCAGTCTCAATTGTGCTCACCGAAATGGCTGTTCAGTGTCATCGTCCTCGACCATTCTTGTCTTTTGGCCTTCGAGATAGATGACCCCGTCCCCTCGAATCCATTCTGTCGCAGATACGCAACCACCTTGCGTGCGTGTGCCTTCGCTGGGTATTTACCCGCGAGTATCTTCTCGAGAGATGTCATGTTGAGATCTCGACCTCAAGAGCAATTGATGCGTTGGCTTGAGGAGAGGTTGCGGGAAAGTCTCGCCAGTTCAGCTACCCCGCGCCCCGCAGCACTATATCTTGTTGGTGTTCTATAGCAGACATTATTGGAGGTATAGAATGCGAGATCATATATGTTCATTGCGGTCAATACTTACACAACAGAAAGACAAAAAATCTTGGTTTAGTTCGAAACAAACAAGAGCTAGAACAGAGGGATATCTTAAAACATTATATTTTCGCAGTATTCGTTCAGCAAAGCACCCAAATCATCGTGAAGGACTATTCTCAGAAAACGAGACTTCCTCGAATTCCATTTCCCATTTATCCACCTCTGCGAATTTTAGTGCCTGTTGCTGCAACTCGTGACTGAAGATCCTCTTCGTCGAGGTATTTTGTGGAGTCTCAGGCTCAGTAGCGAGATCCTCCGACGGCGGTGGTAACGAGAGAGCTGATGACTCGTCAGACACGTCGTTCTCCTTGTCCGATGCTTGAGGTCTCTGGCGGGAATATGTGCGCTGAGACTTTCTTTGTGAGTCATCATTGTGAGAATTCTTGGTGTTGTTTCCCTTATTTTTCCTTCCGCGTTGATTGTTGGTTCCCTCTTTGCATTTGCATTGCCAGATACAGCATCTGATAGGCCCTTCTTCCGTGATCTCTGAGGCCTCCTCATAACTGCTCTAGATAATTCGTCCTCATCCGTATCCTCGACTGCTGACTCGGCGTCGTCGCTGTCGTCTGCCCGCTGACGATGGCGCGTTCGACGCTGCGGGAGAAACTTAGCTTGTATATTCAAGGTTGTAACCTTCGGTAGGAGATCCGCTGCTCTCTCGGAGGTGGCTGCCTGTTTTACATGACTATCCATACCCAACCGTGTAGGAGTAGCTGTGTCGGTACTTAAAGGCGTGGCCATGGTAATGCTTGGTGCATCAACGGACTGTCTGACAGAGGGCGTCGTCGGAATTCGTGTAAGGGTCGACAATGAACTGCTTCTACTACCAGTGGCCGAATCCTGGTTTATGCGATCGCCCTTTGACTGACGCTTTCTCTTTCGCGATCCACTAGACGTTGGAGACGTTACAACAGGCGGACGAGAAGGAGACACCGCCAAGTGACTGTCGACAATGGGCGCTCGAGAAGAAACATTCAACGGAGTTGATTCATCCTGGGGCTACTAAGGCCGCCTAGAAAATCATCGTCATCAAAGTCAGACGAGTCGTCATCAGCCTGCATCATCTGGAGCAAGCTAGGTTGTCTTGCCCTTCGCTTGAAGTTACTCAAGACCGAGCTTTCGAATCTAGGAGTGCTACCGATGCGCGAGTTGAAGTCTCCCTTTCGTCCGACCAGAGATGATGTTGCTGAATAGCCTCGCGCGCGACTTGGCGGTCGGATACTTGTAGTTGTGGTATTTTCCGCTGGCGAGGATGCGATGGCATCTTCATTGGAGGGCCCAGTGGGCGTCAAGTTGCCATGTTCCCCATCATGGCCAGCCCGCCGAGGCGTTGTGACCCGATCAGACTCTTTCGCTTCGGTATTGGACTGAGCACTTCCATTACCATTGCCATTGGACTTGTTGACTGGTTCGTTAGGAGGGTCTGCCGGCGCCTGGCGGACGGTACGAGTGCGTCGGGCAGGTGGGCGCGGCATGTTATATTTCGCTCGCGAGGTGATTGGCGTAGATGAAAACAGTTGTCAGTGTTGTGTGCAACTGATGGAATGATGAGCAACAGAGTGGGAGGTTCGTTCTTGTTGTAGTAGAACTAAACGTTGAATGCGACGCGTGATGTTTGTTGACGCGTTTATGTAAGTCCCGCTCCTGCGCTACGACACTGGCAGCCTGAGGCATCCAATGTACATGCACTACTCCGTATCCAAACTGCATTCCTCGTTGCCATTCAATCAACATATCTCGTTGTAAATACATTCAAATCACTGCTTATGTTGGTATCTCAAAATCATCAAGCATCGTCATCAAGAAAGACCAAAGCTGTATATCCTTGCCAACATTTACCCATCATAGAAGCACCCATTCGGTGCTTCGTTTTATATACTTATCGAGTAGCAAGCCAACGTCATTCAGCGCAAATCGGCAGATATAGAATCCAAAAACTCTGCCGCATGGCGAGTGCTCAATTCGAGTCCTACGTGAGTGGGTGAAGAATGCTTCAGACCGGGGTCTTCCACTTGACGCGCGATTTGGTCTAATTATTCCATAGTTTTACATTAGTGCTGCGTACATAGCAAGCTATTGAGAATGAATGCAGAACTTACCCAGAACCTGGACGGCATCGAACAATCGCGCCAGGGCTCCCATATAGTTGGCATTCGGCCCATTAAATTGAAGCTGCATCACATCCCGCTTAGTAAATCGCCCGCTTGGGGAGACGTCGTCATTGGCAATGTATTCATGCTGAGGCCCCTTCCCGCTGTCTCTCGCTGTCGAAGACGATGTGAAACTACTCGAGTTTGTCGCTGTGGAACTCTTGGATCGCAGTTTTCTCCACGACGTGAGACGAGATCTACCAGGGTGGCTCGAGTTCCTTGACAACGAACCTTCGGAACGCACAGGGGACTCGTCTGGGCTGTTCATGTGTTTGAAGAGCGGAAGTGCGCCTTGAACTCCCACCTCGTTGCCGAGCTTCCTTGCGAATGTAGTCTGGGCTTGGTCCAATATATTCTCGAACGTTTGCATCTCTTCCAAGACCGCATCCGCGTCATATTTATCAACTTGGGCGACTTTGAGTAGAGCCGCCGTCAACAAGTCGCATAGTGAGATTTTATCATCCATGGCTCGAATCCGGACATTCCTTACTTGCCATATTTCTCTAGGTATAAACAGTTTGGTAGAAAGATATCCACCACGGGGTGCGCAAGCGTCTGGTACAGACAACGCATCAGCCAGAAAGGACGCAACAGAAAAGACTCGGGACATGGTTCCAGTGGTATAGGTGCGTTCGCGGCTGCTAAATTAGGTGACCCAGGTGTGGTGGGCGAGTGTATCTCATTATCAAAAGGTGAATATTCTTGGGGTATGATGTTCCAGCTGGGACAAAATTCCGTTGAAAATCAAAGGTCGGAAAGTAGCTGCCAGACGGTGTGCTTGGTGAGTCCGTTGAAGTATCAGGAGTAGATATAGATATACCTCTGGCTCTCAACCTCCCTAGGCTAGATGATGAAGTATTCTTTCGAAGCATACCCGGTGCAGGAATAATTTTACCAATGGGCCTGGGAGGAGAGGGTGGCGCCACGCCTTCACTATCATGGGTGCGTACTTTCGTCAAACCCAAGTTATAATATTCCCTCTTGAAATATCAAATGCAGGATTTCTTTCAGAAACTCCGCTCTGTGTTGTACTGGTTAATATCGGTAGACTAGTTTTGGCTCATCCAACAGCACTGGGGAAGGAGGATTTGCGAGTCGCGCCGAAAAGGAGGGTCTTTCTTTGATGTTTCAAAGCCTGTTGGAATGCGCTTGGTATCGATTTTCAATTGTTTCGTATTTGACCCAGAAAACGACGAGCCCGTACGCCCGTAGAAGGCGACATGATTGGGACATTTTGCTGTATAGAACCCGATGCCGTGGCTATCTTTGGGGTTGGCGGAAGTCGCTTGTTTGGAATCGCTGCATCAGAAGACGTGAAAATGCCTTCTTCCGTTAACGGTGAAAGCGACGTGCCCGCGGTAGCTGAATTCGATGTAACTGAACTGCCCCATGTTCTGCCAGAGATAGTACTCGAGTCCGATTGTCGGGGCAATGCAGTTTTGGTATGAAGATTGAACTCAAAATCGTCCATAACATACCCCTTGGTCATTTCTTCTAGTATTCGCTCCTCCTCTTCTGCCTCTTCATCAATATAATCCGAGTCAAGATTATCGTTGTGAGCCATCAAAGCTTGGTCATGCATTTGTCGCTGCTGTAGTCCTCGTGCCATAACAGCCATGGCTTCTCTCTCAGCCTCTCGGACTCGCTGTTTTGCAATTTCGATGTTCCTTCTGACGTGCGATACTACGTCATCGTGGTCATAATCGTTGTCGTCGTCATCTTCGTGAAAGCCTTCCCTCTGGTTAAAGAAGGCTCCAATCCTCGTCGTAGGCCGCTTCTACTGCCGCGTCTAGCGCAGCGTCAAAATCTGCCTCGGTACCGTTACTTGCGTTGTGTGAGTGAATGCTACCCATGTATAGGGATAATTTCGTCCGTGTTGAGACAGGCGAGGAATCCGAGATTCATCGATCGTATCTAGCCATGATGTTGATTGGCTGTTCGTGGAAGCTTGTCCTTCTGACGTATATAATCCAAGTGTTTTCGAAATCTGTACTTCGGTATTATGATGGGAAATGCCTGCATTTGAAAAGGGGTTTTGGCGAGGAGAAAGAGGTGGGATGAAATCCTTTCCAAGTTCGTTGTCTTGCCGCATCGATGCAAACCTATCCGTGTCTCTGCTTGAGTCATCCATTGTAAGGCCTAGCAATTGTTCGTGCGACGAAGATTGCAATGGCGTGGTTTGATCATCAGGCACACGGGACTGATTATCATAATAGACATCCTCCTCCTCCTCCACTGCCTCCTCTTCCTCTTCTGCTTCCTCGGCAGGAGTGCTTCTTGCGCCGTCATCTTCCTCAGCTGGTTGTGAATCCTCACGCTGTGCAATACTTTCTCCACTCATCGGTCTGTGAGGAAGAGCTTTGTTGCTGTAATTTTGCGGGGAATGTTTAACCTTCGGAGTTCTTCGATTCGGTTCAAGTAGGTTATTCGCTGTGTTACGTCGGTTAGCGAATGTGTTTCAGAATGCAGGTTGCGGCACAATTAGGGAGTAACCTACGATTTCCTGCAGTTTGTACTTCTCAAGGTCGCTTCCTTTGCTCCGTAACATTACAAACTGTAGCAATTCGCATGCATCCTGGTACGCTTCGATGGCACCCTCGAAATTAGCGGCATTGTCCAGCAATACTGCAGTGTTCGCCTTCTGTAGCGCCTTTGACAGGGTTGCTTTTGCGTTGAGCCGCCTGGGCGTCGGGGGCGCTGCGGCGAGGTAGAGCTAGATTCGTTCCTCTCATGCTCACGTCCTGCAGTGTTCTCTCTAGTATAAGAAGTCGATACGCCCACTGAATTATCCATGGTGTGCGCAGAGTCCTGTGAAGGGACAGCGGCGCTCTAATCTTGTGTATGGCAGAAATGTATCTTCAACGGCTCTTGACGTCTCTTTCGTCCCGCCCAGTATTCTTCCTGCTATATCGATAGCCAACAGCCAAAGTGTTTATGCCAATCCAAACAACGACCGCGTTCCGTCCGACCTCGAGTAATTGTAGAGACGATCAAACCGCAACGATATAGGCGTCATTTGTATACACGATCGGTCGTATCTTGTTGGGGGTATGAGTTCTGCGCTGCAAAACGTCCAAGATCCGACACTCAGGCTGGAGCTGTCTCATGATTCAACAGCCATGACGACGTCTGCAGTAGGTTCTATGGCGCCGGTGTAGCGTAGGAATTATATGAATTGTCGCAGCGTAGCAGTCGCAAGGTAACTATTCAATACAGGTGATTGATCAATTGGCCGTCCCGCGATGTCCAACAAGATACGCATGAACACTCAGATGGATCAAAATGCAGTCAATGCAAAGAAAAGTGCTTCAAAGTTCGGTGTCGCAGACCACCACGTTGGGCGATGTGAAATCACACAGCGATCAATGATATTCCACAAGAAAAAGGCCACATGCAGCGATGGGATAGCAATAAATAATTGGCTGGCGGGCCTCGAGAGAAAGGGGAAGCCGAGTCTCCATCGGGTGTAGCGTGGGGCCGAGCTGGACCTTCCTTCCTTCCTTCGCCTCTTCCATCCTTTTTCACTTTTTATATATATACTACGAAGAACACATCTACGGCTTTAGCCCTCATTCTCCAGTGTGCGAGCAGAATGGCCGTCC
The DNA here is from genome assembly GCA_020137715.1 of Talaromyces trachyspermus. Lineage (NCBI taxonomy): Eukaryota > Fungi > Ascomycota > Eurotiomycetes > Eurotiales > Trichocomaceae > Talaromyces > Talaromyces trachyspermus. The sequence goes on along the minus strand of JACGXQ010000015.1, from coordinate 10,265,886 downwards.
CTGTTCGGTTCTGAAAGACGGCTGAGCATCGGCGCGATCCTCGAGACGAATGCATATCAATATGCACGGGCACTTGGCTCTGTTTCATGGGCACGGATACGAGCATGAACCCCTGGCACAAGGCAGTTGTTTAGGCCACAGATTGGGTCATGTCGAGTCGTCGAGAGACTATCCTGGTTACACAGTCCTCCGAGGTACATGCCACCTGGGACAGGAACGCCTCAAACTCAATGCCTGTACACCGTGTATGGCGAACCGTGGATGCGACGAGATGGGGCGGTGTAGCCTTTACGCGCACGCCTTCAGAAAGGGCTTACTCAGTGAGAGTTGACATCGTAGTTACAAACTCGCTATAGTATAAGCACGTAGTTGACTAGCATCTGGATTGCAAGCTTAGATGCAGAGCATAGGGCCATAGGCTGGCGTCCAGGCGGTGGCAGAAACGCTGAGGTTCTCATTCTTATTCCGTCATCATTCAACCATGTCACTCCCTAGGTAGTCGAGCTAAGTACTTCATCCCAGCTCTTCAATGCAGCAGATTCGTGCTGTATGACGATTCTTGGTTTCAACGGAGTGCGAGGAAACAGTAGGTATGATATAGACGGAGTCGACATCATTACAAATCAGTACTGTATTGTGTCGAATGCGGGGCGGCATATTTATCTATCTACCCGGGTAACTGTCACTCATCGCCCTGCTCGAAGCTGGCCACGCAACCAACAATGGCGACCGCGAACAGAGGAATACGTATCGCAATCGACGTAGGTTAATCGATCTCTTGCATTCAAACTTTTACTTCCGCCATTCCTCGATTTATCGCGTGCATAGAGCTAATCGAGAATGATAGCGGGGTGGCACCTTCACTGATTGCGTTGGGAACCCTGGAACAGGAAAGCTGGAAGATGACATTATAATCAAACTGCTATCGGAAGACCCCGAGAACTATAACGATGCACCTCTGGAGGGTATACGTCGGTTACTTTCCAAATTCACCGGCCGTGAGATTCCCGAGGCGAACCGCTCGACACATCGCTCATCGAAAGTATCCGGATGGGCACGACTGTGGCGACAAATGCCCTTCTCGAGCGAAAAGGCGAGAGGATTGCTCTAATAGTAACCAAAGGCTTCAGGGATTGTTTGCAGATAGGAAACCAATCTCGTCCAAAGATCTTCGACTTAGCCATCAGAAGGCCGGACGTTCTGTACGAAAAAGTCATTGAGATTGATGAACGGGTGACCTTGGAGGACTACGCGGAAGATCCGACACGACGAAGAACGGAGACTGCTCCACGGAACGAGACACCCTTGGATGCCGATATAGTCCGTGGTCTCTCCTCCGAGGCAGTGAGGATCGTCCAACGGCCAGAGAAGGATACCGTACGAGACCAGTTGCAGCAGTTGTACGACGATGGCTTCCGCAGTATTGCAGTGTGTCTAATGCATGGGTACACTTTTCCAGACCATGAAGCATTGGTTGGCCAGTTAGCTCGAGATATCGGGTTTAAGCATGTCAGTCTGAGCCACGAGCTAATGCCCATGATCAAGTTAGTCCCTAGAACGACTTCTGCTTGTGCAGATGCCTATCTGACGCCTGCAATTAAGAAGTATATTGCTGGCTTCGGGGCGGGTTTGAAGGGGGCTAGGTGCAGAATCTGTACAGAAGAGTAGTGGGCGCAAAGGTGCACGATGCGAGTTCATGCAGTCAGACGGTGGTCTTGTCGATGTTAGCCAATTCTCGGGTCTAAAGGCTATACTTTCTGGCCCAGCGGGAGGAGTAGTTGGCTATGCTCTCACTTCCTATGACCATCAAACTAAGACACCAGTCATTGGCTTTGACATGGGGGTACAAGTACCGATGTCAGCCGCTATGGAGAGGGCAGGTATGAACATGTCTTCGAAACGACGACTGCAGGAGTCACTATCCAGTCACCTCAGTTAGACATAAACACTGTTGCTGCAGGTGGTGGTTCTCGATTGTTCTTCCGGAATGGACTCTTCGTTGTCGGCCCCGAGTCTGCTGGTGCTCATCCTGGTCCGGCCTGCTATCGCAAAGGAGGCCCACTGACTGTGACGGACGCAAATCTGTTTCTTGGAAGGCTATTGCCGGACTTTTCCCCAAAATTTTCGGCAAGGATGAGAATGAAGGCTTGGATGAAGAAGCCAGCCGTGAAAAATTCGAACAACTCACCAAACAAATCAACGAGGAACTGTCAAAATCAGACGGAGACAAAGCAATGACCCCAGATGAAGTGGCATACGGTTTTATCAAAATCGCCAACGAAACCATGACACGCCCAATACGTTCACTAACTGAAGCTAGGGGCCATGACACGTCAAAACACCGCCTCGCAACATTTGGTGGTGCCGGTGGTCAACATGCCGTGGCGATCGCCGAGGGACTTGGGATACGGCAGATCCTCGTACATCGATACTCCTCGGTACTCTCTGCATATGGTATGGCGTTGGCTGACGTTGTAGATGAAAGACAAGAGCCAGAATCCCAAGTTTGGGCAGTGGGAGATGTGCAGGAAAAACTTAAATCTAAGATGGAAGAGCTGAAAAGTAAATCGGCGGAGAAGCTTCGTGCTCAGGGATTCAACGACCAATCAATCGTGTTCGAAGAATACCTCAACATGAGATATAGAGGCACAGAGTCATCGCTTATGATTATCAAGCCAACCCCGGAGGAGGCGCGCAATGATTACGGAGGAGATGAATGGGCATTTGAAAGGCGTTTGTCAAGCAGCATGAGCGAGAGTTCGGGTTTGTTTTGCCAGACAGAGACATTATAGTTGACGACGTACGGGCTCGCGGTATCGGGAAGAGTTTCCAATCGTTAGAGAAGACTGTTGATCAACAATTACGAGAGTCAGCGCCTCGTGATGCGGACAGCAAAAGGTTTATCAGACGAAGAAAGTCTTTTCGAAGGAGGACGTCAAGACACCCCAATTTATAGGCTCAATGACCTTGAGGTCAATGACCGCGTGAGAGGACCAGCAATTCTCGCTGACGATACGCAGACGCTGGTTGTGACTCCTGGAGCCAGTGCTCTGGTTACCGAAACACATGTAGTTATCAATATCGGTGAGAGTGAAGTTCTGGGGCTAAGGCTGACACCAGCAAAGTCGATCCCATCATGCTGAGCATTTTCGGCCATCGTTTCATGGCAATCGCAGAGCAGATGGGCCGCGCTTTGCAAAAGACGAGTGTGAGCACAAATGTGAAGGAAAGACTGGATTATTCATGTGCCCTGTTTGACTCTGATGGTGGGCTGGTTGCCAATGCACCACATCTACCAGTACATCTGGGAAGCATGTCGACTTGTGTTCGAACCCAAGCGAATATATGGAAAGGCAAGCTGAAACCGGGGACGTGATTGTGTCTAATCACCCGGAATTTGGAGGCACTCATCTTCCAGATATTACCGTCATTACGCCGGCTTTTGCCGGTGAGGAGATCATCTTCTATGTAGCGTCTCGAGCTCATCATGGTACGTTGAACTAATCAAGAACCTCGGTCATGGAGAAGGTGTGCTAACAATCTAACAAGCGGATATTGAATTCTCCTGGAAGTATGCCACCTCACTCGAAAGAGCTCTACCAGGAAGGTGCGGCAATCAAATCAGAGAAGTTGGTCTCGGAAGGCCATTTCAACGAGAAACGGATTACAGAACTCCTTTACCACGAGCCGGCTCAGTATCCGGAATGCAGTGGGACAAGATGTCTTGCAGATAATTTGAACGACCTGAAAGCACAGATAGCGGCAAACCAGAAGGGCATCAACCTGATAACCAATCTTATTGACGAATATGGACTGGATGTCGTGCAGCATTATATGATCAATATTCAGGAAAATGCCGAAGTAAGCGTTAGGAACCTTCTCAAGCAAGTCAGCCAGAGATTCAAAGGCAAAGACCTCACTGCTATTGACTACATGGACGACGGGAGCCCAATACAGCTGCGCGTCTCCATTGACGCAGAAGACGGTACAGCGAATTTTGACTTTACCGGTACTGGACCTGAGGTCTATGGTATGTGTATATTCTTGCCAGTCTTGCCGACAAAGAACAGAGATTAAATTATGACAGGAAATATCAATGCGCCCGAAGCTGTAACATACTCGGCAATTATATACTGCCTAAGATGCTTGATCTCAGAGGATATTCCACTCAACCAGGGATGTCTCAAACCGATAAAGGTTCACATTCCAAAGAATTCATTTCTGTCGCCATCAGAGAAAGCAGCAGTCGTGGGCGGAAACGTTTTGACCGTAAGAATTGTCCCTCTTATAAGCAATGCTGTCAGTCTTGATACTAATAACGACCACACAGAGTCAACGAGTCACAGACGTGATCCTAAAATGTTTCAAAGCCTGTGCCGCGTCTCAGGGAGACACAAACAACTTGACCTTTGGCTTTGGTGGCAATGTATCTGGAGAGAAAGCAACCCATGGCTTCGGATATTACGAAACCATTGCTGGAGGCAGCGGAGCCGGTCCAGATTGGGAAGGCACCTCGGGAGTACATACGCACATGACCAATACTCGTATAACGGACGCCGAGGTCTTCGAGCGACGGTATCCCGTCTTGCTACGAGAATTCAGCCTGCGGCCTGGATCTGGAGGGCTAGGCCAGCACTGCGGCGGAGACGGCGTCATTCGAGACATCGAGTTCCGCATCCCAGTCCAGGTGTCGATTCTCTCAGAACGACGGGTGTATAGACCATACGGTCTAGAAGGTGGCGAGGATGCCCTAACGGGTCGTAATTTGTGGATTCGAAAAATCCCTAAGAAGGACAAGGACGGAAACCAGATCGTGGAAGATCGCGTAATCAATTTGGGAGGGAAGAATAGCATAAAAATGCAACCTGGCGAACGCATCGTTATCATGACGCCGGGAGGAGGTGGCTGGGGTGTTGCAGGGGAGGAGAGTAAAGCTCGCAAGAAGCTTGACGCACGACACGCGTGGAGAGGAGGTTCCATTGCAAATATCCTCGCGACACAGGAGACGAGTGTCTAGTCGAGATTAATGTTCATATTTGACCACCACATATGGATGATGTGATAATTAATTTGCTCAAGATGAATTGAAGCCTTCCTGAGAATCAATCAATTGATTTAGCTACAAGCGCGCGTAGTCCATTCTCGTGCGCATGTCAAGTGAAATTCAAGTCACCTCATCACCTCATCACCTCATCTTCTTAGACTGAAGAACCAAATTGGCAAGACCTGACTATGGAGACGGTAACCACAATAGTGTAAGTACAGAGCAGAATACCCAGTTTCAAAAAGATGCCCTGCTCTGTATATATCCCCATCAATAATCATGTGCCGAAAGAGGAATTCAAAAATTTGGTGACGTAACGGGAATATGCTTGAAAAAAAGGGAAATGGAAAAAGTAGTAGTGTAAATGTTTCATTCATCATCTTCATCCTCGTCGCTCGTCGTATCGATATTCTTCTTGCCACTCGAGGGAGATCGATCTTCTTCTTCATCCTCCTTATCATCTGCTGGAGTGCCGTCGTATGAAGGTCTAGGGATCGAGATGCCTTTGGCAGAAAGCGCCTGTTCGATCTCTGGAAGATGATTGATAAGGGCGCTAAATTGGTCGACTAGAAGAGATATGCCCTAGATAACCCACAATTAGAATCACTTGCAATCAATATCGCACACATTACAGAATATATACCTTCTTCCCAGGAAGTTCCTGGCCATCCTTTTCGTAATACTCTCGAATGCTCACCATGCTTCTGCCCTTGAACGTAGACACGGTGACTCTGCGGCTACTCGAAATATCCCAGTAGACATCGCCATTGAGTCAATCTTTTGATTCGAAGATGACGATGAGGGTCCCGTCTTCATCTTCTTGCTGCTCTTGTGCTGCTGCTGTTGGTCACCGCCGTCGACCACGAATCCGTCATCGGATTGGTATTCGCTGGAACGCTTCTTCGACTTTGGGCCCATGATTGGGGAGGTCTTTTTGCTTTTGCTCCGATCTCTATATTAGATGTACTTTGTAAGTGGGACGGAGATCTGAATGTCGTCGAATGATGATGAAAGCATGCTTGAGAGTCGGAGAGCGCGATGAATCACGTGTAGCTATCGGCTTTATCTTATCGCTTATCGAAGATTGAGGCCAGCTACGCCGTAAAGAGATTAGCGCGTATTTGTCCTATCTGTTTTGAGATCGTTGATCTTGATGAGTCGATCTCTATTGTGGAACATAAAGGTATAAAACTGACAACTCTTCTAAGAAGTGTCGCTTTATTTGCTGACGTAACTATTCCTCAAGAGAATGATGTGAAGAAATTATCCCCTTGGATATTCCAGCACTCTGATAACTACTGCGGACGAAACTTGCACAAATAATTGGCCAGATGATGGTTGGAAACTTAGAGATCTTTGTGGCGATCTTTCTTCCTACTGCGGCCCAGTCGAAAGAGTATGAGTCTGGTGATTTAGGAGTTGAGAAAGCTTTAATAGCAAGTAAGATGATCACCTTGCCTGTTAAAAGCTGGAAAGCATCAGCGAGAGAGGATTTTAAGCACTTCATAAAATGGCAAGGGATGATGTTAAGGATGTTGATGATGTCTATTTATTTTAACCATTGATATGAAAATGCAAGGCCCTAAGATCTTGTAAGTTATGAATATTTATCAGCGGTCTTGTATTTGATATTTTGAATAACAGTATTTATAGCTTTCCTGTCTCAACATCAAATATACCTAGGTAAAGCATACAATTGGTGGCAAAATATTTTATACCAGAGCAGCGTATAGATTCCGTACATGAGCCCATCCCTTGGACCTGGAAACATTTTTGTTAATGACTTTACTGGATGGGATCTTGAGAAGCTTTCTCTAAGTCGACGTACCTTCTCACTCATGTATAAAGCCTCGTGAAACGATTATTCATCATCCAGTCGTGGTTGGGAATGCCTGGTGTGAGCTGTGGTCTCGGAACTAGGATTATGGCCGCAAGCATCAACCATAAGCGTATAAAAACGACATCTTCTTTCAGTCTCGCATTGCATGCCATCGCATCTAACCAAGCGAGGAGTATAATGTGTGCATATTCAGTAAAAGAGGAGGTTCGGCTCGACATATTATATACATTCGCCGATTTATACATAGCACCCGCCTTGACAGAAATTTTTCATCGTGTCCCCGATGAGCTCCCGACTAATGTCTTAAATTCCCCATTCAAGGCATAATACTACAGTCTTTGGACAAGACAGGTCAAATGCCTCTTAAATGTCATTCGAAAAGACAATGCTTTCCGGGCCATCTATCCGACGGCATCACCGACGTGGATTAACAACGATTCGAGTCCTTCCGCTAGCAAAGGCTCGCAGAAGTCAGGCGCTTGTTTGCTTCAATTGAAGAAAAGGATGCTTCTCCAGTTCGCCGGCCGTTTTTCTCGCGTCTGGATGCCAGACAAGCATTCCCTTGGCGAGATCCAGAAACGCTTCCCTCTCCTCTCCCTCAAGGAAGGAAACTGTGTCGGCTAGTTTCCGATCGGGGATCAGTTCTTCGTAGAGAAAGCGACCTAAGATGTTTCGTGAGTGTGGGGATAATTTGTTCGAGGTACGAAGCCCAGTAAATACCATTATTGTCAAAAATGGCCCACGGAAGTACTCCTCCGCGGTCTCGCATATTCTGCCGTCTTCTCGTCGAACAGGTTGAGGCCAAGAGTACTCTCGCATATGTTGATATCTGTGTATGACCTCTGGTGGGGTGGACCGAGTAAGGCTATCATTTCGGCGATGTGTAGTTTACCATCGTAGCGACCTTGTTGATCATGGATATGCTGGAATAGGTCTTTGCCTTCAATCATATCCCACAACTGGTCTGACATTAGTAAATTGAAACAACTTTAAGGGATAACGGGACGCACTAGAACGCCAATATTCCAAGTATCCGCAGGCATTTGCCATCCATTACCCAGTACCACCTCTGGCGCCCGATAGTGATCTGGCTGAATAGGCCAGACGCCCCAGTCGTCATCTTCCTTGAGTCTGGTTGCCTGCCGAAGTCGACAAGCTGTGGTATACTTCTGAGGTTTTGAGTGGCCCAAAGTCATTACGGGACTAATACACTGGTCGTCCTGTCGAATCTATCTTGAAAGCCATCGGTTTTTCAAGCTGAGAATCCATGAAATCAGCAAGCACGGTTGGATCTTCGAATGAGACCATGATGTTTTCAAGCTTTAAATCTAGGCAGCCGCCGCCTGGGCTCAGCATTCACCGACCGGAAGCAAGGTCGAAGGTGAACTTACCTGTATGTACTATCCTGCATTCTTTGTGAAGATATTCAAGCCCCGTAAGAAGAGCACGAATGTATGTTTTGATGAGGGGCAGTGGCATTTTCCTATCGTCAAAGCGCCGCTGATACATCAACAATGACTCCCTCATAGGCTGATACATAAGACACGAATGAGAACCTTCCGGACCTTTGACTTCAAAGGAGTCTAGTAATGTTCGGATAACTGAGCGACCGCGATGGGATGGGTCTACCGCGGAAATGTGCTCTTCAACATGGCGCTCATGACCAGCAAAACTCGCATTGTTATTGGCGATTTTCAGTGCCACGACGAGCTCTGGCTCTTCGATATGCCTGTATGTTCGTTAGAGACAGAGAGCTTCGAATTGAACCGACATTGTTGAAGGTTACCTTTGCAAATCACGCGCGAGCCATACTGTTGAAGACACGCCCCAGCCAACCTTGACCAGGGTTTGGTAACGACCGGCGAGTATCTCTCCCGGCTTCGCTGGGTAGAAGTACTTGGAGTCGTATACTGGCGTGATCTCTTCATCAACAAGGACGCTGGGCGATAAAGGGGCTCCGAGAGAAGGCATGGAAAACGGTTTCCTGCGAAGAAAGGCAGACAAACGAGGGGCCAACAGCCCGGGCCTTATAGTGCTCATTCTAGAGTTCCCCGTGGTGTTGCAACCCATTCCCAGACGTAGTGCCGCTGCAAACAATTCAAAATCCATGTCACATGTCACATAAAGTGACCATAATATAAAGTCGAGCGTCTTGTCGTTCTTTCCTTTGTCTACCCCTTCCTCTTTTTCCCTCCTCCTCCTCTTCTTCTTGTCAGCGTCGACCATACACTTTACCATTGAACGACAGAAAATAGACCACTACCCCAAAAACGAGGCCCCGTTAGAAGGCGGGGGCTTCACCTATCAATATTTTAGGTGGTATTTTGGTCCATTTTCCGGCTTTCAACCATCATGGCCTCTGTTAGCACACCTCAGTCGCTGTCCAACCCCAGGCCCAAGACAAGACCCAAGCCATGCTCCGCACCAAGTCTTGTTATCTTGATTAAGCGGTTTCCAAGTAATACCACTCAGCAATGCCACGGAAGCTTGAATGAAGTCTGGAAACGCAGTGACCAAACCATTCGTTGTGTGCAACAAGAGGTAAGCTTCGGAATCACTTTTAACTAGGGAAGACTAATGTGTTTATGTAGGCAATTTGGCCAGTACCGCTATCTTTTTGACTCCTCAAGCAATTCGAATTAGAAAGGCTGAGCTCCTTGGTGACAACGCACTGCGCATCCAGAATCCGTCGAGCCTTGTGTCCTTTGGTATCAATGAGCTCCGAGAATGTGTGGAAGACGCACTCTTTGTAGATGGTTATTCTCCAAGATTACAATGAGACTGTAAGTATTCTTGTCATATTTTTCTTCTTCGTTGAGGTCAAACGTAAATTTATCTAAACAGTGGAATTAACCATTCCAATGGAATACAGCTCGACAAACAAGATGTGTAGCTAACATTGAGATTACTTTTAGTGAAAGTATGTGGTGGTCAGACTCCTCAAGTCGATCCGAGTCCGTTTGCAGACATAGATGATGTCGCACTATCTATGGATGAATCAGCAACTCGTGCTGATCAAAGTCAGCTCAAAAGTCCTGTTTGAAGAGAGACGGATATCGCTGCGTAATCACTGGACTATATGATGATGACAGCAGAGATCAATTTCCAGATTTATCTGAAGATCAGTTTTATTCTAGCATCGAAAACACTCATGCATCTCATATTCTGCCATCTGAAAGCCGAAAAATGGACCAAAATACCACCTAAAATACCGATAGGTGACCCTTCCCTAACGGGCCTCGTTTTTAGGGTAGTGGTCTATTTTCTGTCGTTCAATGGCAATGGTCTTGGTATCTTACGAAGTTTTGACTTGCTCCGACTCTACAGCGGGGATGGACTACGATCGGGCAGGAATGAATTATCGAAGGATATGGTTCTTAAGAAAGCAAATGGATTGGTTATAACGGTACAGCTCTTTCAGAATGGTTCTCTGAAAGAGCTGTGATTCAACGTGATTCTTCTCTCTTTGTCCGGTTATCTGGCTCGCAAGCGCGAAATATTATTACGTGTTTCACCACTCTGGCTGGATAGGCCTTTTATGCCTATGATCTGGATCATCAATATTACTCATGTCATTCATGTTATTAAATTATGAAAGCCGGAAAATGGACCAAAATACCACCTAAAATACCGATAGGCGACCCCTAAGGGGTCTCGTTCTTGGGGTCGTGGTCTATTTTCTGTCGTTCAAATTAATACTACCCTGGAATTGTATTTCAAAGTGATCATACCAGTACAACCGTACTTTTAGCCCCGCCTACCTAGGTACTGATAACGCTTTCGAGCACTGGTTGATCGTGATAGCAAAGCCATCAATCCTGAGATGGCCTTCGTTGAACAGGAACTTATCAATTATTGAGTCTTAATTTGGTCCTGCCAATGTTAATACATACAAACATATACGTATATACGTATATATATATATTTCTAGTCAAGGTATTAGAGAATCACAGCTCTCAGAGCTTGCAATATCAGAGCAAACATAAAACCCCGTCCAACTTCCTCGACTTGAAGGCAATCGAAAACCTTACCAAGCGCCTCTCCTGAAGCAGCAGCACCCATCACGCTCATCAAAACTTGAGGCATGCCCCTTTCAATGAGCAGCTGTTTTGCTTCATTCTTAAGCTTCTCGCTTTCGTCTTTGCTTAATGGAGGCGGCCAAGATTTCAGTTCCTCCTCGGTCGGCAGCGAATTTTCTCTTATTTTATTGATGTGCATTGCAATCGCCTCATCTGCAGTGTGAGCATCGATCATTGACTTTTGTACCAGGACGCGGATCGATTCCAAATGAGGATTATTCCTTGGCCGTAGCACGTAGGCTTTGGCAGCATTAAGTAGCGTCTTTCGAATATTCCAAGCAGAGGATAGAGTGTATAACTCATTGATGACTGCAAAGATCAATTCAACGGCTACGCGCGTTTCTTCTTCAGTGATAGGACTGTTCGAGGACGCGCGATTATCATCGGGGCGTTCCTTCGTCGACGTGTCTGAATCATCGCTTGTCTCTCGGCTATCTACAATATCGTTAGAATGTTGTTGGGATTGAGTCTCTTCACGCTCAAGACTTGTTTTCCGTATAGAAGGAGCTGCTGATGACCCGGGACTTGTTTGCATGGCTTGCTGCTCTCCCGACTCATCAGCCGTTCGCTCCTGCTCACTCGCTTCTACTGAAGGAGTGTCAACGATACTAGTGGACGATTCATTGACTTTCTGATCAATTATCGGAGGGCTGTCTTTTCTTGGGAGGGATGATCGTTTGAAGATGCGTGGTTTTGGTCTCCTGGACATTGTTGAGTGTGTCATTTGAGTCACTAACCGACATTCGAGTCGAGGTGATATCCACGCTCTTCCTGGCTCGGTTTACGCCGCCAAAACCCCGGATACCCCATCAATACAGCTTTCCCACCACCAGCAACTCCTTTTGGTGCATTCGAAAGCACACCTAGCACGCCTTTCCCCATATTTTCAAATGTGTTTGAGGCACGCACAGATAATCCGGTCTTAGGAGGCGTTGTTGGCGTCTGGCCCATCTCATTGTCTTTGTCGAGGAACCGCCGAAGACGTTCCGATGTCGCTAGTTCTTTATATTCTAATGCATCACGGAGGTATCGCTCCAAAGCCTTTGCTAACGAAGACTTTGTATGATCACGATAAGAAGGCAAAGAAGCATGAGCTTCTAGAAATGAAACATGATGATATCTAGATAACGTTTCAAGAGCCTTATGCAAACGCTCAAAATCTTGATATTTCCTGAAGATCATCCAACCTGGGTATCGCGTCGAGGCGGGCTCAATCTGTAGCATGTACTCAGTCGTCGGCTTAGCTTTCATCGTGACCTTGTCGCCAGGAATCGAGCCGTCATCGACTACCACAGAGGCACCATAGAGGATATGAATGGCAGTATCCTCGGCTTCCTGTTCGGTGTTTCTAGTTTCACGTAAGCCTCGCTCATGACTCTTAGTCTCGATTTGCTGCTGCTGAGTTTCTTCGGTGTCTTCCGGGACTTCTCTTGAGGGCTGCTCTGCAGAGGGACTTGATACGGCTCCTTGCGTACTTGTACTAGATAAGGAGCCATTCCTAGTCGAAGATCTTGTGCGGTCTCTCTGATGGGATATGTCGTTTGGTAGGGAAGTCTCCTCACGAAAGGGCGAACGTAAAGCGGCAGCTTCCTGTTCAGCGCGAGAAGGTCTCTTTCCATGTTTTTAGTCGTATTGGTAGGTATGGCTTTGGCTAAGTCCTGAGATGCATGGCCTGCGATTCCAGAAAGAGCTGCTATCTCGCCCTTCGAGGCGCTTTCCAGTCCAGCATCAATTGCATTCATAATTTCCGGCTCGCCTTCCTTCAAAAGATACACAATCCACCCGTTTATAAAATCTGGCTGTGAACAGCTCTTGACCACTGACTCGAGAACAACGCCAGCAAGTATTTCGCGAAGGAAGGTTTTGACCACTTCACACTGGTAAGCTGAAGCGTCCAAGAAATTGAAAAGCATGTCATCTGCGACCATTTTCAGCTTCTTCTGCTGCTGTTCTATCGACAGCACATTGGCCAAGTTGCTGTCTGGATACTTCTTCAAATATTCTCGTACAAAGTGTTCGGTCGACGACGCATCGGGACTTGTTGCTTGTAGAGCTAGGGACAACTCGTTCAGAAACACTATTATCATAGAGCTTGAGTTCGTTACAAACTGGAGGAATGTGTCCGCTGATCGTTTGCGAGTCATGTGCGTCGATAGCGAGTTAACGAAACCGACCAAAACCTTTCTGCAAGCGCGTGGAAACGAATCTTCGAAGGGTAGAATCGGCCTATACCAGGGACTACTCTCAAAATTAGCCGCATAGCCTTGGGGAAACCAAGAGGAAAAGACTTGGCCTCACCTCACATAATTTCTGACTATAGCATCGATTAACTCCGAGAGCGCAGCAGCAGTTGCGGGACGTAGCCGAGATGCATCGAGAGCAATAGCAGCATTATCGATTTGTGCGACTTCGACAACATGGTCCGTTTCAATGGCGGCTTTCTCGGAGGTCCAGTCTAGTAGTCGAGAGGCAACTTCAATCCCGAGCTCTTTTCTTCTAGAAAGCAGCAGGACATTATGGTCTCCCGCCTGATGAGCACCATGGTCTGTAATATCCCTATATTCATGAAGAAGGAATCCCGAAACCACGCCCATGAGCAGCAACCCGAGTCTTCCAAGGATGAAATATGTGAGAAGGGCTAACGCGCCAAGAGAGGCGAGCAGTACTCCATTGTCGGCTGTCGCGAGATAGCGCAATATCTGTTGTCGTAGCAGCGATGTGAGAGGTTCTGCATCTCGAGGAGGCGTCAAGAGGGCCGTGTCGGTGCTCACGAAGTCGGCGCTGGCGGCATCTCCGGCGGACGTCTGAAGCTGAATAGGGTTTCCATCCTCCGGGCTCGGGTTAGAAGAAGCACCCGCTTCATCCATGGTATCGCTATCTACATTGGCGCATAGGTAGTCAAAAGAGGGCGTAGGCATCGCTGGGAACCGCTCAAGTTGTAGACCGGTCAAGGTAGGAAGTTGCGAGTTGTGCAGTTGACTCGAGCGAACGGCAAATGACGCCGGCTTGCCTTCCCGCCGCCACGTTGTCAACATTCCACACGTACAGTATACATCTACCCAACTTCAATTCCGGCACACAACAGCATATACTTGTATTTATTTCTATCATTCTCTATCACAGTATGTATCGCCCTCTCATTTCCTTGTCTCACAGTAGTAAAGCGCGACACAAGGTATCTAAAGCAATTCGGACGAGATTTTTCTCCGCAGTTAGAGTGAATCCAGCATTCAAAGAAGTTGTATTCATGCCGGATGCAAAGATGAAAGCGGGTGACGTTGTTTAGACTGAAAAGGAAAAGAAAAAGAGGAAGTGCAAGGAAAAGAGAAGGGGAAATGCTGGCTGTAAAGTCAAGGTTCATTGCCTGATATACTTCGTATGTGAACCTTTCGCAACTACGCTGAGCTGGCCATCGTTCTCGCGCTTAGATATCGTGACATTTGTGAACCCAAGGGTCTTGCCGACTTTGTCAGTCCGACTTTCAATCTCAAGCCAGTCTCCGAGAACGGCTTTTGAAAGGTACGAGACATGAATATCTGTGCTGACACCGGTGGATTCGAGACCGTGAGATGCGATTGCCAACCCTCCAGCCCAGTCCACAACGCAGGCTGAGAAGACACCGTGTAGCCCATTCTTCGAGTTCAGATGGCGCGCAGAAACTTGTATCCTCGAACGAACCACGCCTGTGCTCGCCTCGTAAACTTCGACATCTTCTAGAAGGAAGTTGTAGATTGGGCTATTGTGCCGGATTCTGCTCCAAACATTAAGAACATTATCGAGTGCGGTCGCCATGCTGTCTGTTGTGGACGCGGTAACTTGTAACGTGGTGTTGGAGAAGGAAACGAAGGGACAAAAAGGAACAAATTTTTAAGCTGGCTCCACACATGCCAAGGCACCGAGGCATCAACGACATGGCTGAACAACGTGCTTCCAAGCTGAAAACATCACGATAAATATCAAATATATTATAATCACAACTAGAAGAGGAGATATTTTTAATTCTATATAAGGATCTAACACGTCCTATATTTTGTAGCACGTTTACCTTTTCATGGTCGTCATTAAACGCTCCTTATCTTTGTCGTCGTCTTCGCATCCTTGACAACATCTGGGACAGCATGAAGTGGTTTACATCCTCGTCAGTCCAATAAGACAGGTGACTAGCGATGCTTGCAATCAGCGATATATCGAAAACACCCTATGTGGATGTGATCAGCACTTGCTCACTCTACAATTAACAGATTGAATCAAAGCTTACTCTTGAATGCCGTAGTCCACCCTGCCGTTTGAGTTCAGAGCGCGGACTTTGGCTTCCTCGATTTTGAGCCTTCGAGAACGGTCTTCGGCTTCAATGTCACTTTCTGAAGCGCCCTTTGCATCGCTGCGTCTGCTTTTTGGAAGCCTTCATAGAGTGTCTCCAGTCCCGAGTCTATGAGGGTTGGAAACTCCATCTCACTGTCCTTCGTATTCGCCGGAAATTTGTTAATTTTGATGTTCTCTTTATCCGCCTTTATTTCGGACGTCGAATGCTGCGAAGCACTGCGAGCGTGACTTGGGGCTGATGCATCCTCAGATAAGCCTAAACTTCGATTTAACAAGCTGCTTGCGACGCCAGACGTAAAATTTGACCACATCGACCCAACGCGAGAGCTAATATTTGACAGACTCTGGCCAGAAGCGGTCCAAATGCTTTTCTTCACAAAAGGTAGGGGCTGGGGTTTGAGTGCCGTCATTGCCGGTGAAATCAATGGCTCAAGACGGTAGCTGACCGGATCAGAGGGGTGGAAAATATTGTACAGTTCTTCACACTGGGGTGAAGAGACACTCGAATTCCATTCGAAGGCTCTCTTCTCCAATGGGTCGTCTATCGATGGAGACACTGGCCCATGGCTGTGTAACAGAGATGATTTTTGGTCAATGGAACTCTTTTCAAAAGATCTCCCAACAATCGTCTTTGCTTTCAACATCTGAAAGAGTGCAATTGGGGAGCCAAGACAGAAGAATTCTTTGCAGTCAAAATCAAGGGGATAATCGGTATCTGTGTCCCGCGTACTAGTTTGCGTCGAATCCTTTCTTTTCCCTATGTCTCCGAAATTCATCTGAGGAGGATTCTTCTGGCGACAAAGGATATCGAACATGATAGCACTCCCTAAAGAATGGCCGCACAGACTGACCGAGCCATTGAAAGATGGATTGCGCGTCTTGAACAATTTGAATATCCTATTACATTCTTGCTGTACAATACGCATAATGTGCTCTCGGTACGCACTCTGATATAAAAGGACGTCCATGGCCAAATCCGATATCAGGTTCCGGACAGCTGGTACACCCTCTAGAGTTATGTCTGCTAGACTCGGATACTGTTCTTCTTCGGAGGACAAGCTGTCAGGGTCAGCAAGGTCGAGCTCTTTGCGATGTTGCCGTAGACCTTGACGAGGGAAATCCAGCAGATGTCTCCAGCATCTATTACAGTTGTCAGCAAATGGCCACATTTATAATAGTCTTTGTTCTAGGGCACCAACACAGGGAGCACTTGAACTCGGCAGTTCTTCTTAGAATCCGGAAATGACGAATTCAGCGCCTGCAAATCAGGTGATACGGCGTATACTGATTTCATGGTCTTTCTCAACACGTTCACATCATGAATAAAGTTGATGCTTTCCAATCTGAGTCCCAGACGCTGTCCAATTCCATGTGTTACAAGTACAAGATGGTCAATTTCTCGATCCCTGTCTTCATCGTCTGCCTCTCTGGAGTCCTCCATTTCGCGTTCTTCCAGTTTTCTTGCTTCTTCCTCTAGCTCAGCAGCGTCCTCGGACTCGCCGTTCAGGGAAGACATTTGACGTTGTAGCGTTGCTCGATGGCCGGTTGATAGTGGCTGGGCTTTCATTGTCCCCGGTTCATGGTCATGAGAGTCAGTCATCGTTGCAGATCTGTCCTGAGATAGCCGAATACTTTCCCTCTCTCCAGGACGAGAAGTTGGCGTTGAAGAACCTTTTGTTGGCGTTCCTTTGCCGTCGACTGGCTCTTTCTGAGTTCCTTGCTCGACGTAACCTCTTACCACCTTCGTGCCGCCCACGCCGCCAAGTCTCTGATAAACAGTACTGCTTACGCGAGACATGAAATCAGCGTAATTTAACCACGCTACAGTTGAATCCTGGTAAGTAACAGTGCTATTCATGTATGAGCCAAAAGGCGGTGCACTGGAAGCACCTGGACAGGAGTTCCAGATCGTCCTTGACTGTCAGAACGTATACCTTCATCGGCAGCCTTCTTATCTAATGAACCATGTACTGAATTCGGAACCTCTTGGGGGCGAGCCACCTGAAGTTTGGGATCGGGAAATGTAGTTCCTGTTTTAGCTTTATTCTGCTCGTATTGGGATTGCCAGGGTTTGAGCTTCAGATAACCCTCTTCAAGTTGGGTGGCAAGGTTCTCTTCACAAGGCTTCAGGATGGAGCCTTCCTGGAAGAACCAGGTTCCACGCCTGACTTCGTAGATAGGTCCTAACCAGTAAGCGGGGCTAAGTTCTCGTTTGTTCACGTCCACATCATACAGATAGTCCTCGTTGACTGGGACCTTGATGGTATTTTGTGGAGCATTGTCATTCACAGTCTCTGTGCCTTCTTCAGCTTGCTGGCGGAGAAGTTGTTGGAAGGCCTTTTCAATGGCTTGCGTGTCCTTGGAAGAAAATGGAACAAACTTCTTAGCCGGAGGCAAAGGCTTTGACTCAGTTTTTGCAAGGCCTGAGAAATCCGGTTTCGATTTAGGCGTATCTACGGCGTAGAACCATCTTGTTTGCAATGGTGGACAGTCACTCGGGTACCGTAGAGAACTCAGTCTCTTTTGTAAGACGTAACATGGTCTTGCCCTGAAGTTTGCTTGAGAGACTCTGCCGGAGCGAGCGGTTCAGCCTGAGGCGGCGTACTTCGGGAAGTAGACCATGGTGAAATGGATTCGAGGAAAGATGGCTTTGCATCGCTACCGGGCATCGTCACCCGTTGCAGCCTCGGAAAACGCGGGAGTCGAGCCAACTTGATTGTTTTTCTTATCCGGATTGCAAGCAAATTAGGAGGAATGGACGAGGGTGAATTGTGAATTCGGAAGGTAAACGAGCAATTCGATGGTGACTCACAATAAGCTCGCTATACAGCATTCACTCCAAGGCCAGAACCAAGCGTGCTAACCTAGCCTGTGTTTTCCGTCTGTAGTCTAACAGCATACCTAGGTAGTATCTAGGAAGCGATATAACTCGAGCATCGAAATACAATCGAAGTTGGAAGAAACACGTGAAAAGCGATTCCCCACAGAAGCTAAGCTCAGCGGCTGCCTTCAGAAACGGGCAGCAACACGATCATGCACGGATACGTCATCGGCGCCCGCGCGGCTTCGCAGGCATCCTTGGCAAGCTCGCAAAGCAAACACACGGAGGATGCCTGTACAGAGCGCATGGGTGTACTTATTCAGACACGGGAGAAATTTAATGTACTGTACTTCTAAGAGGGAAGACTGATCAACCATTCTATTCAGCTCAGCGTTGGCAAGGCAAGCGCCTTCCAACTTTGACCTTTCAGCAAAGGCAAGTGTCGCCCCGCGCGGCCGGTGGCCACCTTCCCTTCCTAAGGCAGGTTCTTCCTTCCTTCCCTCGCCGTGCACGGTCTAAGCCATCCATCCCATCATCATCGCCCCAGGCCACAACATATAACTAAGCAACCTGCCACCCTAGGCAACATCTATATCTGTCTTTCCTTTCTTTGCGCATCTGCCTCTTTCTCGCGATCGCGCTGTTTTTCTTTCCATATTTTCTGTTTCGCACCTGTCCGTCTCTTGCGAAAAACGAATTGGCTTACCCCGCCTCATCCAACTCTCTCTACTGGCAATCCGTAACGAGAATAAATCGGATTCACCATGAACTTCCTTAAGCTTCAAAGGCACGTTGTCAAGCCCTTCTCCGTGTATTGGAAATTATATTTGTGTTGTCGCAATTGCCACCTTGATGGTAGTGGCTACGCAGTGGTATTTCCCATGCTGACTGTGGCCTAGGAAATACCCCCAATTTCCACAGAACGAATTGTTTGCTCTACAGGATGCGTTTCGCAAACTAGACGTTGACGATAAGGGCTATCTCGATGAAACAACAGCTATCAAAGCGACTCAGCAGTCGGAACGTCAACCATACGATGTGGTGAGACAGGCGCTGAAGGAGGTGGAGCTGGATAGCTCCCGCCGTGTTGAATTTGAAGATTATGTTGATGTAAGTATAGCTGCTTTTTAACCCCTCGCAAACCCTATATTCCTCTCCTGCTAACATAGCTCTTAAAAGCTCATCTCCAAAGTGCGAGATACACCGGCCACTGTTCCCAATCCTGTTCAGGCAGTCAGTCCCGCCGCCACAGGGAATGGCGTCGTCTCTTCTCGTCATGTGTCGAGAGCAAGTATCGGAGGCAAAATTCATGTTCAAGGCTCGTCAGCAAACGTGACTCATACAATCAACGAGGACGAACGAACCGAATTTACAAGGCATATCAACGCGGTGTTGGCTGGAGACCCAGACATTGGTCATCTTCTCCCTTTTCCGACCGACACCTTCGAGATGTTCGATAAATGCAAGGATGGTCTAGTCCTGGCAAAACTCATCAACGACAGTGTTCCGGATACCATTGATGAACGTGTTTTGAACAAAGCAGGCACCAAAATCAAACAGCTGAACGCCTTTCACATGACAGAGAACAATAATATTGTCATTAACTCTGCAAAAGGCATCGGTTGTTCGGTTGTGAACATTGGAAGTGGTGATATAATCGAGGTCCGAGAGCATCTAATTTTGGGTCTCATTTGGCAGATCATTCGTCGTGGTCTTTTGGGGAAAATTGATATCAAGTTGCACCCTGAACTATATCGTCTACTTGAGGAGGATGAGACCTTGGAACAATTTTGCGTCTGCCACCCGAGCAAATTCTTCTTCGGTGGTTCAACTATCACCTGAAAAACGCAAAATGGGAACGAAGGTCAGTAAAATTCGAGCTTTTTCTCTGCCTAGTCTCTACTCTTCTTAATCGCTAACCCTTGGAGATAAATAGGGTCTCGAATTTCTCCACTGATGTCAAGGATGGAGAAAATTACACCGTACTACTCAACCAGCTTGCTCCCGAAATATGCTCTCGAGGGCCATTGCAGACAAGAGATCTTCTCCAACGCGCCGAGGAAGTCCTGTCAAACGCGGAGAAGTTGAATTGTCGCAAGTTCTTGACCCCAACGTCCCTTGTCGCTGGAAACCCGAAATTGAATCTTGCCTTTGTTGCGAATCTCTTCAACACCCACCCCGGCCTGGACCCAATCACAGAAGAAGAGAAACTAGAGGTCGAGGACTTTGACGCAGAAGGCGAAAGAGAGGCTCGCGTATTCACTCTATGGCTAAACTCGTTGGATGTGCAGCCTGCCGTTTCTCTCTTTGATGATCTGCGAGATGGTACGATTCTTCTTCAAGCCTACGACAAGGTAATCCCCGGTAGTGTCAACTGGAGGCATGTCAACAAGGCCCCAGCATCCGGAGGAGAGATGCTCCGCTTCAAAGCAGTGGAAAATACAAACTACGCAATTGAGCTTGGAAAGCAAAATCGCTTCTCCTTAGTGGGTGTTCAAGGTGCTGATATCACGGATGGTCAGCGAACCTTGACCTTGGGTTTGGTATGGCAGCTTATGCGCAAAGATATTACAAACACCCTATCCTCCCTAGCGCAACGGTTGGGTAAACGCGAAATCACCGACGCAGAAATGATTCGGTGGGCGAACGATATGTCGCAAAAGGGTGGGCGTAAATCCACAATCCGCAGCTTCAAGGATGCATCGATAGGAACTGGTGTATTCCTTCTGGATGTCTTGAGTGGCATGAAGAGCAGCTACGTCGATTACGACCTGGTCACTCCGGGACATACTCCCGAAGATGCTTATGCAAATGCAAAACTAAGTATCAGTATCGCGAGAAAGATGGGTGCCACCATATGGTTGGTGCCGGAGGACATTTGTCAAGTTAGATCCCGACTTGTAACAACTTTCATTGGTATGTGCCCCATAACCTTCCCTATTCTCGTTAAGAGAGAAAAGGAAAATAAAACAAAAATACTGATAATGACTTCTAGGCTCGTTGATGGCTACCTCTGAGAAGATGTAAATGCACTCTCTCACTAGCACAATATCGGCAGGGAGGAAAAAGTACAGGTACTCTTGTTTTCTTTTGGCGAATCAGCTATCAGGTAGTTAGTTTTTCTTAAGATGATTGTAGCTTGTGATTATATTGTAAGCAATCGATTTATTCAAGAAATCGAACCACTTTTATCATCCTTCTTATACTGTATAGTGTAACCTGTATTTGCAGGAGCTCTAAGGCAAAACTGGAAGACTAATTCATGAATATATTAATTACCCAACCAGTACCTTTGGATATTGCTTTTTATTTTTGCCTCTGGGCAATGAGGAAAAGAAAGGCCAAAAACAGAAGAATACTGCCGAACGCGATAGGACATTTTTAGAATGAATTTTAAGAAAACGAGCTATATCAACTTAATCCACACACACGCAGAGAATACATGTTGAGAACGTAAAACTGGGCAAGAACAAAGGGTCGCATGATTTACGAACTACAGACAGGAAAGAAAAAGAGATAAAAAGATTGGAGAGAATATAGGAAATTTTGCGGCGTAACGAAGAGAGAGGATTGCAAAATTAACTTGCCGCCCTGCTAAGATCAAGTGTACAATTGTCTTAGCGAAGAGAGGGTGGCAGGCGAAGTGCAGCTCTCACTACGGTGACATGAGGTAGAGAGGTAGTTGGAATGCCTACCGAGTAATCACAACAGACTCTCAAGCTTACTCGGCTGTGTCGAGCTCATCGTGACCTGATGGTAGCGGGTCCAGAGCTATGCGTACGCCAGTTAGAAACAGCAACGAATCTCGTAGTGATGTACTAGAACAGAAAGTGTTTACCTTTTCTATCGTCACCGTTTGTGCCATTGTCGCGATCGTCTTCACGGCGGTCTCTGTCTTCATGTCTGTCGCGGTCTTCTTTAAGATCTCGATCACGATCTTCCGGGCTGCGAGATCGGTCACGTTCGCGCTCACGTTCACGGTCACGGTCACGATCCCGATCACGTCGGTCATAGTCCCGGTCCCGTCTCTCGTCCCTGCGAGGCGAGTAGTCATTTCGTCCGCGGCGAGGAGATGGAGAACGTCCGCGGCGTGGAGGGTACGGTCACGACGACGATCACGACCAGAGTCGAAACGCCAAGATGCGGATGGGGAGTACGAGCCCACTGGGTAAATAGTTAGAACGGATCCTGCAAATCTAGCACTATCCTTGATTGGGCAAGCTCACCTCGATTTTCAGTAGATCATCACGACCAATGCGTTTGTTGTGCATTTCATGATAAGCATCGTCTGCATCACGACGGCTCTCATACTCTACAAAAGCGAACCTAAACGAGTCACATCTTAGTTGACAGATCGTGAAAGATAAGGAAGAGGGTACTCACAAGCGACTTGAGGCTGTCCGAGGTGCGGGAATATCACACCGAACAAGTCGGCCATATCTGTGGCGTTCAAATTAGACAGCTGGAACTTCAGTCATGGAGAGGAACATGATGAGACAGATAACAGTAGTCAATGAAAATGGATAATAAAGCGATGGGTGGGAGGAGATCAGGGTGTTTCGACGTCGTCAGAATCACTATCGACATTTTTCAGGAGGGGGCAGAAGTTTAAGGGCGACGTAGGAGCGCACTAGGGACGCATAACGGATTCTGAAGCCGGCAGTTCTGACCGAAAGATACGAGGGGGTAATGATGGGATTCATTCGGGCAGTGTCCGAGCAGGTCGTAGACCATCGGCGGTTTGGGACGTACCGTTCGAATTCGTAGGCGAGATCGCGTGCTCGAGTTCCGTGGCCGAAGCCAGTTACGTATAGAGTTGTGCCACCAGAGCGAGACATTCTGCTGCGCGAGAAAACGGCTCGATGGGATGGAAGGAGGGAATGGTGGGTGATGGTGGTTGAAGCAGCTTGGGAGAAGAAGCGAAAAGAAGGGTCAGTCAGACTTCGAAGTTTGTCCGTTGGTTGGCCGGCCAAGGCGGTGAAGGGGCTAGGGTGGAGTCTTGGCGCAAAAAGGGAGCAAAAATTCGGACTGTATCGGTTGGTAATCTTACGGGGTCTCGGAGCACATAATATGTATTAATTACGCGCCAAGTAACCAGCTGAGAGGTATTTGCCCGTAACGCCGATACGTAGTGATCATGGCCAAGTTTTGCCTCCGTGTCTCATACGTGACAAAGATTCACAACACCAAACACATCACACCCTTGGTCAAGTGCGAGACGGTCTCGCTTGAGATCTCACAAGAAACGGTGTCACTGAACGAGAGTCATCACGAAGCCCGCCTGCGAGATCCACGATAACGCCTAGTTTCGACTGGACACCGGATTCCGCATTCTTCATCAGCTTTCTGTTTCTAAGATGTTTTCCTAAAACTGTTGAATATTCTATGCCACGGCGACGACTGCGCTTTTCTTCATGGCCAGCATAAGCAGCGACAAGTTGAATTTAGTCGACAGGAAGTCATTTCGCATATTTCGAACCTAGTACTACTTTCCTTCAACCGGGTTAAGAAGCTACTAGCCGTTCCCCTTTTGGCATATCTGAGTCGCCGGGTTTAGCCTACATCTTGAAATCGCATAGATTCTTCAGAGCACTTTCCACACAATGAGCCTCAATCGGCAGGATTCGGCTCGGGAAGAGAAGTTGAACCGGGACGGCGATGGACTCCAGGGATCCTCTGCCCTGCCATCTTTAACGAGCGAATATGCAGCGGTTAGTAATCCCACCCGCACTCGCCAGATACCATCGCAGTCGTAGGCGCGATATATCTTGTCAGCGAAAAGAAAATTGTCTTACTAGCCTTGATCATGTCTCCTAATGCGTTTGCAGAAGCCCGTCACATTATCAATTTTGCAGAGAACGAGAAACAACATCTCCGAACCCGTCGTTGCAGCTTTTATTGCTGGCGGTGTCGCTGGAGCCGTATCGAGAACAATCGTTTCGCCTCTTGAGCGGTTAAAAATCTTGCTACAAATACAAAGTGTTGGCAGAGAAGAATACAGATTGTCAATATGGAAGGCGTTGGTTAAAATGCGAAAGGAGGAAGGGTGGAAGGGCTTCATGCGCGGCAATGGCACCAATTGTATTCGCATCATTCCTTACTCGGCAGTGCAATTTGGAAGCTACAATTTATACAAACCAGTAAATGGGCACACCCAAAATCCACACCAACAATCACCAAACAGGCAGTACTAATCCTCTCTTTTTAGTTTATAGAAACGGCTCCCGGGTTGACCTAAGCCCAGTACGTCGCCTGGTTTGCGGAGCGCTTGCCGGAATCACCTCTGTCACCGTTACCTACCCTCTCGATATCGTCCGCACCAGACTGTCAATCCAGTCAGCCTCATTTGCGGAATTGGGCGAACGGAAAGCCGGCGAGAAACTTCCCGGTATGTTTGAAACCATGATTTTGATGTACCGAAACGAAGGGGTATCCCTGCCCTATATCGTGGTATTATCCCAACGGTGGCTGGTGTGGCGCCATATGTAAGTCTAGACGCTTGGAATATTTTAACAACTCGTTCAGTTACTGATAGAATGAATGCAGGTGGGATTGAATTTCATGGTGTATGAGTCGGCTCGTGTCTACCTTACACCTCCGGGGAGAAGAACCCTAGCCCAGCGAGAAAACTGCTCGCTGGAGCTTTTCTGGTGCAGTTGCCCAAACATGCACCTATCCTTTGTAAGCCACTAGGTTCTTTCTCCCTCTAGTGCTCTCTTGGCTAATTATCCGCAGCGATGTCCTCCGTCGCCGGTTTCAAATCAACACGATGACGGGCATGGGCTATCAATATTCCTCGATTTGGGACGCCGTCAGGGCCATAGTGGCTCGCGAAGGCATTCAGGGCATGTATAAAGGTATCGTGCCCAACCTACTGAAAGTCGCACCAAGCATGGCTAGCAGTTGGCTTAGCTTCGAGATCACACGGGATCTACTTGTCAGTCTGAGAAAAGAGTGATCGATAGATTTTTCTTCCTTCTGTTTAGAGAAAGCGCCATTCTGCTCTCGTGTCGCTCTATGATATATAACTAGCTATACAATATTGAATATAGTCAATATACTGGTAGAATAGAAAAAGAAGTTTGCAAAACAAGCTGTGACTGGCTGTAGTTATAGTCTATGCTCCATCGGGGTTAGTGCGATCACCTTCGGCTCTCCTTGTCAGACCCACCCGCCAAAAGCGGCCTAGCGTAGGGCTCAGCCCACACAAACCCGTTCCATCTCGAATTTCAGAGATTGTTATTCTCAGATTCTCGAACGTGCGGCAGATAACCACCTCCGAAGGAACACCGCATTTCAGGAGCAATGGGTAAGTGTTTTTGTTGTATCAAAGGAAATCAATGAGCCTGCTATATTCTGTTTTATCTTCTCTGGATCCATGCTAAGGATGCTCCAGGTATCGACTTGATCGTCATCATGTGCGCAGCACACATCGCAAGGCGCCAAAGAGCGAAAACGTCTACCTTCAGCTCTTGGTGAAGCTGTACCGGTTCCTTGCTCGTACGTATACCCCGGAGGATGAGGAAGAAGAGGTCCAGGGAAAAAGAAAGGCCAAGGAAAATAAAGGAGACGGGAAGAATAAAAATTGTGGAGGAGGAAAATTCAGGGATTTTCGAAGATCAGACATTGACACAATTTTTTCCACTTCCAGGTCGTACCGACTCCAACTTCAACAAGGTTATTCTTCGCCGACTCTTCATGTCCCGGATTAACCGCCCACCCGTCTCCTTGTCTCGTATCATCTCGAATGTGAGCGAGGCCCAGAAGGGAAAGACCGTCGTTGTTGTTGGAACTGTCACAGATGACAACCGTCTGTTGACTGTGCCCAAGCTGTCCGTTGCCGCGCTTCGCTTCACTGCTACCGCTCGTGCCAGAATTGAGAAGGCTGGAGGCGAAATCCTCACTCTCGACCAGCTAGCTCTCCGTGCTCCCACAGGTTCCAACACTCTTCTCCTCCGTGGACCCAAGAACGCTCGGGAAGCCGTCAAACACTTTGGCTTTGGCCCTCACAGTCACAAGGTAAGGGAAACCTACGAAATCTATTTTCTTCTCTCTCCTTGCCTCGTTGCTAACCTAGAGCATAGAAACCATATGTCCGAAGCAAAGGCCGCAAATTCGAACGCGCTCGTGGACGTAGACGATCTCGTGGTTTCAAGGTCTAAGGAAGGAAATTTTACTGGAAATCTTTCTCGGCCGTTCAAATGCATGGAATCGGACAATTTACGCCTACTGGTATGGAGCTACGTTGTAACTCAAGTTCTCCTAGGGCTATTTGTCGGTGGATACCCATGGATAAAATGATTAAAAATATGCACTAGTCATGAAATGGGACTGTCATGGTTCATGGATTCAAATATGATCATTTGTGCATTGTCTATTTTATTTCCGAGCATTGCTCTTCTTTTTTTCTATAATGAAATACATTCCCAGATTTGATGAACTTCAAGGCACGATTTCCAGCTTTTGATGTTTCCACTTCTTACTTCCCGGCAATCCGGAATAGTCGGCCGCGGCATGCCCTTGACCTCTAATGAGATATTTGTAGATGGTCAAACCCTCCAATCCAACAGGTCCTCTTGTGTGAATCTTGTTTGTGCTAATGCCTACTTCCGTACCAAATCCGTAGCGCATTCCATCTGCAAAACGTGTGGAGGCGTTCCAGTAGACACCTGCACTGTCGACACCGGCCATAAATGTCTCGGCAATTTCTCTCGAGGAAGTAATAATAATATCGGTGTGCTTTGAAGAATGTGCGTTCACATGGGCGATGGCTGTCTGTACGGCAGATAATTCTGAAGCCTGTGAAGGTACCGTCTTGAGGGCTAGAATTAGATCTAAAAACTCGGTTTTGTAGTCCTGGTCAACGGAGTCTTGTAAAAGTATAGCCTTTTCTGGTGGGAGAGTTTTGGCCAGAGCATTTTTCGAAGCTTGGTCGCAGCGAAGGGAAACGCCTTTCGCGAGCAAGGCCTCAGCAACGGCGGGCAAGACGCTTTCGAGGACATTCTCGTGAACAAGGAGCGTTTCCAACGCGTTACAGGCAGCTGGATAATCTGTTTTGGAATCAACGATAACTTTGACAGCAGTTGAAACGTCGGCATCCGAGTGAAGATACGCAGAGCATAGACCATCGGCGTGACCAAGGACAGGGATCTTGGTATTATCTTTGACATATCGGACCAGCTCATTGGACCCTCGTGGAATCACTAAATCAATGAGGCTATCTTGGGCAAGTAGTGAAGACACAATGTCACGCGTTTTAACCAGTTGAATGGCAGGAGTTGGGATTTCGGTCTTTGAAAGCGCTGCTGAAATGACCTCAGCTATGGCAATAAACGACTCTGTCGATTCTTTCCCGCCTTTGAGAATAGCTGCGTTTGCGGACTTGATGGCTAAAGCTGCGATATTGGCAATGACTTCCGGACGAGCCTCGAATATTATGAGAAGGACGCCCAAGGGGCAGGTGACTCGTTCCAAAATCAGACCGTCGTCCAAGAGCGTCCGCATAGTGACCCTACCGACTGGGTAGATTTTAGCATCACCTTCCAGGTGAGGATTGGAAAATATTGCATACCTGGGTCTTCAAGGTCCCTAACGCTTAGTATTCCCTGCAGCATATCATCATACTTTCCGGGTCTAGACAAATCAAGCCGTTTCAAAACACTTTGACTCAGTTGACCATTTTCCGCTGCTTGCGTGGCCAAGGCGACATCTTTCGCATTGGCTTGCAGTATGTAGTCGCGATTGTCTGACAATGCCGTATGAAGCACAGTCAATGCTTGATTGCGTGAGTCACTTGAAAGGGTGGCTAATCGGTACGCGGCCAGAGATGCACTCTGTGCGATTTCCGAGGCGGACGATTCAGTCAGAGACATTGCGATCCCGGAGTTGATGTCGACCTATGGAATCCAAAGCCGTCTAAACGTAGGCACAGGTCCCTTAGAAGAACATGTACCAGTTTGTCTTCCTAATTGTAGAAGATTGGAAACGTGATGGACCCACTTTTTCGGCAAGAAATTCTTCTCCTTGGGGTTCAACAGAGATCGGCGAGAGACTATAGATAAAATACGGTATATGAATTAAATATCTTGTATTACATCGTGTGATGCTATGCCTTTTCAATTTAGTTATCTGGAAATGCCTTGAGGTTGTTAAGCAAAAAGAGAAAAATTGATGCCGATTCCGCGGGGTACGTCCCCTTCCGTTTTGGGACTAACCGCGCGCGGTGAAGGCGGCTAATCCTGAGGCATCTCCACCAGCGTTATCGAGCGCCAAGCGGTACCTTCCTTATCCGCCGCTTTAATCCCTCGAGCCTCATCACAAACACAGAAACACTCGCTCGCTCCTCATCCTTCACGTTTCCCTTCGTCGTCCACATCGCCGATCGGAAAATAATATGGATGACGCTCTGCACCAGCTCCTCTCTTTCCGCCCCTCTTCGAACACTGCCAACGAGACCCATGATACGCATGCTCGTGACTTCATAGCTTCTACGCACCAAGTGCTTGCTAAAACATTTGATGGCTCGGACCAGTTCTTTTCTTTGCTAGAGGTAAGGCTTTCCCCCCAACTCTGACAATGTGAAATATCTTACGGTTGTAGCATGTTGATTCTTCGACGCACTCTCTTTCCTACCTCCTCCTCTTGCATTTCCTCGTTCTTGAGACGAAAAGAGATCCCCTCAGGCGGCCTTCGACGACCTGCCAGCCGGGAGACAGCTTTTGTCAAGGGCACTCACCTTTCTGAACACGTTCGACCCCAGCCAAATTAAATACGCAACAAATGAGTACCGCAATTTATTGGATTTCATTTCGAAGGCGGCCGAAATTGAGAACAAGGTGGGTACCCATTGGCCGCGAGCTTGGTGTTCTGCGAAGCTAAAAGATCAAACTCAGCCATTTATAGTAGTCCGACCCATCAAGAACGCCATATTTAAAATAGATCCAACATCTTCCACTCTTACAATTGCCCATGTCCACTTGGCCCGAATGAGTCTTTTAGCCAGAGCATACAATCTGGCACGGCCAGTACTTGATCAAACCATATTTTCCATCCCGAGTGCGGCGGATCAGCTTACGTACACTGATCATATGAAATATTTTCTCTACGGTGGAATGATATACATGGCACTGAAAGAATGGAGCAAAGCGCGGCATTTCTTGAGCATTGTCATATCTACTCCTGTGGTCAGTTCGGTCAGTCGGATCATGGTAGAAGCGTACAAAAATGGGTCTTGGTGAATCTTCTGGAAAATGGCACGGTAGGAGTGGTCCCAGTATGTCTTTTTGCAAGAGATAAATATTAACTTTCACAAGATTGCTTCACCACCCAAGGTCACGTCACCTCTTGCGCTAAAGACCTACAAGGCACTTGCACGCCCTTATGATGCATTAGGTACTGCTTTTATATCAGGAAAGTGGGAAAAGTTGAGGGACGAGGCAGAATTTGGGCAAACGATATGGCGCACAGTGAGTCTTGTTTCCCCTGATATGAACTATCTAGACTACGGATCTAATGAGTTTTCGTCTGTACAGGATCAAAATAATGGTCTGGTACAACAGGTTCTACTAAATTTTCGTAGGCAGGCGGTACGTGGCCTCGGTTCTACTTTCGCTGCGGTTACTACTGTGGATGTCTCACAGCGGGCTTTGTCAAACACTATGGATGTGCTTGAGACCGAACGGTATATTGTAGCTCTCGCGATTCAGGAGGGTTTTCTACTTCGCTGGTACATCCATCGAAGGATCCAAAAGCCTCGATGCTCCGCTTCTTGACAGATCGCATGGAACCCAGCATTGATCTCGAAGTTTCTTTGGAGGAACAACTGAGGCTGCAGCATCAGAAGTTGAGCACCTCGCTCGCAGCGTGCAAGCCAGCGATCGAAAGCTAGAATTCAGCAAAGAGTACGTCAGCTATCTGCGTAAGGCTCAAAAACGCAACGACGCTACTTCAAAGGATGGCGGATTCGTGGGAAGACCGAAAGACCAAAATATTGATATAGACGAGGATATGATGGATGACCTGCAATGAAATAAAACAAAGAAATGAAATGAGAATTCTATTGATCCGATACCATTTGCCTTTATAACAAATATTCATTTGCCCTAGCCATAGAGTGCGTACAATGCCTATTAGGAACAAGCCGCTAAAACTACATGTATCATCAGACATCAGCAAACTGGTCTTTTGATTTGATTTGATTTCATTCTGTTGAAGTTGATAGGCTATATTTCTATTCAGATGCCAACCTTGGTAACCCAAGTGGACCCCTATCATAATGACGCCCTAGTATCTTGTGGCACATTCCCAGTTGAATCAACATGTATGTCTACATTTGCATCTTGAGCAACGAAGAATGAATTTCAGGTCATCGCCAATACCTGTACGCTCGATATAAGAATTGAATTTGGCCTGACAAATGAGATTTCGACAGGCTGTCGTGTTTGATAGGATTTCAAGGGATGATCCAACGTCCCTACGCATAATATCGATTCTATTTTGAAGCTGAGACCTAGCAGCTTGAAGTTCCTCATTCAGTAGTTTCTGTGCTGAGACCATATTCCGTATTATCTCGATGCCTAAATCACTCATGACATCCAGCTCCGAGAAGGCCTCCTGCTCAGCCAACTCTTCGATATGGGCGGCTGCTACCGAGGCCATCATTTGGCGTAATTTCAAGTCGCCGTTTCGGTGAAAGACTTCATTGACAACGTCTGGGAAGCTGTCAGCAGACCAGGCGGCGTCGATAGCATGCTGGATTTTCAAATTTGCAAGGTCCTTTAATGCGGAGATATCGTAATAATCTGCAATGGCATTCACGCGGACATGGCGAAGCATGATATTGTCTACTGCTCGGGGGCTGCAACAAGGCCATGAGGTTTGTCTCCAGGCGAGACGTCTTGCGAGTCTGCAATCGAAAGTTTGTCAAGTGGTGCTGTGAGCTTTGTTGTTAGTCTGATCCAAACACTTCGCGTAAAACTTGTAAAGACGTATCCAGTACCTTCGCTGAGAACCACATGTTCACTCTCTGTTTGCGATGCAGACACATCTTTATCCGCGACAGTGTAATCCTTTGTATACATGAATTCCACCATCAGCTTGACGGTTTCAGGATCGAATTCCTTGACAGCTATTGTATTTGTTGTGGCCTCCTATTTTTCATTGTCATCATTTCACTCCACAGCTCAACATGCTGTCTTGGACTAATTCATACCTCAAATCCACCGTCACAGGCAGCTTCGATTACGGAAGACTGCGTGCAGACGATAGCTTTATGGACTTTGAACTCCACTCCCTGAGATACAAGTTTCAAGTCGCTGTATTTCCCTCCCATGAGCTTGGCCAAGCTATTGGTATCTTTGGAAGTCATGCTGCTGGTAGTTGAAAGGTTCACTCCGTGCTGTATGATGTTGCTGCCCTACCCTAATGTTTGAGTCCTAGCTGGATAACTAGAAGACGAGACAAACAGGATGATTGAACAGAAGCGAGAGACAGCAAAGCTGATTCAATCCAAGGGACTTGTAGGCTACTTCCAAATATTAGGTATATGGGCTACCTAGGTACGAAGCCTGCTGGAGAGTTCCGGATGTTCGCATTGTTATTATTTCCCAATTAGGACACAATGTTACGAGATGGACGGGACTTCCCAGGAACACGAGGACACTTACTGCAAGTGGACTTCACTGAAGCTCTTAGGTGAGTTAGGCCCAGGTCTCGTGATTAGCGTTGCCCTAAAAGAGAAACAATTATAATTAAACCTTTGACCTACACCCCTGAAAGCCGTAAAATGGACCAAAATACCACCTAAAAATACCGATAGGTGACCCCTAACGGGGCCTCGTTTTTGGGTCGTGGTCTATTTTCTGTCGTTCAACCCCAGACCAGCCAAATGATGTCGAGTCGTACTGTTTGCTATGCCATAGTTAGTGTGACTGTAAGTCAAGAGACGAAGGGAGCTATGGCGCTGAGGTACATACGACTTTCCATAGAGGAGGAGAGTAAACAAGTTGGCTTTTGTTTCATAGCCTGGATCATGGATGAGTCCTCACAAAAGCCTGCGGCTCTGCGCAGCTGCAGCACCCTAGTTAGTTAGCTTAGCTTAGTTAGGTTAGTACGCTAAGCCGCGGTCATGTGACCACTGGAATCTCTTCTTCGCGAGGCTTCCCGCGAAGCAGGACCTTCAGTGAAGCTGCACCTACCTTTGCAAATCAAGCCATTATTTCTCGCGTCTTTCTTCCTTAATAAGCAAGACTTTCACAGTAGGGGAGGAAGGTAAACAAGTCTGTTCTGGTTTCATAGCCTGGACAAACAACAACCATCAACACCAACATCGCCCAACATCCGTCAACTTCACGACACGATGATGTTAGTCTGCGCTTCATCCGAACCCCTCCTCCCCTCCTCCCCTCGGGTCTACCTCGCGTTTCGCCAGTCCTCCGGCGATCTTTCCAGAGACGAAGGGCAATGGTTCGGGCTGGTCTTGATCTGGCCTTCATTGTCATACAAGAGGCCCTTGATACCGGCGCACCTGCAGAGGAGGTAGCCGAGGCATGTCAGCCTACAATTTAGCAAAACAAATTTGCCGATATAAGGCAATTTTTCGGCGCCTGTATTACTGAATATGTTTAATTCAGACACCTGGGTATTAAGTAGGTGGTAAGGCTCTCCTATTTTCCCCTGATCTGGTTTAAGTAGACTTCGAGATAGAAACTGATAGTCTTTCCTTAGAACCAGTTCGATGCCTGTTTGTCTATTGCCGGCCGCCCGACCTTGCATATGTCGGTGAAGGGTTCCCTGTGCCCACTGACCAGGACAGAGTCTTTATGGCGAAGGGAAGAACATACCTGATCGAAGATTTCAATGTGGATTACGATCTTAGTTGGTGCCTGGCGAGAGAAATGGTGAAGATTCAAGGTCCGGAATTTGTTAGGACTCCATGCCCATCGGTTAGTGCTGCCATGGCGTGGAGAAGTCTCCGACTGGAGAAATCCTGTGCCTCTGTCGTCGTTGAGGCAGATGAATTCTTCAAAGCTCGTACTTCAGAATGGATCTGGTACAGGTTGAAATTGCTAACCCTGACATCTCGACTTTTGACACACCTTACTCCGAGATTTAAGAGGTTGCTGGCGGAAACAGACACCCTTGCGGCTAACATCCTCGAAGTTCCTTCCTTTTCCCATGATAGAATAAATGGAATGTTTGCGGAAGCAGGCTCTGCTGCCCTTAACATGCCTTGCCTTGAGAAAATGGAGATTTGGAATGGAGCGCCGCGAAATGCATGTGTCTTCAGGTATCGGTCTACATCAGGAGAACAACCAATCTCCACGTTGGGGTGGTGTGGGACATGGAACTTGGACTTAACACGCACGGTCATTGACGTCTGGAAAAGAGTCGCAAAGCTGCATTCGGGTGGGAACAGTAAGCTTGTTGTTTTACCAAGTCAAGAGTTTAGATCAAGACGCCATCACGTCCCATGCTTTGGCTATTCGTGAGCTGAAACTCGCTGAAGAAGTGATTCATCCGGTGTCTTTGGAGCAGATTGATAGGGAGTCTTGGTTATATTTCCATGACTTCAGTTAGCTTAAGAGTGTAACTATGGGTTTGTAACCAATTCTTGGAACAGTCGGTCCGTAGAAAATCACCACCTGCGTGTGCGTGTGAAAGAGAGTGCAGCTTCGAAATGCTAAAGGATGGACGTACACCGAGCTTCTGAACTGCCAGGTATAAAAGAGGCAGACGCATCTCGAGATGAGGAGAGCTTTTTAGCAAGAACGAGAAGAAGAACTACAACACTACTACTATGACGTTCCTCCTCCATCGAGCAGCTTCTTCCACTTCCTTTCCACGTCTTCAAAATGCTCATTGCAAAGACCATACTGGCTATCTCTGGCCTCGCTGCCCTCGCTCATGCCGACGCTGTCCATAAATGCGAGAGTTGCACCCAAGGCGGCTCGAGCGACTGCATTAACGCTTTCAACCAGATTCCTACCATGGGGACTCTCAGCGCCACAAAGGGCCAGCAGTGGACCTCTGGATCCTGCACCATCGAATGGATTACTGATGGAGTCAGTGTTAATGCAGCTGATTTCCACGGTGAAGCCCAGGCCTTGGTCAACCAATGCTGCATGAACTCTGATCAGTGCTCTGACCTCTCCTATCATACCGAATCTACCAACGACCTCGAGAGTGGCTGCGTTTGCATACATTCTTCCGATGCTTGTCCTTGCATCTGCGCCGGTACTCCTACCTTGAACTGCCTCTAAATCTCCTCGCTGCAACGACTCCCGGATCGGTGGAAGGGATAGAAGGAAGAAACAAGGTTGTGGACATTCGACAAGAATAGATTCATGTACGATACTGTCATCAAAGAATTGCAATAGATATTTTAACATGATACAGGGAGCGATAAACGAGTAGTCTCTTCTAAGAAGCTTAGAGCGAAATGAACAAAGAATTACACGAGATTTCACTGTTGAGTCTTGAATACCAGCCAGGTACGAAGGGCTTCTTGTTCAATATCTCTTCGGCAGTTAAACGGCATATAGGTATCTCGTTACTGCCAACACAGTTGATCGGCTTGTTCCAGCATGATTGACTGTACCTATTCTAACTCTAGTGGACGGCTTACTTCCCATCGAGATTTCTAAGTATGCAGTCTGTCTAGAGCCAGTTCTATCGAGCCAGTGGCGTAGTCGTCATGTTTCCTGCGTTCTTCCCAAACACGATGCGTATACTCCAAGGCTGTCTCATCCTCAAGCTCCACCATTCCTTCTGTGTCTCCAATCACGATCTCGATCTCCCCAACGGTCTCGTTTCCTCCCATATCTTGGAAATATACTGGACCGATAAATTGACAGCGAACCTCCCTATGCGTGTGATCATGGGGCCATTTCATAACCTTGACTAGCAAGGCTCGAGTGATAATCTCTGCCCTACTTTCAACGAGTAAAAGATGATTCGACTCATGTCTCAGGGCGAGTTGAAGCATGATGATGGTTAGCGGGTGGATGTCCTTCCATACGTACTGCACGGGCAAGTCATCCCGGACCTCTGCTACTTTCCAGTAACCAACAACGTCTCCAGTTCGTGAGATCTTTAGAGGGGTTGGGCTCCCTCAGCCAGTGGCATTTCCAATAGGCTTGTTGGACACCAGCTAAAACCCCTGGACATGGTGGCAGAACTATGGAAGAGATGTCCATCAAAAACGGTACCTATCTTTACCAAAATGCTCTGGTAGATACCTTGTACGGTACGTTGGGTGATTTCATCATCATCGACTCTGGTCAGAAGCGCTGCAATGATTGCTTTATCGCGCTGCCACGACGTGTACCGCGGACTGAGAGACGTCAAAAGCCCATTCAGGTCTGTTATTTCTTTCCTCAGGTTACGGATCACGGTTGTGGCGACCTGACGGTGGGATGAACAAGGCGTTCCGGGCTTTGCAAGTATGTCCTGGTCCAAATCCTTGACCACCCCGGATTTGAATAGTATCTTGACTCTCTTGGACCGGGCTAGCTCGAGAGCAGTCCATCCTCGAGTAAACCATGGGGACATTAGTACTGCGAATGATGCGCTCTCGGCACCAGCCCACTCATGTGAACGGAGATAGAGGTCATGTACCAACGTAACCTCTGCTTTGGCATAGTTGACATGAACATTGTTCATGATCTTGCTCCTCGATTTCGGATCGGTAGGAACACAAATCGTGTCCCACCACATCCCTTGGCAGTCGAATTTCTCGGCCATCTCACAGAAGAACCTGTATAAGCATCCATTTACTTCTCCAGGAGCCCCTTGTCCTGCTCCCGTTCCATCGGCCCAAATGTGTGAAATGGCCATGAAGGGTTCTCCTGCTTCAAGGAGGGAACTTCTGTCCAACTTCCACGCTGTCGGATTGCCTTGCCTCGCGTGCTGGTGGAGGAGATCCTGGCGAAATGCGATCTTTGAGCATTTCGAGCTATCCTTGCATTCGTGCATCTGAGCCACCACCGTGAAGTTCTTCACAGACTCCTCGCAAAGTCAAACGTACACAAGTAGTGTTCCTTGTGCTCTGGAACGGAAACCTCCTTTCCCGGAATGAGGGCAGGGAGGTTGAATTCTCGGCCAGGAAGGGATGCAGCAATCGCCCAGATGTGATGGGGACATAGTTGGAGCTGCCTTCCCTTCTCGACAGCCAAAGCAATCGAATCATTGAAGATCCTGCCCTTTTCACGGAAAGGTGAAAATAACCCAACGGGCTCCTGAACGGTTTCGTAGTAGCCCGTCACTATCCCCTGCAGCCATGACAGGATCACTAGCACTTCAGACAGATCAATCGACTGCGCGTATGACAGAAAGGAACTCTTCAATTCCACCTTCTCAATTGCCTTTCGGCCACCATACTCGACGGCGTATTCCTGGATCTCTGTCGGATGCAGTCCGTGATAGTCCTTACACATAGAAATTATGACAGATGGTAGCGCACTTATCACCTGAGAGCTACTGACCAAAGCACCTCCAGATTCTGTCCGCTTCGAGCATATACATGCTGCGACCTGCAACGCCCATTGTTTGATACCAGCCCAGCTTTTGCAAGCAGGTATCAAATCTCGAAGAGTATCCTTGAAGGCCACACACGCATTATTCTTACACTCATGGATGCGTGTGACGCGACAGGAGCAGAATACGCGATGCATCATGCCCATTTGTGGAATACAGTCTTTTCTGCTTGAGGCCCTCGCAGTTTGTGTCGACAATACCTCCTTTAGCCTCCATTCAGGCAACGCCAAATACTCTGCATTGACACAGCCATTTTCACGCAACTCATTAGGGAAGAGGATTTGGTTATAGTACTGCTCGTACGGAATTTCTGTTTTCGTAGGTGGATCAACGAATTGATACGGCAGAGACCGAATGAACACCGAATGCCTCTTGCCAACCCCGCGGAACGAAAGGGCCGGCCTTTCTTCTTGGATGACACCAAAACGCCCAATTGCGTTGTTTCTGCCATCGGTGGCAATGCTCACATGAACGAGGCTTATTTCTGCCTTTGCTAACTAGTATGTGCTGGTCAACCGACTCCATCCGTTCTATATATGGAGTAGAATGTTGGGCACAACAGCAACATGCCCAATGGAAGCCGCATAATACAGGCTCGGCATATGTGCAGGTTTGACCACTAAAACCGGCCCCCGTTACAGTAGTGGTCTTTTTCTACTGCGTCCCGACTTTTCTGAATCAAATCCTTAGATGTCAGGTTGACAGGAGGTCTCATAACAATAGGCCTCTGATGGCTGTGTACCCAGACTTGACAACGAAAACTCCAACATTGTAACCAACAGTCAAAATATTAGCCTGCTTTGTGTCCTCTCGGGCTTATTGTCGCAAGGCAACGCGGCGAACTGTGGCAGTGCGAGCAATATCCCGAGCGGACAGGTTCCAAGGTTATCAATACAGGAGGATGTAATCCCTCCGGAATGAAGAAGTTAGGATAGTATGTCTGCATGCTCCTATAGAGGTAAGATTTAGTTGTTCATCTAATATCAGTTCAAACGCCATGCCTGCGTTTCCGCTTACCCTGCCACCGCGCCATGATGGGCGCAACAGCTGGGAGGAACTCTTCCCCTGTCGGTTCTTATTGAATTTATCGATATCGCGACTTAACATGCGTCTATATGAGCTGAGTTGACGCGTGCCTCTGTGGAATTGGCCCATCACTCCTGTTGGAGCTCGTTTGCTTCTCTCCCAAGATACCTACCAGCGATTCCTGTTGTTTGATCGAATGGGCCAAAGCCCTACATTAGATTGCTTTGATGAGCGCCACGGAGTCCACTATCCTTGCAACACCCCTGAAACAACTCGGCTTTGGACTTCTGCAACGAATGTCGACGTCGAGATACCGAATATGCACCCGAACATATGCAGTGCCTACTCCCGACAGCAGACGCTCGATGCTTTTCATGTCAGCCAACTCGATGTTTGCAAATTGCCCCGTCTACGCAGACCGAGGTTTTCCGTACGGCAACTTCTTCGAATGACAAGGCAGAAAACTGCATATCTCCTTGTTAGCTCTTTCGGCTGGCTGTTTTTATCGGGGATTACTACTATATCTGTTCTTGGTCAACTATACGTCGCAACAGCTTACTTGCTCATGATACCCTTGACTGGGATCATTATCGCTACCATTCATAGTAACAAACCTCGCCAACTGCTCTTACGAGTTGTCCTCCCCGAAGATCGAAGGAATTACATTTTTACTTCATATAACTAGGTTCCTTGTACTAGTTGCAACTTCTTCCTTCCGATAGGTAGATTCTTGTGCTTAACTCTCTGAGTCTCCTGTCTCAAACAATGCTATTCCGTCCGGATTTGAAACCGTCCGAAGCCGAGGTCATTCTATGCACCTCTTTATACAAAATCCTGTGGAAGCCTATCCGCCAAAGTAATGACTTGTCACCCGCAGCGCGTTGTCTGGTATTCACTCTCGCGGCAAACTCTGAGCCCTAAGCCCTAAGCCCTAGCCCTAGTCCATTTTCTTCCGCCATTCCATACAAGGTTAAGATGCGTGACTCATTCAGCTCATTCAGCCTCAGTATTCGATTAATACTATCGTAGATAGTAGTAGAGATGTTCAGCAAAAAATGTTGTGCACCCACTTATTGCCGGCAAATCCAAATGCGGTTAGCGCCAAGAAAATAACCTGAACAACGCTATACCTAATATGGAAGACTAGAAACCTCGGAACAGGCTTTTCGCGCGCGAAGGCCACTGGAATAGGCATACTACCCAAATCCATGCCTAAAACTGCATTTTGAAGCTCAATTGATTAAGTATAATAAGTGTATGTAGATTAGAGTCATCCATCCTTAATTATATAGCGTTTTGTATGCAAATAAGGTGGTGTGCGCTGGATTCGATATAGGAATATAGAAAAAGGCTTAGCGGGTTTTCGCTAGTTTGCACAACAAAGTGTTCAGGACCTGAACACTTTGTTGTGCAACTTAATTGACCGCCTGCCATTTACAGTTTAGCGTGGCAACTCTTTACGGTTTAGCGCTGAGACCCACCTGAACAAGGCCCACCTGAACACTTGCTGGACATCTCTACTAGTGTAGTACAATTATATTGCTTAACTGTGTCGATTTTCCTGTCAGGGTTTGAGTGAAGTTACAGTCGCCAACAATGACAATCTCGACCGATCTTGATTCGTTGTTGAGCACGGAGAAATTGAGCCTTGTCCCAATAAATCTCCACTGTCCTGATCAATATGCAGAATTTAAACAACAGCGCGTCCTGTGCGGCTGGGATTCCTCGGACGAGGATTTGCAGGCGTTCATCGAGAAGCAGGAGAAGAAGCTGAAATCTTTGTTCTGGATTACGATCCAACAACAACAAGAGAACAATGATGATCATCCTAAAAGCAGCAACAACGTTACACAAGATGCGCCTGTGCAACCAACTGTTGTCTCACCATCGACTACTTTAGTTACTCCTCTTCGGGCTGGCCACATATCTCTCGACGCTTACGCCTCACCCCGGATCCAGAACTCGCCCTGGCGGATAAATCAATTTTGACCGTCAAGACATTTTTCGTGCTACCTGAATATCGAACAATTGGATTGGGCCGCGCGGCCATAGATCTAGTCGAGATATTGGCCACAAAGGAGCCGTACGGAAGTCCTCAGTGCCATACACTCACCTTGACTACCGTTAGTAAAAATATGTCGAAACGGAGGACCCCGAATGGAGAGGTGTGTGGAAGAAGTGTGGGATGGAAGTTCCTCCTTTTAGTAACGAATCTTGGTATGAAAAGTTGGGTTATGTGTACTGGAAGGAGGAGCCACGATACGCCGTCCGGACTCTAGATGGCTCACTTATGCACATGATTGCTTCTTTCATGCGGAAGAGACTCTGACGATATTGATATGTAGCTAGGTGCCACCGGATAGTTAGTTATATGCGGGTATATCATAGAATAGAAACCGTGGAATCCCTACATTCATAGAAAAGTTGTGCTCACTGCCCAGGTGCTCACTGCTTGCAGATTGCATGCTGCAATTTATAGGCGACCATTACCTACCTAGGTAGAAGATAATATTTGCCTCGCGGTGGTACTGAACTACTAGCAGTAGACAGTGAGAGCGCTTCTTATCAATAAAATATCTACTACTAGTAGCCCTTCACTAGGGCTTGCAGGGTTGCAAGGCGACAAATGCAGTTGCCTACCTAGGTAATTTCAGCAACTCCAATAAATAATTACTGCGTCGATACAACCGCTTTACGGAGGACACTACAGATCGGCCGAATCCTGCTATGCCATCGAACCTACCATATCCGCGGGTTGCCTTTGATCGAGATGTTCGAGAATACTGTGGAACTCGTGGCATCGCGTATGCGCCATGGGGTCTGCTCTGGGGTAATCCGAGCGTCCTGGACGATCCGAAGAAGATTCTCGAGACGGCAGGAAAGGAAATTGGCGTGTCTAAGCAGATCTTACTCTACTCTATCATGAAAAGTATAGGTGGCTGCGAAGTGAGTATACTCTGTGGCACCACTAAGGTGGAGAGAATGCATGAGACGTTTGAAGGATTGATCAAGATAAAGAGCTATATAGCAAAGAGTAAAATCCAGAGAAGACGCTGGCAAGACTGGGTTGGATCTATTAGAGATCTCATCTTTTGAATCACTGGAAGTCAGCATTGTGTAGGGGATTTTCTTTCTCCTTATTATTTTTGCGGCGATATTATAAGCTGCAACAGGTAAATCAAATTTCTGGATTTCCATTCCTCATTTTAGAAGATTTGTATGTCTCATACTTTGCTTATGATACACCAAATCCCACGTACAGTTTTACTATCCCCATTTCGCCGATATTCTCCCAGCGTCAGGTTCTCATCAATTGAGACAAATCATCCATATCAATACATCTCCTTCCAGGGAATAACCCATTCATGCTCCGACCGAATAGGTACGACTACCGTCGGAGGCCGCTTCGACCTGACGCACAGTATCAGTGGCCCCTTTTCATCTACTTCGAGGGGCACCTCCTCCTCAAACACCGGTTCAGGTTCAACAGTCTCAAACTTGGTCTTGAAGTCTGCGAGCCCGTGGTTGCTGCTGTTTGAACGACGTCTAGCATTGGTGAAATTGTAGTCAATGTCCTGGACTTCATCGCCAGAACGACCCCTGATGATAGAAGAAAATATAAGGTCAGAGTCGAGACAACAAAACCGCCATGATATAACGGATGCAGTGGGCAGGTTTTACCAGTTGCCCTTGCCACCGCCGTCCTTCTTGGTCTTGTGGGGGTCAGCATTGAAGGGGCCTGTCTTTCCGAAATAGCGTGGCAGGGGTTCTTGAGCCATCGAGGGGTCACCAGCGACAGCAGAATGGTCGTGGTCATTGAGTTTGTGGGAGCGAGTCACTGGCGGTTGTCAGTCAGGACGGCATTCGAGAAGCTTCCACCTTTTAGGGAGGTGCTGCACTCACTTTTGAGGTGATTCGAAGGGATTGGTCGATCTAGGGGAAAATGTGTATGCGTGAATCAGTAACGACACAGAGCTCGTTCTATGGTAGTTTGCATGCGTAGTAGGTAGTAGCAAAAGACAGAGAGAATGATTCAGGGAAGGAAAGAAAGAGAGAGGTCGCGTGTTGTTCGAGCAGAAAGAGAAGGAGGGAACACATGACCTCATCGTCTGGGGTAGTTAGATGAGTACATAAACGATCTGCGCCGTCATTGGCCCGCTGCCCGCGCTAAGCCGGAACAGGCAAATCATGATATTGGCTCCTGAGTCCTGCGTCTACACGCACAGAACGTGCAAAAGGAATTTTACGTCGATATCTATTTCCAAGTTGAATACTTGATACATATATGATAGTCGCCCTGTCGTGGTCTATAAATATTAAAATAGTATTGCTATGGGCAGAACAGCCAATTAGATGCGCGGAATTATTAAACCGCGGCCGAACCAGCCAATCAGAACGATTAGATTATTGCCGCCGTTCCGCCCCGAACTTCGATGCGGAGTAAACTTCGACGACGTTCTCACAAAACTCGCACATTTTGCTCCCCAACTGTTGTTCGACACTGCGAAAATGTCGTTCTCTACGCTTGTTTCCGACATAGCATTCAGAGATGCCCCTCCGGCGACCATGACTCTCAAATCTCCCATGCTCGCTCGCAAGCCACCGCCCGCTCGCTGACCAGCACTCGCGCGACAAGCGTCAGCATTTCCGGTGACATATCCAGTCAATTGCACGCTGGCTACAGTCATCCATTGGCAAGGGCATGGCAGTCCGAGAGACAACTGACAAAGGTAAAGCCTATTGCTTGCCTACTCGCAAGAGGAAAGAAAAAGGAAGAAAGAAGGAACACACACTGACGCACATCTCGACCTAGGAAATGCTCATTTATCCTATATTTATTACCGATAATCCTGATGAAGAAACGCCAATTCCTTCCTTACCGAACCAATCTCGCCGCGGCTTGAATCGAATAGTCCCCTTCTTGACGCCGCTGGTGCGAAAGGGCCTCCGATCTGTCATGCTCTTTGGCGTGCCGCTCAATCCGACCGCTAAAGACCCGCTAGGAACCGCTGCCGACGATCCATCGGGTCCTGTTATACAGGCCATTCGATTGCTGCGATCGACGTTTCCTAATCTTTATATAACAGTAGACGTCTGTCTCTGCGAGTATACGTCCCATGGCCACTGCGGAATCCTCTGCGCTGACGGCAGCCTCAATAACACCCAATCCGTCGAGCGGATATCGGATGTGGCTCTGGCATACGCCCTGGCTGGCGCACACTGCGTTGCTCCTTCAGACATGAACGACGGTCGAATCCGCGCCACGAAGCTGAAATTAATCGAGGCCGGAATCTCCCATCAGGTTACCCTCATGTCATATGCAGCAAAATTCAGCGGCTGCCTCTATGGACCCTTTAGAGAGGCCGCGGGGTCTTGCCCGTCTTTCGGCGATCGTAAATGTTATCAATTGCCCCCGGCGGCCGCGGACTTGCCCGTCGCGCTATTGTGCGTGATGTCGCCGAAGGCGCTGATATTATCATGGTGAAGCCAGCAAGCTCGTATCTTGATATCATCAGCGATGCAAAAGAACTGGCCAAGGATTTGCCCATTGCTGCCTATCAAGTTAGTGGAGAATACGCCATGATTCACGCTGCTGCTAAGGCCGGTGTGTTTGGACTGAAAGAAATGGCGTTTGAGAGTACACAGGGGATACTGAGGGCCGGTGCTGGCATTGTCATTAGCTATTTTGTTCCGGAGTTCCTTGACTGGCTGTCTACATGAGAGGAGTCCAGTTTTCCATTATTTCATTTTATTTCATTTTTCTTTTCAGTTTGATGTTAAACATTCCTTAGAATTTGTCGATACCTCTCTACTCTGGACTTTTGATCGCTGTATTGCATTCATGACTCGGACACGAGCAAAAGGAATATTGTGACTTGCGTGCTTATGAATATATGTTTAGGGCTATACTTTACTGCAAATCATCAGTCATGTTTTGAAATTGGATATTTCAGAATTATTTAAAACCGCATTCGTAATTTTCAACGCCGTCTGTTTTCGAAAGAATAAAAGAAAAAAGAGAAAAAGGCAAAGCATAACGAAAGCTCAACTAGCGTCATTTACAGGGCGTGTATCATATCATGCAGCAAGAACATAGATCAAAAAAGGAGAAAACATTCACATATAGCTCGGCTTAAGTCCCTGAAACCCATATGCAACGATATCTGATTTCACCACTTCTCCTGGAGCAACGTAGGCACCACGTCGAAGACGCACGCCAGGGTAAATAGTACAGTTTGCCCCAACATAGCAATCCTCTTCTATGGTAACTGGACGTCCCTGATATCGACTTTGCGAACCTTTCCGTTCTTGCATGTTGGCGTGAGCCATCGAGCCTAGAATGGTAACGTTGGGTCCAATCCACGTGTGCGCGCCAATATTGATAGGACAATCGTCAATCATGGAACAATTTTCGGAAATCATCACATCTTCACCTATGTGTATGTTGAAACCGTAATGGCAGCGAAACGGCGCTTCAACAATAGCCCCTGGTCC
Organism: Talaromyces trachyspermus; assembly: GCA_020137715.1. Taxonomy (NCBI): domain Eukaryota; kingdom Fungi; phylum Ascomycota; class Eurotiomycetes; order Eurotiales; family Trichocomaceae; genus Talaromyces; species Talaromyces trachyspermus. The sequence continues at coordinate 10,221,724 of JACGXQ010000015.1, read as the reverse complement.
GATCGATCCAGAAGGTCGCGAAATAGGAGACCCCGAAGTTGAGTTGGCGACGGGAGGTATGATAACCTCCCGAAGAAGACGATTCTGCTCCTTGGAACTAATCCCAGATTGTGGACTGCAAGCATTATTGAATCGCCGTAAGGCAGATTTGCAGCGGTCACGGTCTTCGACTAATTGCATATCAAAGGGACGATACAGTTCGCCGTGGACCATCTTATCTCGTTCCGTATCCTCCCCAGCGTTGTGACGGGCCGACAGTTGGTGTTCGATGCTCAGAGCTAGACGAGCTTGTGCTTGTGGGCTACTAGTGTCCAAGGGACTGGGATGCGGGGGTCTCTGATCGACAGGACTCTGAAAAATGGGCATGCCAGGTTTCGCGTGCGAACCTTGTTGTTGAGAAAGTTCCCGAATGGACGGGACAACATGATACTCTGCTTTTGGTTGTTGCCCTTCACGGGAGAGTTCATGAATGGGAGGCACTTCACGATACTCCGGCTTGGCCATGTGGTCCGCCAAGTAAGGAGGATGAGAGGCGCCTGGCCAGCTCCTCTTTGGCCAGGAGTTCCGATTTCCCGCAACGTTTGCTGAGCCGCCCAAATATTGAACTCCGGAACCGTCGTTTTCCTCCGCCACGACTGCTCTAGCTTTGTTCACTTCAGATTGCTGTGCTGTCGTTGGAGCCGTTCATGATGCCGGCCGCCAACGTCCTGCATGTAATGATTGGCTGCATCGGTGTATCCTTCCTTTGACTGTAATGGTACTGGGGTCTTGCTGCTTGAGGGCTTTTGCCAGGTACTCCTAGAGGAGTAGCCTTCACAAACAAATCCACCCCGTATACAATTGTTACCTGATGATTGAATGCTTAATTAGCCATCAAAGAGGACAGATGGGTGAATAAGAATGGACTCACATGCTGGATGTTGCTCATCACATTTCTTCTTTCTCCTCCGACATGTCAGACAACCGGTTTTGGTTCGATTGCTGAAAACCCGTTTCCTCTTGGGACCGATCTGAACAGCCGCCTGTGGCTTTTCCTGTGAATAAGGTTGGGCGGACCGCTGATCAGACTCGCCAGAGGCTGAAGTCGGGCCAGTCACCCATGATTTTGCTCGACTGAATCGGTGGAATGCGTCTCTCTTTGCAGAGCTTCCACGAGCTGAGCATCAGATGTGTCTAAGGTCTGCGCCTTTTGAGCTTGACTAATCAAATGCGAATCGTAATCTTGCCAAGAGCCGCTGGCGCCATTGATCGCCTGGTCTTCCTTGACCTCCGTATGCGAGTAGCCTGTAGGAGGCGGTCCTGAATAATCAACGTTCGCATCAAGCAACTTGGCGCTGTTGATTGCCTCTTGTTGCATAGACAATTCAGGATTGTCGTCCGGGACGACACGAGCAGGGATTCCTGTAGTGTCGCCGCCCAAACGCAAATGGTCTTGCTGATATGAATGACGTTCGATGGACTCGGATCGCTTTCGCTTGTTTTGTTCGCTCCACCGGGTGTTGTTGGAGACAATGATTCTTGCGAATCGTATTCGTCGGTATTTTCTTTGCCTGCATTTGACGGTCTGTATTGGCTTTCTTCCAGTCGTGAGCTATTTGTGTTGCCATCCATTCCCACATAATCGGCAGCTTCTCTGCTCTGGCTTTGGTTCGCAGTCATAGGTTGAGAGCTAGGGTCCTGCAATGCTGTTGTCTCCTTCCCGTTCACAGCCGTAAAACGCGGGGGCCATGCTCGGCATGTTGATCGCTTTCTTGCACCTGAGTCCCATTACTGATCGACGTGGGCTGTGCGACAGTGGCCATCCTGATCCACGCTGTGTTGCCTGTCCGTGACGCTGCAAAGGACTGCTCGAAATGAAATAAGGCCCTGTTCGCGGAGTCCAAAGATACGTGGGATCAGCAGTCGGGGGTCGTCGTGGATATGTCGAACGGCATATGTTTGGTTGTGATTTTCAGGCGGACAGAGAAATCCAGGACCACTGCTCCCAAGGGCAATGAACGGCGTCGCGATCAAACGGAAATCAGCCCTGCGACTCTGGAAGAAGAGCAGATAATTGCGACGCCGGCAGCCACAATTGAGTACAGACAGATGCGCTATCTTCGGTTATCGCAGGGTTGGGCTTGACAGTCAGCGTGCGGTTTGGTATAACTGTTGTATAGTATATCTAGTCATACGGAGGCGAGAGATCGGGAGAGGGAAGGAATAGCGAGAGCAGTGCGGAAGAAGGATGAGGAGGAGGAGTCTATTCTCAAAAGGCTGAAGGAGACAGGCTTGCGGCAAACAAAAGAAAAGAGGATGAAGCGAAGAGAGGAGACAAGCAAGCGAGGGAGGAGGAGGATTAAGCTTCAACGGAGGTTTGGCGGCTAATTATATAATCCACGCAGCTTCCTTCCATAGTTATCTATTACTCCGCTGGTTGTTCGTAGAGGGAAGGAGGGGCCCAGACAGGGTGCGTCCGGTCAGTGCAGGCAGGTGCAGGTGCAGGTGCAGACAGGCAGGCGCAGTTGCTGCAACATCACACGAAACAAACAACTGCAGCGAGAGAGGAAGGAAGGAGGGGAGGGCCAAGGCCAAGCAAGCGCGCAGCTGCCAAAGCCGCAGGGAGCGAAGAGCGAAGAGCGGGCCAGCCCAACAATGAGGCGAGCGGCTTGACGTTGGCGCGCGATCGGCGGCGGCAGCACCCGGCTGTGCGCGCTGTGGTTGGCTGGCGGCACCCGGGGCTTATTACGCTCCCTGTCGCCTGTCAGCCAATCAGCGCTCGCAGCGTCCCTCTGTCGTCCCTTCTAGCGAGCTGAGGGGTGGGGTTTGCCCCCGTACGCTCTGCGTACGCGGATCGTACTGTATGCTATTTACCGTCTTTTCTCTGCCACAAGCAAGTATTGAGGGCGTATTTACGGAACGCTGACCGGTATAGAACTACGCCAAGTTTGGGCCGCGCGCCAGAGCGCAAGACCGCAAGCGCTAACGCATAATCGATCCTACATTCACATCAGTTTGCGCGCCATTTCTCTTTGATGTATCATGATACGACATGTGCATCCACATATGTGTGTTATATTTCGTTTCACTGACTACTACGACTACTACGACTAAGACTCTTAAGCATAACCCGGCCAAGGGCAAACAGAGAAGAGCCGCCCAGAAAGTACTCCGTACGGCGGCTGTGCCACGATGGATTCGCTTACTCCATCCTTGCTACGCATCTCTTCCGAGGTGGGGGCGCGATGGCGCACACTGCATGCTGCCCTGCACATCTGAACACTGAATAGTGAACATTGAATAGTACGGCAATTGAGTCGCCCTTGGCGCGGCTAGAGAAGTGATTATCCGGAAACGACGTTGCTCCGTAACCGTCACATAACTTATGTCTTATGGTATTATACCCTCTGCTCGACCATTGACGATGCCGGCTCTCCCTCCTTCAGGCGCTCCGCCACGCTGATAGGCGGTTGGCCCGGGTTTGGCGTCTACGTGAGACAAGGACTGTTTCCCTTCCCGTCCATTCCCTGCATGCTATTTTTGAATGTCTGACTGTGAAGTTTCAACTGTCTCATATACGTACTAGCGAGTGAAATAACTGAGTCTTGCCAAAACTGAAGCCCGAGCTTTCCACAGCTGGCGATCTCGACGTGACTGGTTGAATCGATCAATCGTTGTCACACGGCATGATCTCTCATCTTTGTTCGCATGAGCCAATACATAGAGCGAAGACGTACTCGTAGTGCCTTTGGAATGATCCTCCGACCTTTGTGTGTTGCGTCCTTATTCCACGAGAATGGAAGTGTTCTCTATGTAACTATAAATTGGATAATACAGTCTTATAGCTATGCCACCCTCGCCCAGGACGACAGCATGCATGTGCTTTTCATTGTATACTTATGTAGTTAGAGGCTGGTTGTGTGTTATGGCTGACTCAGCATGACGGCGATTGCCAAGTTAGCAACTGCCTCATCAAGCTTCGTCGAAATCCCAGAGAAGTTTGGATCTCTCATTCGCCCAGTCCCGCTCTTTGAAAGACCTGCCCTTCGTCAAATCTCTCTTCTCGAGTGCTACCTGAGCTCTACACGAGTTGATCACCAGCTCCGCCATCTTAATTTTTCAACTACTCGCGCCGTTTCGCGTTTGACCGCCTAGTTATCTCTCCCTGTGCCCCGCCTTCAGACTTTCCATCGCTCTCTTCCATCAATCCTTCCACCGCAACCCCCACTAATTTGCGATCGTTCCTTATCGTCACCCTTCTCGGATACATTGCGAATTTAGATTTCGAGTGAAACTGAAGGCGGCCTCGCCAGTTGCTTGGTGCGGAATGCCTATTTCAGTGCAAGAATTGGACAACACTGTCCGCGCCTTCTACGAGGGCAAAGGCGATGTGGTGAGTCTATTATCATGCATTCAGGAAAACTAAACAGACCCGAAAAACTGAGCTGACCGTGAGCCATTTTCTACGTAGCAAAAACAAGCACAACAAGCTCTTACGGAGGTATGATGAAAACAGGCAGTTTCTTCAATGAACATATCGGCTGACAGTACACCCTGAACCAGTTCAAACAAGACCCTGACGCGTGGTATTCGGTGGGAGACATTTTGCAAGAATCATCATACTCCCAAACAAAGTGTGAGTGTGCCCTTGACAGAGAAGTGCCGATTTTGGGAGGCGCCTTTCTTATTTTCACGATGACAAGGCTGATGAAAATTCTGGCAGATCTCGGTTTACAAGTTTTGGACGAGGTGATTATGACAAGATGGAAAGTCCTACCACGGATCAATGCCAAGGTGAATTTTACCCCCATGATAGCTAAAGTAATTTCGTTGGTGAATCATGTTGATCGTTTGAACATAGGAATCCGCAACTTCGTCGTCAATCTGATTATCGAGCACTCCAAATCCGAAGAAAAACTGAAGAGCGATCGCGCCTTTCTGAATAAATTGAACCTCGTCCTCGTCTCGATACTGAAACAAGAATGGCCTCACAACTGGCCGACTTTCACCAATGAGATCATTTCGTCCTGCCATACGAGTCTTTCGATTTGTGAAAATAACATGGCCATCCTTCGATTGCTGTCGGAAGAAGTTTTTGATTACTCGCAGGACCAGATGACCTCCACAAAAGCAAAAATCTAAAGACAACAATGACCTCGGAATTCTCGTCGATATTCCAACTATGTTCAGAGGTTTTGAATACAGCAAACCAGCCTGCTCTGATTAAAGCGACTTTGGAAACTCTACTGCGATTCTTAAACTGGATTCCTTTGGGATATATCTTTGAGACACCCATAATCAACACCCTTCTTACTAGGTTTCTCGGTGTACCTGAAACTCGCAACGTGACACTGAAATGTTTGACCGAAATTGGCGGCCTTCAGATCGGTCCTCAGTACTCATACGACGAGAAGCTCGTACAAATGTTCACAGAGACGCTTACGCGGGTGGCTGAGGTTATTCCTTTATCGCTGGATTTAAAGAGCACCTACGCAAACAGCAATTCCAGAGATCAGGAGTTCGTCCTGAATCTTGCTCTTTTCCTTTGCAACTTCTTCAGCGTCCATCTGAATGTAAGTCAACCCGGTCTCTGATTCCAAAGATTGGGCAATTCCTAACCATCCCAATAGCTCATCGAAAAACTTCCTAATCTGGACTATCTTACCCATGCGCACTTCTACCTCATACGAATCAGCCAGATTGATGATCGTGAAATTTTCAAAATCTGCTTGGAGTATTGGACCAAACTCGTGCAGGAACTGTATGAAGAGATGCAACAGCTCCCAATCACGGATATTAACCCTCTAGTGAACATGGGCGTTAGTGCGCTATCAAATGGTGGTGCTCCGCATCCCAGTACACTCGCAAATTATCCTCTGCGCAAGCACAAATATCAAGAGGTACTGTCGAGCCTGCGAACTGTTATGATCGAAAAGATGGTGCGCCCTGAAGAGGTTCTGATTGTGGAAAATGACGAGGGCGAAATCGTTCGTGAGTTCGTCAAAGAAAGTGATACTATCCAATTGTACAAAACGACAAGGGAGTGTCTGGTCTACCTTACACATCTTGACGTGATTGATACCGAGAGTATCATGGCCGACAAACTTGCCAAACAAGTCGATGGCACAGAATGGTCATGGGCTAACTGCAACACACTGTGCTGGGCCATTGGTTCCATCTCTGGTGCGATGAATGAGGAGACGGAAAAGCGCTTCCTAGTAACTGTGATCAAGGATCTTCTTGGTCTGACGGAACAGAAACGTGGGAAGGATAACAAGGCAGTGGTTGCGAGTAACATCATGTATATTGTTGGCCAATACCCGAGATTTTTGAAAGCCCATTGGAAGTTTTTGAAGACTGTGGTGAACAAGCTATTCGAGTTCATGCACGAAACTCATGAAGGTTTGTCCGCCTATGATTATGCTTCCTTTTCAAACGCCTTAAACTAACTTGGACTAGGTGTTCAGGACATGGCTTGCGATACATTCATCAAGATTGCCAACAAATGCAAACGCCATTTTGTGGCTCACCAGCCCGGAGAGACTGAGCCTTTTATCGAGGAGATAGTTCGCAACATGCGAAAAATTACCTGCGATTTGTCACCACAGCAAGTGCATACATTTTACGAGGCTTGTGGCTACATGATCTCGGCCCAAGGCCAAAAGGCCCTCCAGGATCGTTTGATTGAGAGCTTGATGGCATTGCCCAATTCAGCATGGGATGCTATCATTGCGCAGGCTAATCAAGATTCCTCGATTCTGCAAGATGCGGAGACTATAAAATTGTCGGAAACATTATGAAGACCAATGTTGCAGCATGCTCCTCTATTGGCAGTTACTTCTATCCCCAAATTGGTCGCATTTATCATGATATGCTCAACATGTATCGTGCCTCTAGCCAACTCATATCCGATGCTGTGGCTACAGATGGTGAGTACTAATGTTGGCTAACCGGAATTGCATGCTGACGTATGTTCAGGAACCATTGCAACGAAAACACCCCGAGTGCGAGGGCTACGCACCATCAAAAAGGAAATACTCAAGCTTATTGACACATATGTTCAAAAGGCAGACGACCTAGAAATGGTCAACCAGAATATGGTGCCTCCATTGCTCGAAGCTGTATTACTGGACTACAACCGAAATGTCCCGGATGCACGCGAAGCAGAGGTTTTAAATGTCATGACAACTATTATTCACAAGCTTCATGTACGTTGGACCCTCGAACTACACGCTTCTCGGTTAGAATTGACAGTCGCTACAATAATGTGGTGCTGGCGCTGACTCTCTTCTATAGAATCTCATGGACGACAAAGTGCCGCTCATCATGGAGAGTGTATTTGAGTGCACTCTCGAGATGATTAACAAGGACTTTCACGAGTATCCCGAGCATCGCGTTCAATTCTTCAAGTTACTCCAAGCAATCAACTTGTATTGTTTCCCTGCCTTGTTGAAGTTGGACGGCAATCAGTTCAAGTTCGTCATTGATTCATGCATGTGGGCAAGCAAACACGACAACCGCGAGGTGGAAAACACGGGATTGACCATGTGCCTTGAGCTGATGAATAATATGGCCGAGACTGATCTGCAAACCTCGGGAATATTCTTCCGTCAATTCTACCTACCTATTCTTCAGGATGTCTTCTTTGTGGTGACTGATACCGATCATAAAGCTGGTAAGTCCTTTTTAAGGTCTATCTAAAAGACTTAGAGCTATTACTGATACGGAATAGGATTCAAATCGCAAGCAATGCTTCTGTCGCGCATGTTTTACTTTGTTGAGTCTGGTAAGATACAAGAACCTATTTATTCACCAGAGCAAGCACCAGCCGGCACCTCCAACAAGGATTTCCTACAAGAATACGTTGCCAGCCTTCTTCAATCGGCTTTCAAGAACCTTCAAGAGTGAGTCCAACATTTTTCCCATTTGTCTTTTGCCGTTTGCTAAACATGGCGGTCAGGATCCAAATCAAGCAATTTGTCATTGGGCTGTTCGCCTATAACGACGACTTTACTAAATTCAAGACACATCTCCGAGACTTCTTAATATCTCTCAAAGAATTTGCAGGAGATAACGCCGAACTCTACGCAGAAGAACGCGAGCAAGCACTACAGGATGCCAAGGCTGCGGAGAGAGATCGTGCCATGAGGGTTGGAGGTTTACTCAAACCAGCTGAGATGGACCAGGATGATGATTTATGATTGAACCAGTTGGAAGCTTAGAGCAAAACGTTGGCGAGAGTCTGGCGGTTGCTTATTATCGGCTCTTGGTCGCAAAATAAATCAAATCACTCCGCTTCGTGAAATTTGGAGACGGCACAAGTCTCAGGTGTGATGAACCCGTGACTACGTCTTGAAGCTTTTATTTAGACATACTAAACCGCATTTTCTAGCACACGTGTCTAGGGTTTGCTTATTCTCGGAGGAATCGGTGAAAAAGAAGGACAAGACTGGTCTCGAGGACCGTTCTCTGAGGGAGTCTGGGAGTCTTTAAAATGGTGCAATTTAGCATAGTCCCAAGCAGTCAAAAATCAAGTAATACTTTAGTAGCAAGAATTTTAACACGGATAGGAGGATTTTAAACTATAAGACTAGAATAAGTAAGTAATAATGCTGCGCACTCTTGATACTTCTACCACGGAGTCAATCATGTATTATGTCATCCACTCCACGATTTTATACGGCTAGCTACGGCTAAACATATCTCGCCGCAGCGAACACACGACTACCGCGCCTCGAACTTTTCTCGACTACAAACAACATATCGCCCAAGTACTACAGAGGAATCTCCAGAGGAGAAAACACAAGAGAAAGGGGCCAGGGGTATCAATATCAATGAATCCCCAGCAACGACAACGATATGCCAATACCGGCGGCAGCACAGGCTCAACGACGACCGAAGAAGAACCGGCTATCGCCACTTTCCCTCGTACGCTGCGACTCAGAGGCGAAAGCGAGATAACCGATACAGAGTCTAGTAGCCAGGAACAACAAACTGCATCGTCATCGTTGTCGTCGTCATCATCGCGGCGTGTCCGGTGGGATGAGAATGTGGTGAATAATGAGGGATGGGGAAGAAGAGTTCGAAAGGTGAGTTTGAATATGGCACTTTCTACAAAATAAAAGGAGAGGAGAGGATAGATTTTACTGATGCTCTATTACTGTGGTTTTACTACCAGTATGCTGCATTTATCACAGACCACGCGCCCTAGATGAGAGCAGTTCCGAGTCGGATTCCGAATCTAGCTCAGATGACTCTGACTCTGACGCCGACCATGATAATACGCCCGGCCGGCGACGACGGCGGCGACATCGAGGGATTGCGATCATGGTGATGATGATGCCTCATGTCCGGGACATGGCCACGACGTCAAACGAGTCAAGGGGAAGAAGAAAAGCCAAGTCAAATGCCTACGAAAGAATGCCCAAGAACGATCGCAGAACATGATAAGATTGTGTGAAATTTCGAGAAGAGCACAGAGCAGAAAGATTCTTTGCTTAATGACTTTGACGACGACATGTTATGAACTAGAAACTACTTCTACTATTACTAGCCATGAAGAAAAAAACAAATCTTAACTGGGACACAAGGCACATTGGCGGGTATATATTTTAACCAAGCCCCCTCTCCTTTCCTTAACTCCTTTTGCAAAAAGAAAATAGACACGCGAAAGGGCTGTTCTGTCGTTGATACCGACAACCTTATATCAAAGTGCTTCGCCTTCTTGACGAAGCGCGCTGGTTTCGCGTGGTTTGCGAATTATTATCTTCCATCAAATTTGCTGCTCCTCTTACTCTCGCAGTGCTTGCTGCTCCGATATCCTTACTGGTAACCGTTTTATGTGGCTGCGAGTCTTCCAATATGGTGTCGTTGTCGTGGCTTTCACAGTCAATTCTGATGCCTCGTGACCAGAGAACTTTTCGGGTTGGTTGGATTTTCCGCGGTCATAGCCTGCAGGATTTGAAGAATGTCGACGTGCCTGCGGTTTCGTGCTTGCTGAACGCCGTCGTGGATGCTCTTGTGCGGTATTTGTGGTGGTAATGGTGGTGGAGGGTGACCTTGTGCCATCAGCCTCGGTGTCTTGCCTCGGGTCTGACTCGATCTCGGGCTTGTTCAAGTGCGTAATCTCATTCGTGCTAGCCGACAATGTTCTCCGCTTTCTCTCTGTTATCATATGCTTGGGTAGTTCAGCGACAATCCCTTGATTATCATGTGCAATTGGAATTGCTGGGCTAGCCACCAGCGCACTGGTTGTACCTGAAGATTCGTGTTTTCCGGCTCAAAATTCTCACCGGAATTACCCGTCAGCGAAGCTGTACGTTGTGCATGCTCAATGACCACAGCATCTATCAGCTCATTTGTGGCTCTTCGCATCTTGTCTCGCAGATTGGGCTCTGCGTAGCTGATGGCTCCCCTCGCCCGCCTGGACGGTCGCGATGCGAGACTGGGTAGGGGCATGGGTTCTGTTACTGCAGGCTCGTTCACGTTGCTCCCGTTGAATGACCGCTCTCGTTCGCGTTCTTTCCCCACAGAATCACGACTATTTGATGTTGGCTTGATAGCTTCGTCCTCATGTATGGTTGCTGTAGTTGCTCGTTTTGGCTTTTCGTCGGATCGGGTTGAAACTGTGAAGCTTTCTTTGGTGGCTCCGTTTTGCGCGCATTTTCCTCTTCTCCTCGTCTGTTCGGTATATTTTCCGGTTTGCCATTATCAACGTGCTGAACAGGTTTCTTTGGCGATGAAGCCATATTCGTGCTTTCTAAATTCATGTCTAGTTAGCTTAATAGTTCGAATACAACAATATAATTTGTTTGTTCAGAATGAAAGAAAACATACTTGGTTCCAACACTCTTCGCTTCGCAAGACTTCCTTTCTTTTGTTGTTTTTCCTCGCATGTCCTGTAGGCTCGCTGCTCACTTCGACTGCCACGGCTGGTCGTCGCGCTCGAAACATCAACGGCGCGCGTAAACTGAAAATCATCATCAATTGCCGGACCAGCGGTTGCCGTCGGCGACGAAAACGTGATATCATCTTCCGTTGCGCTGAACTTGCGCTTTGACCCAGACAAGACAGGAAGTAGGACAGATTTAGATGGAGAGGCTGGTTGCTCTGGGACCGAGGCGTCTGGAGAATTTGAAGAGTTGCTGTCATTGCTGTCGGAGTGTATGCTATCCTCCGACTCTGAGGAAACAATGTCTTTTGTAGCAAAGTTGAAGTCGCCATTCTTTCTCAGAGAAAGTGGACTCTGATCTACATCAAAATGGGCAACCGGAGGAGACCCTATGGTGGGCGAGTCGAGATCTTGCTGTGCTGCTGCTGCCAATTCCTCGGGGCTATAATGGCAGTTAGTGGGAAAAAGAAAATAACTAACGTAGAAAGTGATCACGCGTACTCAAGAGTTCGTCTTGGGAAATATTTATCCTCCAAAATTGTTGGAAGTCTGTCGCCATGTTCGTCCCACGTCAATGGCCTCCGATCAGAGTCAAAGGGGCGTTGAGTTTCTATATTGGAATCTGTCGTTGTGAGGTGCGCGGTCTTTTCAGGAAGCTCTCCGGAATCATGCCCAGCTCGCTAACCAGCGAGTTCAATTCGGATACTTTGGCCGCAAATTTCTCTTTACACAGAGAGGTCCTTGTGGAAGGCTCGACCGACTGCGAATTTTTCGGCATCCTGTGTCAGTGAAATCACTTGTTCTCTTAGAGCGGCGTTCTCTTTTAGTAGGTGCGATAGTTCTGATTCTAAGCTCTGTATTCGCAGCGACTGGAGCGAGTTCACTCTGGCGATTTCGCGGTTCTGTCGTACGAATCGTCTTTTGACTACGGTCACGTCAGCATACAAAAATGATTTGTGTTTATGGTTTGGAAGCCAAAACTCACGGGCTTCTATGGACTCTGTTTGGCCGGGGAGATCATTCAATCGCGCCATGTCGCAGAGTGGAGTGTGGTTTTCAGGCTCATACAGCCTAATCCGGTGGTCACCTTTCAACTCCTGGGCCAGTTAGTTTGTTTTATACTGCGTCCTGCGTAGTCGTGGTTGAGGGTGTATGGCGAAGAGGCGGTTGGTGGTTGTGGTTGGTGGTTTTGTGTTGGTGAGGCTTGCTTGTTGACTTTTGTCCAGATGCGGTTTAGCCTCACTGCCTCAGGCTCAGACGCGAATCCACCCCGCTTGGCATTTGCGACTACGAACAAACTGTTGTGTTCTACCTACACATCTGCGACTCGATTTGCATACTACACGAACAAACGAGTGATCCATGGCGCTCCCCACAAACTCGATAAACGCGCCTTTCCGCCAGAACAGTGCCTATGGCACGACGTCCCAGCAAGCAATGGCTCTGACCATGCGGATCGAAGCGAAAAAGCAGAGCTGGAGAACCTCGGCCAATTACGGGATTTGAGCAGTGCGCTTGCCACGCAAATGCAGGCTCTGGAGGAGAAGCTGTCCACTCTAAAGGACGGCACGGAAGGTACCTACCTATACCGCAATTCTCTAAGCGACGGTGGATCACCACTGAACTTGTCTTCCTTAGCTATTGCATGTGTTCTGGCCAACTGGCAAAGTGTGTTGCAGGCAATCAGCATGGCAACCAGTAAGCTTCTCTGAGGGGCAAAGAAAGACACGAAAATTTACAGTTGCTAATGATCTGGATGTGTAGAAAAGCTGCAGCCAGTGTCCAAGGCGTTCCGGCCACCGCCACGGTTGAGAGTCGCCCGTCCACGCTCGTCCGTATACCCACTGCCTCAATTGATGCGCTTCCCGATGCTTGATCAGTGGAGATGCACCACGCAGTACTGGACTATCTCCTCGCGTTGACGGCCGGTATACTTACTACAAATACGGAAACCACACGTGTTGCAGTGGGCGCGGGATCCATTGTCGGTTGATAAAGGGAACAAACAAAGGACGACTTCAGCCCATGCCACGTACACTACCCTTCTTGCAAACGCAATGCTCGCTCGCAACAAAGCCAAAGCCAAACGATCGATGTTCCTGCTCGACACAGACACCAGCAGCGGTCACCAAATATGCAGAAGAACGCTTAACCGAGGACATGAAACTGTCGCAGTGGGACCGCCGCGGGAGACGGTAATATTAGTAGTAGTACTAGTCAACGACTCCAAGATACGAGGATTGAACAGTGAATACTATAATAAGTGAATATTCAGGATACTTATCTGATAGCAATACTCTAGATATTGGCTTGGACAAATCAGGTTGGGCCGGCTTGGCTTTTCGCGGTAAGCGCCCGAAGCACGCCAGAAAATGCAGCGCGCCGTCTGATTGGCTACTTCTCTATTTAGTATTGACTCTTGAGTCTTGCTAAACACGCAGAATGCCACGCTCGTATAGGTTCCACGCATGTATCATCTGCTGGAATGTACTCCGTAGTTGGAGCACGACTCTGCAGTATAATAAGGGAGATATCTATGTAATAGTTATGTACGGAGTATTACATTTACTGTTTAACATCCGACCAGCCCCTGACGTGGACCAGTGGCATGACATGGCCTGGGATGCTCGACGACTAGTTAGTAGTTACATATGGCGTATTGGATTAATGTTTAATGATTAGTATTGATTACCATTAGTGAGGTACATACTGCATCGCACACGGCCAATCAATTGTCACCAACTGAGCAAGTTCAAAGTTGCACGAGCAGTTGGACTAGTGGCATGACAGCTTCTGCTCCAAGCTAGTTTGGAAGCAATGCAGACTGCGCATTGCGCAATGAACCGTAAAATGCTTTTGTAAAATCGCCATCGATCACGTCTGACTTGACTGGCATTCCTCGACTGCACAGTGCGCGCTGCAGGGTTTGCGGTGGTTGTAAGTAATTTACTGAGTGAGTAACTTGTCGTTAGTATATGCAGGAGACATGCGCTAAGTACGCTTAGCCTTAACCCGGGGTGTAATATAGTAAATATAGTAAATACACCCACCGAAATTACGCGTCCGTGACGGTAATGAGCGAATTAACCTTGCGTGCGGCCGCTGTCTCGAGCTGCCTCGGCCGCCGCGGATGCCACGTATGGTACAGTACCGTTACATGACCGGGCGTACAGCAGCTGGCCCAATTCGGCCAACGGCATGTCGAAAGATCGTGCGGTCGCCAATCACTTCCTCCACGGTTCGTGCGTGATGCTGATGATTTTGACATCGGGAAGGTCATGGCGCTATCGTGATCATTGCTTTTCATTGTTAGTGCAGTCAGCTGTGGGGAACCTTGGGAGTCTTGCTCTTGACCATGTCGTTGATAACGTTCCCCTCTCTATATCTACCTGCAACTGGCCGGTTTTGTCTCTGTCTCTTTTCTCCTTTCCCTTCTCTTCTTCTTCTTCGTCGACTTCAGGATCCATTGCAGTGAGGTTTCATTCACTTGATGACACTCGGCTGTAAGGGTCCTGGTCTTCTTTCTTTTCTCAGCCTTGTTGACTGAGCATCGAGCCTTGTCATTCTGCGTGAGACAGACATTGTTAAGATCAATGCAGCCTTGGGTCTCTCTTGTCGAGTATAAAGCAGCCCGCAGCATATGACCATATCCTATACGTACAGATAATATATATACTTTCATATATATCCATATACGTGGTCTGCTTTCATCTTCCCTGAGTGCCATTCGTCGGCAGACCCGAACAACAAAGCATTTCTCTCTAGTCAGCAGTTGAAAATGGCAACCGGATGGTCACTAGACTTCTGCCTGGTCTGCGATCAGCAGATTTCAGGAGGAGGAGCATATTGCTCTCAAGGTTGTCGACTGGCCGACTTGGACCAAGCTTCTTCCGATTCTGTATCTAGCTACTCGGCATCATTGTCTGCGAAATCGACCATGCAGCCGAAAGCCAATCTCTCCATGCTCAGAGGAAGACCGTCAATCCACACCAGCTCTTCTTCGTCTTCTTCATCTTCGTCGTCCTCCTCTTCGAGCTCTCACGATCAATCGTCAAGCCTAACTTCGACGTCATCCCAAACCTCCCTTTCATCGCTTACAAGTACGCTCTCACCATCCGTGACGCTGTCGAACCAGGTCCGGCATGAATTGCAGGACTATACAAAGTGTTTTGACCCGGTCCGGGACTGGAAGAGACGGTTGACGAACTCTTAATTCAGCACTGGAAAGTGCTTTCACTGCTTTGTGTTTATAATTTTTCATCGTCAGCAAAAGGAGTTAAAAGAAAGGGCATGCAGACCCTCTCAGCATCGATATCTTCGCTCCGGAGTATGGGTTTGCCTGTTCTGAGGCGTTTTGGGGTGGTCTCAATACCATACCGGAGACAGCACGGTATTTATTCAACTTTTGTCATGACTATCATGATTCATTATTCGGCGCAAGGGCGGGCTATTGTTGTAACATCATCATCATCATCATCATCACCTGACCTGACAAGCTTTGACGCTTGAATCAAGGAAACAGGCAAGGAACTCGGAGTTGTCTTTGCTGTTCAAGTTTTTGGCGCTTTTCTTTATTTCCTTTTACAGATTGCATATGCCCTTTCACGACTGACATGTTGGGCAGTCGGTGTTGATCCTTTGTATGCGGATTGGATTTCGGACAGGAGGGTCATTATCCTGTGTAACTACTCGTTTAGCATCCTTGTGGGAGAGAAAGCTTCGTCTGATCGACACGAATAGATCATTCAAGTTCTTCGCTGACTCTGCTCCATATCCATCTTACTCTGTAGCGAGGTGTCTAAAGTAGATCTGTCGGCATGCCGAGGTCTCGGCCTGATTGGCAGGAGAAATGCGTTCCGACAAACTTGGAACTCCACATGAGTCAACCTTGCGACACGATCAATTGAGAATCGAGCTATGGATGGAATAAAGCACTGCTTAAACTCATGGCTCACGCGAGAGACGTGCTATAAGCCTATAGTTAGCATCCGAGTATACTGCCACAGAGGTAGAGATCCACAGGCCTTCTTTGTACGCCTTCACCAAATCAATCTCTTAGCAGAGGAAGCTTGACGAAAACAAGGCATTTTGCTACCTTTGCATTTTCGTATAATATATCTATTCCCAGAGCTCCGGGCTCTGCGTACAATGAATCGACCAGCATAATCATACAACCAAAGAAGCTACGTCATAGGTGCAAATCCGGGCAGTGACCTCAACCAGCAAATTCCGTACTCTCTCCTTCTTGACTCGACACACTCTGTCCTCCTCCAACTCCTAGACCTCTCTTCTTCTTCTCTCCCTTCCTTCTCCTTCCCTCTCCTTCCCATTGACGGAAACAATGGTCGCTCAACACTCTCGCCGCTTTGTTCGGCCGCTGTTGTATACTTCCGCCGCCTTAGCTACCGGCGCCGGCTTCCTCTATGTTGCATACCGTCCGCGCACCATTCCAGGCTCAGAGCCAGCTGTCGTTCCTCCTCCCGGCTATCGCTTAGGAAACTCGTGCCTCCCAGTTTCCCGCGCATCAAATCCCGCGAAGAGCAGATCGCCGATTTGAAGCGGAGTGCTGATGCGCAGGCTGAAGACGAGACCTACGACTTGCTGGTCATTGGAGGGGCGCTACAGGCTCAGGTATCGCGCTCGATGCTGTTACACGAGGCCTCAAGGTCGCGGTGGTCGAGAGAGACGATTTCAGTGCTGGGACGAGTAGTAAGAGCACGAAGCTAGTCCATGGCGGTGTTCGTTATTTGGAAAAGGCCGTTTGGGAATTGGATTATGCCCAGTATGCTTTTTATTTACATGAATGTTGAGATCAAAAGAGAATTACCGTTTTTCTTTCTTTATTCCAGTAAGCTCGTTTGCTGATAAGACACTCTTCTACCACTTCCCAGGTACAAGCTGGTCAAGGAAGCGCTCCGCGAGCGCAAATACTTCCTGCAAACCGCGCCTCATTTGTCGATGTGGCTTCCCATTATGGTGCCCATACAAAAATGGTGGCAAGCTCCGTATTTCTGGGCAGGCTGCAAGGCATACGACTTGTTAGCTGGATCAGAAGGCATTGAGAGCTCTTATTTCCTCACGCATAGCAAAGCTCTAGATGCATTCCCCATGCTGAAGAAAGAGGAAATTTTTGGCGCTATGGTTTACTACGGTATGATACACGTTCATGGAACTTGGGATTTCTTCACTGAGGCACGATGAACTGTAGATGGAGCACACAATGACTCCCGTATGAACGTCTCCTTGGCAATGACCGCCGCATTGTACGGTAGCACAGTCGTCAACCACTTAGAAGTCACCGGCCTGACCAAGGACGAATCCGGCAAACTCAATGGAGCTATCGTCAAAGATCTGGTTGACGAGAAGAACGGAGGCCCGCGACAGAGTTCAAGATCCGTGCCAAAGGTATTATTAACGCCACTGGTCCTTTCTCGGATGCTATTCGCAAGATGGACGAACCTGACACTAAGGAAATTGTTGCACCGAGTTCCGGTGTTCACGTTATTCTGCCCGGATACTTCAGTCCTTCCAACATGGGTCTCATTGATCCATCAACCTCAGATGGTCGCGTGATTTTCTTCTTGCCATGGCAGGGAAACACAATCGCTGGAACAACTGACCGGCCCACAGAGATTACTCCCCATCCCCAACCCAATGAAGATGATATCGACTGGATTTTGAGAGAAATCAGCGGCTATTTCGCACCGGACATCAATGTTCGAAGGGAAGATGTTCTCGCAGCATGGGCGGGAATTCGACCACTGGTCCGAGATCCCAAGGCTAGGAATACGGAATCACTCGTACGAAACCATTTGGTGACTATCTCCTCCTCGGGTCTTTTGACCTGTGCAGGTGGAAAGTGGACAACCTATCGACAAATGGCCGAAGAGGCAGTTGACGAAGCCATCAGAGCGTTTGCTCTGCGAACTCGCAGAATTCAGCAGATCCCCGACGTGAGCGGCACGGGCCTGAAGACCGACAATTTCAACCTCGATGGCTCCTGCCAAACCCATCAGATTCGCCTCATTGGCGCCCACGGATATTCCAAGACACTCTTCATCAACTTGATTCAGCATTTCGGACTCGAAACGGACGTCGCCAAGCATCTTACAGGATCATATGGTGACCGTGCATGGCAAGTTGCTGCTCTATCCTCGCCGACCACTGTCCGATTCCCTCTTCGCGGAACCCGGGTCTCAGCTCTATATCCATTCGTGGATGGAGAAATCCGTTATGCTGTGAGACACGAGTATGCCCAAACCGCGGTAGATGTCATCGCTCGTAGAACCAGACTTGCCTTCCTGAATGCGCAGGCGGCCCTCGAGGCACTACCTGGAGTCATCGATTTGATGGCCGAGGAATTGAAATGGGACGAGAACAGGAAGAATCTTGAATGGAATGACACGGTCAAATTCTTGGCATCCATGGGTCTTCCTCAGAGCCATATCAGCCTCTCAAGGAAGGACGTAGAGCAAGGCAAGGCAAGGGCTTTGATTGAGAAACCAAACTCCGCCAGAATCGGTAAGCCTTGCTCTTCTAGAGCTAGCTAGATATCTGATATCGTGATGGACTGACTAACTGCTTCTTAGACCTGCCGGCCGACGTACTTAAGGGTGATCTCTCGACGTCGGCGAGAGAGAAACAAAGCCCGGTGCTGCATCCTGAGTCGCCTGCGAACAAGTAGCTTGCGTTTTTATCTGTCGATTGGTTGTATTATATAGAACGGAATACCTACTATCCTAGAGCCGGCAGGATTGCCGAGTTGATTTGATGCACGACGAGTTTAGAACCATTTAAAGCGTAAAATCTTGTTTGCATTTTATATCGTCTGAGGTCGAGAACAATTCCACGGATTTGCCCTGTGCATCCAAATATAAACTGCTCTGGGTATGCTGCACTTTGATTGGTGAAATGCCTGTGCCCCACCTCGATCTGTATATTTTTGCTACTTACCTAGGTAAAGTCATAAACCACCTCGCTCGTTAACCACCCCATGGATGTCTATCTGCGCCTGGCGCCTTGACAAGCAAAATGGTATACTATTTTACTTCCAACGTCGTGACTCCTCCTGCGTCAATCTATGTCGGCAAGGACAAGTTCGAGAGTAAGCCACACCCCGCGCCAGTCACTTATCGAATGTTGGATACTTACATTACTACCATGCTAGACGAGGAACTCATAAAACACGGATTAGAATCAGACGTTTGGTAAATCACTCGTTTCGCCCTCGGTATCTTGCAAGGACAGCATTTGTACTGATTCTTTCTTGTTACGATCTTCAGGGTTCGTTGTCTTCCCCGGTCAAGACGTTATTAAGGGCCTGACGGGCTTGCAGTTTCATGTCGATAATCTGTCTAGTGCACACGTGTACCTCCGTTTGAGAGATGGCGAAACGTGGGACAATATCCCTAAAGAGGTTCTGGAAGACTGCGCGCAGTTGACCAAGGCCAATTCCATTGAAGGTACGGGGCCGGACTTTCGTACGAGCGTTCTTATCCGCAATGATGCTGATATGGGAGATGCTGATCCCATATAAATATTGGAATCAGGAAATAAAAAGGATAACATCACCGTCATATACACCCCATGGGCCAATCTCCTGAAAAACGCGTCCATGGCCACGGGCCAGGTATCATTCCACAACCAGAAGATGGTGAAGAAGATCCACGTGCCCGTGCGACTCAACCCGATTGTGAACCGGCTCAATAAGACGCGAGTCGAGAAATTCCCGGATCTACAGGCGGAGAAGGAAGAGATCTTGAAGAAGAAGAGGAAAGAGGAGCGGAGGGCCAGGGACGACAAGAAGGCGGCGGAGAAGAAGGAGAGGCAGGAGCGAGGGCAGCTGAAGTGGCAAAAGGAGCATGCTTACGATGATCTCTTTAGTGAGGAGAATATGCAGCAGAGCAGTAATCAGGACCGGGATGCGGATTTTCTAGATGATTTTATGTGATTTGACGACACTATTTACTAAGACAGGCTCAAGGAGCATGAATTATGCATTCGTCTTGCCATATATTTCCATCTATTTTAATGCACAAGTAAGTGTCTGAATAATTGCATGTAGATAACTAAATATACAGCTATATCATTATATACTACGCATACAGAGTCAGGCTGATAGGCTCCTCCGCCCGCCGAGGTGGAGACTTCCTTGTATGGACTACGGAGCACTGTACGACATACGTAGTTAACTACGTGTACTAGACCATCGCCAACAGCTGCACCACTGTCAATTGCGAGCAAATCACACCATGTCGCCAGATAAGCAGTCCTCCAACGCTCAGGGTAAGTTACAACTCCGAACTTGAGAGAGTCCTCCAACGCTGATTGCTGTTCTTGTCTGTTCATGTCTCAGGCGGCAAGTCCAAGAAGAACAAGAAGAAGAACCAGGCCAGCAAACAAAACCAGAGCGCTGCCAACAGCGGCGATGCCTCGAATAATGACGTGCAGGACGACCCTAAGGAATCGAAGAACGAGTCGGATGCTGAAGAAACAACCGTCGCTGTCAGTGCCCAATGGCCTATTTTTCCCACTTCCCCTCACTGACCAAGTCTGAATAGAATCAAACCGGAGCCACCAATGGAACCCCAAGCGATAAACAGAGCAGTGAACAAGTCCCAACAGACAGCCAGAAACATGACGATACCGCTGCACCTACTTCAAACGGCGAACGAGACTCCGAGACGACACCCCCGCAAACACAAAACCGGCGGAGCATGAATCAGAAGAGAATAATAAATTTGATGATCTCGTGCGCGATCGCGACTCCCTTCGAGCGGAGGTAACCGAGCTTCGCAAGTCGCTTGAGCAAATCCAGTCTAAGCACCAGGAAGAAATGGACGCGCTGCAGCAGAAATTGAATGATTCCGAGGACAAGAAATCGCATGCCGAAACCCAGTTTCAGAAGCTCTTGGAAAGAGTCAATACTATCAAGTCACAGCTAGGGAGAGGCTAAAAGAGGATGCTGTATGTTTTCCTTTTTGTGTGTTCATTACTCTTACGCTGGAATCTACTAACGCGTTCATAGGAGGAACTCTCGCAGGCGAGGTCTCGTATCGAGGAATTAGAAGAAGAAAACTCGGGACTAAAAGCAGAGGTGAGCGCGAAAGCGACAGCGATTGCAGACTTGGAGAAAGACGCCCGAGACAACTCCAAGGAACTATCGGATTTGCGCAGCAGAACCAGTCTCTCAGCAGAATTGGCTTCAGGAGAAGGAGGAGCTTCTTGAACGCGAGTCCTATATTCATACAGAGTTTGAAGAGGCAAAGCAAGCGATGCACAATTGGGAAGTGCTAGCCATGGAGGAACGCTCAATTCGAGAGGGACTTGCGGAGAAAGTCAATGATTTGGAAGAGCAGGTTTCTACTCTTCGTGATGAGTACAACGCTGCGGTTGCAGATGGTAATACTCAATCAGTCACTATTGATGGACTACAACGTGCTCTGCAGGAAATACAAGAGGGTCAGTGTACATTTCCTCTCAGCTCTGTGCGCTATAATCTAACCTTTGCAATGCATGGAAACAGCGCGGAGGCAGGAATTGCGTGAAATCGTGCAGAGCTCCGACGCTCAGCTTGAAGAGCTCAAGGAAAAGCTCCGACAAGTTGAGAAGAGAGCGGACTCGGCAGATACGGAGCTGAAACAAGCGCAGACAGAATTAGAGCGGCTTCTTCCATTCGAGAAGGAGGTTAAGGAGAAGAATCTTCTCATTGGGAAATTGCGGCATGAAGCTGTCACATTGAACGATCACTTGACGAAGGCGTTGAGATTTTTGAAGAGAGGCAAACCAGAGGACAATGTTGATAGGTGGGTTGAATTCGAAGGAGTCAGGGATAGGAATACCGACTGACCATTTATGATTTATCAGACACGTTGTGACAAACCATCTGCTACACTTTCTAGCTCTTGACCGGTCTGATCCGAAGAAATTCCAAATTCTGCAGCTCATAGCAGCTCTTCTACAATGGAATGAAGGTAAGCTATTCTTTCCACACACACAACATATATATCTAATACTCTCCCAGATCAAAGAGAACAAGCCGGACTCAGTCGCCCCGGAACATCGACTACCCCAAGCATCTCCACCAGCCTCAAAGTGCCGAGCTTCTACATGCACCGCACACCGAGCACACCGTCCTTAGTGAGCGACTACATGGAAAACGGCAACGCGGGCAGCGGCAAAGAAACTCTCGCTGAGCTCTGGTCAAATTTCTTGGAACAGGAAGCCCAAGCTGCTGGTAATAATGCATCAAGTAAGCGGGGGTCTAATGCGGGTATTAGTTCGGCTTGATAGGTAGAAATTCTCTCCTATTAATGAGTAGGAAGGGAAGTTCTTCGTGTGTTTTGTTATTGTAGGTTAGTTGAATATGTACAAAGAAATAATTTACAGCAGCAACCTTAGGCAAGACGTGTGTGTCATTCATGATTATCATCACTACATACTTACCCTGGTATTCCAAGGTTATTTATCCGAGTCATCTACCTAGATTAAAATATCAATGGCAACGCATGTAACTGGTCAGAGATATCATTTTTAGAAAATGTAGCTAGTTCAATCAAGCCCAAGTCACTTTCCTGAAGTAAAAGAGACGAGACAAATGAAAAGAGAAAGGCCGGTTAGAGAGGTAGAGAACGTGTAAGTTGAAACGAACTCGGGTACAGTAAAGAAAAACATGGAAAACGCAGAGTTAAAAATGGATATCTGTGTTAATTTCAAGCAAAGAGAAAAACGCTCCGACAGGCTTATTATTATAATAGTAAGCTTTTTGATTTGCATTTGCATCCACATACCACCCCTTTCGTCATCTCTCCAGAGCGCCATCAACCTACATAGACATTGATCATTGGCAGTGTTCCGTCGGTTTATATTGTAACGTTACACCCCTTTGTTTCGCAGTCTGATGCTTGAAACTAATAGCCGTTCATGGTGACCCTCTGGGAGTTCCGACTCAGTTCACGATCCGCCGATGGGCTGATGGGTCTGCTGGTACCAGTGTGACCGCCACCAGCGGCACTGCTTTCCTTCAAGGCCATCAGTTGCTTAGCACGGAAAGTCTCGTAGTGGATCTGGCTGGTAGTTTCAATGAGATCCTGGAGATGGGTGCGCGTCAGGAAGTTGCGGAGATATACGAATTCGCAGTGGTTCTCGTCTTCAACGTTGATTACCCCCAGCGGTTTTGTCGGCCGCGGACTTGCTTTCCGTTGACAACGATGTTTTCTCGCTGCCCACGACGGCAAATGGGATAATATCCTAGCGAATGTTAGTAGTCGAGTAATCATTGGTATATATATATATATGTATATAAATTATGCATACCCTGATCTGAACGTTCATCACGCGCTCCTCGTCATCGAGCTCGTCATTGTCATACGGGTACATCTTCAAGTTGTGGAAAGCAAATTCTTCCTTGATCCGCTCTTTAAATTCCTGTCGCTCTTCCAGGGTCAGGGAGTCAGACTTGGCGATCACGGGAACAACGTTGACGACATCGGAAAGCTTCTTGAGCACGACTATGTCGATTGGCTTGAGACTAAAGATAGTGTCAGTACCAGAAAGAAATACTTCTAAGGCTATCTTTTCACATACGCGTGTCCAGATGGTTGAATGAAGAATAAGCAGCAGTGGATACGTGTGTCCTGAATGTAACGCTCTCGCTGAGCTGTGAGCTCCTTGCGGAGATAGGCTGAATGCTGGTCCTTGATGTACTTGACGATGGGGTCCCAGCTAATAATATAAATTAGCCGTTATGTGTTTTCCGTTTGTAGTGAGAATCCGTACCATCGGTCATTATTAACTTGATCACCATAACCGGGGTATCAACAATATTCAGTCTCAAACGCACACCGTTTTCTTCGATGACTATAAAACATAACATTTGAGTATTCAGAACTAACACGTGGACAATGTGATCCCATCGACGTACTGTGAGAGACGGTCTGGATTTCGGTGGTAGAGCGAACGGGCTCATTCGAGTCAAACGACCCTTTGAGTCGATCAAATGCGAAGCGAAAATAGTGTTGATCAAGGTAGACTTTCCAAGACCGGTTTGGCCTTTGGTTATCATCGCACGGTTAGTTTATTTACTGCCTCGCTCGTCACCACAATACAGAGAGGTTGCTGCACTAACCAACACACATGACATTAAACTGAAATCCACGCTTCAAGAGCTTTCTCTCGATCTGGGATGTAATGCTGTCGAAACCGACATGGCTGCGAGGAAAGACGGTGCTCGGAGAAGCTGCAACGTTGGGTGCCGCGGCCATTGTGAAGCGAATACAAACACACGCACAAGCTGAGGGTAGAAGATCGTCTGAGCAGTTGACTTGGAAAAGAAGGAAAAGAAAAGAGAGAGAAGAGGTCTCCAGAATTCGAGGTCTGGTCGGTCAGTGTTCACTGCTAGCAGCCCCTATTGTCTTGACTTGTTGCGGGCAGGCGCCAGGCCAGGCAATCAGGGGTCGGCAACACCGCTCTAGTCCCGAACAGGCCTAGCGCATAACAGCTTCAATTGTCCAATCAGAGCAGCCGCTTGCTCTCCACTCGATATTTCATTCGCAACTGGAAGGCTTCACTTTATGCCGCCGAAAATTTGCCAGGTCGTCGCACACCGTCTACCGGCACCCGCGTTCTGTGTCACCTCTGCGAGCCTTGTTTGAGTACTTTGCAACGCTCTCCTTTTTATTAGTGCATCTCCTTAGCTGGGCGATTCCAGCTTGCCCAACAATGGCTGCCCGACACCTTTCCACGCTTCCGTCGTTCACATCTCCGCTTCTGCCGCGATCCCAACGATGGAGCACAATTTATCCACGACTCGTTCTACTTCAGGGCCTACCCTCCTGAGCGGATACATTGCCAATGAGGTTCCCTCCTTTCTTGCCGGTCTCTGGGAATCGGTCCTCCGCGCGGTCCCCAAGAAGAAGACTTCACACATGAAGAAACGACATCGACAAATGGCTGGCAAGGCATTGAAAGATGTCAAGAATTTGAGCAAATGTCCTGGATGTGGCGAGGTGAAGAGATCGCATGTTCTATGTCCTACTTGCGTCACAGGTAAACAATGCCAGAACCTATGTCGTCTTTACTTTCTGGGTTCAAACAGCTAACCCACGCCCTTTCACAGATATCAAGGACGAGTGGAAGAAGGCTGCTAAAGAGGAAAAGATCGCTATGGAGGAAAAGGCTGCCAGAGAATTCGAAGCCGCTCAAGAGGAAAGAAGAGCCACCAGGGCCGCCAGAAGGGTAAAGGCTACTATCAAGGAAGAAAAAGCCACTGTCGAGGAAACCGCCACTATTGAGGAAATGAAGACGGAAAAGGTCTAACCTTTCCAAACACTTTGCGTGTTTACAAGTGAGCTGTCTGCCTGTCGCAGGTAGTCAGTGTATGCATGATACTAGGCGTATATTGGGTTGGTTTTTCCTCTTTCTTTTTCATATTTTAGCATTCTTTTATATACTGTCGAAGCCACTTTGTCTGTATTATATATGTATTTTAAAAAGTACGACGACAAGAAACTATCAATATTCCTACATTGTTTGCAGTCGGCGCTTTCCGTATGTTTAAAAGTTGCACACATAAGAGTTCCGCAGCTCTTGGCAACCATCAACGACCGACTCTCTACAAACACCTGCCGTTCTGGAGACAGGTCTGCGAAAAGAAACATGGTAAGAGGAATAATGACTTGATTTGACACTACGAGGAGGTCTGACGAGTGCGGAAAGTCAAACAATACCTTTCGTGGGGCTCAGCAGACAAGGGTAATGCACCTCTCCGTACATACCTTTTCTCTGTGAACAAGGCAACTGAGTAGATGGATTATATAGCCCACCCGATTGACATTTTTCCTTGGCTGTAACTTCCAACCAAATAATATCGGCTTCCGGCGCATCTGCTCTCCAGGTCCATTCTACTTCTGATGCCGATTTCCCACTGGTTCAAACGATACAGGGTGCACACAAAATCGGATGCCATCATGTCGTCACCTCGGGAAACGGCAAGAAAGCTGCCAGCATTGGCTTTGGAGGCGAAATCAAGATCTGGGTCAATAGTGACGGAGAGTGGTCTGAAGAGACAGCTTTATCAAGTAAGTTTGAAACAGAATGCGGGGAATGGCGTGAAGCTATCACTCTAAATAATCATAATAGATGCCTTGAAAGTACCGGACACATGGGCAATTGCCCTATCAGATGATGCTCGGTATCTTGCTGGAACTACACATAATGGCCACGTTAAGGTCTGGGATCTAAATAGCAAGGGCGAACAATGCAGAGATTACGAGACTAAGGGAGCCTTTGGAGCTTGCATCGACCTGGTGCGTTTATGTTGAGTATACATGGACTGCTTTTGCTGCCACTAACCACAAGTCACAGTCGAGTGATGGGAAGTACATCGCAAGCGGTCATCAGAATGGAAGTATCTACATGTTTAGCAATGAAACTGGCCGTATGCGGTTCTCGCTGTCTGGTAAAGACCCCTGAAGTGAAGTTCTTATAAACTAGATGTGCCCATGCCGAGTCTAATCATTTCTCTGCTCTACAGGACTTATAAAGCCAGTACGTGCAGTCGCATTTTCTCCTGGCGGGAAGCTACTTGCAGCAGCCGGGGATTCCAAGGTCATTGTGCTGTACGATACAGAGTCAGGTGAGCAGGTGACTCAACTCACCGGGCACTCGGCGTGGGTTTTATCTCTGGACTGGAGTCATACTGGAGAGTATCTTTTAAGCGGGTAAGCGTTGGGAGCTCTATGTGACCTGATCAAGCATTCTCTTCTCTAATAATTCTTACTAGATCGTTTGACGGCAAGGTGAAAGTATGGTCTATTGAACGCCGCGCCTGTGTTGCGACTCACTCAGAAATGGAAAAAGCTGTATGGAGTGTTAAGTGGCTACCAAAGATGGGCAGAACCGAAGGATTTGCGACTGCTGGTGCTTCTCGCAGCATATCCTTTTACAGGGAAGCAACAGGTGGTTAGGCGCGGAACGGCCAGAGGGATGGACGTCTTAAGCTACAGTTGCAAGGAGTTTTCTTTGTGTCGGTGTAATTGACTGTGGGAATGTGTTCAAAATAGCTTATCTGGCCTCGGAGCATGGTCATTATTATGTGAAACATCTATTAACATCATAGGCAGCGCTGGAAACACTTAATACATATAGCACACAAGTGAGAACAGGTTATATCACTTCATGCTCTCGGCAAACAGTCGACGCATTCTTTTGAGCAGTGCCCCAAAGTCTCGATCTTCGTTGACAATTTCCAACTCGCGTTCGACGGCGGACCTGTCTAACTTGGGCTTTGTGTGATGGATCTCATAGTCTCTAGAAGCAGTGCTCAATTCGAACCATGCTTCCTTTTCCCAGTCTTTCTCGACAAGATGCGTGTACACAATCTTGAGTCGATCTTCCCTACCAGCGCCCTCTATCCGCATGCAAAGGTAATCCTGCCAGAATTCTAATTCGGGAAGGTTCAGCCGCGCCTGCGAGTCGAGATACTGAGAATGTGCCTTTTGCGCTTGCAGTTTTTGGTCTATGGCATTTTGCGTTTCCGCAATCTGTCGCTTCAGTCTATCTCGTTTCGCTAGTCGGTTGTCGCGTTCAAGTGTGATTGAGGAGATGTGTGCATGAATTTCTGCGGCCTCGGCGGCTTCTCTCTGAATCGTTTGCTGGTAGTCTTGGGTCTTTGACGTAAGAATTTTGATATCATTCTGCTTCATGTCCTGATCCTCTGTGGCACACCCACGCAGTTGTTAGCTAGAAGTCCTTTGTTTCCTTTGCAAAGCCAACCACATGGGATCTTACTTTGAAGCTCGGCCAAGTTGCTGTGAAACTGATTGCGCTCCTGCAGCACCTGTTTTCGTCCCTCTCAATGAATGCATCGAACTTTGCCGTGAATTGCGCCATTCGACTGCGCAGATCGTCGAATCCGAAGTTGATGCTGGGCAGCGAATCTGCCATGGATGGGGCCTCCGCAGAAGCCAACGGCGGTCGCATAGCGCTAGTTGAGAGTGACGGCTCGAAAGAAGACATTATGGATGGCTCGGTGTTGTGCAATTGTGCTTCTTCAAATGAGAATCGTGGAGCGCAGTTGGTCTACTAGGTTAAGAGAGACGCGCGCGTCAACTTCTTGTCCTTAGCCATATTTGAGCGCCAAGACTGCGCGAGTCTAAAGCGGTTAGGCTGGCCAGTTGCGGGGCAACCGTCCGAATTGATCAACTGCCGCTAAGCTGTAAAGGGTATGTCCACGAAATGTAATTCTTCGAAGCTTCCTTGAACATCCAACGGCCACTTCGAGGTTTGGAGCTCGACACAACGCGAGTCTATACTTACCTACAGCCAATTTCGTGGCTAATTGACTGGTGCAAATCGTGTCACACGTCAATCGATACTAAGACTCGACAAGTCGAGATCGCGCGTCCCTTTGTGTCGCAATGACTGGCCGATCACATGGAAAGACAGAAATAACAACATCAATCAAAACGGAACCAAATGGATGATCATACTCACGGTATTGCTCTGCAATACGGCAACCCGGGCCCTGCGTCATATTCATCAAGTGCACAGGCATGGCATTTCGCGCGGCGTCTCAGACCTTGTACGTCCCATCGAGTAAGACGGAATACATTAAATGACGCAGGCTAATTGTCTCTAGCTCATGGCATTTCCTACACGGGCATGACAAACAGATTGGTTCCTCCGTCGTTCTCCGATTCGCCTGTGCTGAAGAAGAACAATAAGCAGGAGCGAGAGATGCTGAAAGAATATCGAGAGTTGCTCGGATTAACGTCGTCTTTGCACGCGAGGAAGAAAGGTCTCGATTCATCTCCCAGGCCAGTTCCTACTTTGATCCTCGGATATCTTCATTGTTTGAATTTGGATATGCTCGGCTTTCGGAGACTGTTCGCTGGAAAGTTCGACTTCGAACCGTTCCTATCGCTGCTTTAGCGTCAGGAGAAAACGGAAACGTGCTCTCATTTCATGCTCTTGATGACGAAGCGATATATGGGCGCTACGTGGACGGATTAAAATTTCGGGTGCCCACCATAAGTACTGTGAATACAGTCGATTGGTTTTGCGGCGAAGGCCCTATCAAACAAATTAGATTTGCAGAGAGCTTCGAAGAGTCTGAATGTCTTTTGCTGTTCGAATTCTATCCCGCACGTCGATTTTTCGTCCGATTTATCATCAGGAGTCTTTGGTTATAGATCCTCCCAAAACTGCCGAAAACACGCATTCCAAGGCTCAATTGGTTCACATAGACCCCAATCTTATTACTGAGATCGATGTTTCTCAGACCGGTGGGTATACCCATGTGGACGTGGCTTTCAATCCTTGGTATCAGAAACAATTTGCAGTACTTGACGACCACGGAAATTGGAGTGTCTGGCTGCTACATAACTTTGTTAAGCACCGTAACGGCGTTACCCCCGAACGTCAGCATTCTGGTTCCTTGTCTTCTTTTAACATCTCTCACCACGGGAGGACCACGATGACACGGATCAAATACCACACGATGGTTGGGGATGATTCAATGGGCAGGCAATATGTATACGTTTATTGCCTGCACTCGACGCATTGCTATGCTTTATGTTATCGAGGAAGCTACCCCTGTACCTTACGATATCAAGATAAATTGGCAATCTTCGACTGAATGGATACTTGACGTGAGAACTTCCTTACGAAAGCCTTCTCACGTCTTCATTCTCACGACGCTCCGGATTCTCTGCTTCGATATTAGTTCGCGTGACCACGAATCCTCGTTTCTTCTTCCACAATTTTCGTGGCACCATGAACGCGACGTAGACGATCTTACGCTGCGATTTACCTCACTTTCCGTTGGTCACGGTATGTATGCCGATATTCTCGGATAGAAATCGATAACTGACTAACTTTTATTTCAAAGAATATTACCTGCTTCTTTGTTCACGGCTTGATTCTTGTATCTTAGCCTTCCAAGTCCCAATTGACGATCCCGATGATTCCAACTCCTCCATGTCGGATCCATTCTATGTTTATGTCCCGGCATTGCTGACACTAATGGGTTGGGTACAATTCGATACGAGTTTCCTATCAGACAAATTCTATTCAAGGAAATCGAACAAACTCCTTTCAATCCTCGCGACAAGTTCACCCCACGGGAGAGGTTGATGAAGCTTTTGTACTTGACAATTCGTTGGCCGTTCATGAATACGTATTTTCAAAGCCTTACGATCCCTCCTCATCTGAAGGACAGGTAGCGATCAATCGCGATATAATATCATTCGGAAAAGCACTTGAGCTTTTCGCAGAAGAGAAGGACAGCATGCAATGCGTACAACATTCAATGATGAACCAGACAAAGCAGCATCAAGAAGAAGTCGAAGCAGGACGAGGGCGAATTCTCAATTGACCGTGGATTTCAACAGGATCTATGCATTGCTTTGCACAGGTGATACACGATTCATGAAGAAGTCCTTGATCGCGACCCTTGAATTCCAGAGCTTTAGAGAATATGTTGAGCGTTTGGTAGCAGCTGTATCTACTTCTGCCGAAGATGGTCCTGCATTTATGCAAACCATGTAAGGAAATATCTGACACATTTGCTTTCTGCATGTTGCTGACACGTATATTTATAGGTTAGAGACTATAAATAACCCACCTACCTCTTCTGACATCGACGACTGCGTCCAGGGACTCGAATGGTTGAGGTCTAAACTCGCACCCGCCAACACTTCTGCAGAAATTACTTTGTGTTTTCTACCTCTTCAGGTATCAGTCAATTCTTTACAGGAGGAGAAAAGAGTCATCCGATCGTCGCAGCCTTTGGACCTGCTGAGCTTTTACAACAAACTCGTGGGCGACTGGCTATCTCCCTTACATAAGACCATACCAAGCTGGACACGAATTTTCAAGGAAAAGTTAATCCGACAAGTAGCTATCGACTTGTCTATGGCAAGCATCATGCAGGTAGACGTCTCTGTTCCTCACGGCGACACAGTGGCTTCTTCACAAATTTCCTTCTCTCGGCGGGGAAGCTCGGTGAGAGACCAAGCAGATACCCCAGATATAGTAATACCAGAACAAACAGACCATAACCATCAGACGGTATACGATATGTTGGATCTCAAGACGGTTTCACCGCGAATCATGGAAGCTCCGGCAGCCGGTGCAGCGCAAGAAGTCCTTTCCCATTGGGTCATTGGGGGCGATCCCGCCTCCTTTGACTGGGAGAAGGTTTTAGAACAGATACGGGCGAGAGAGACAGCCGGTCTAGGTCAAAATCGCGATCGAGAACGCGCACTCGTTCACGGTCCAGGGCTCCTAGCGAAGGTCTAAAAGTTCTACGGAGTTCACCAGTTGCACCGACAGTGCCGTACCCTGGTAGCCAGCCACAGCAGAGTTATTCCAGACTACCCCTTCAGAGTAGCCAAATAAGCGAGGACATGCTGCCCATGACTCAGGTCGAACGAGGTGCCTTCGGTGGCAGAGAAGCCGGAAAAAGAGCAATGTGATGGCAAGGAAAAGAAGCGGGCCGCAGGGTTTTGAGTCGAAGGAATTATATAGACATCTAACTAGACAGTCCATAACTAACTGCACTGCGTATTAATTAATTATCTCAGCAAACATGTGGCGGGCCATCTCTGATAAGTGACTTTTTAAGCATTGCGATTTGGCATAGTTATTCTATTCGTATTGCCATCTCGATTCGCTGCACAGCCGTAAATACGCACGCATCTTATCCTCGCTTGAGCCGTACCATATAGAGCCTATCTTCACTTAGCTAAATACTTAATGTTTGCCTTCCCCAGCAAAGGAATTCTACCATATCTAGGCTCAAACACTATAGCCACACGCCCTATAAAATAGTTATCATATAATACTGTCGGTACACTGCTTCAGCCTACCCCAGTGTCATGTGCTTCTCTTGGCATGCTTTCGGACTTAGGAGCTTTGTTGGCTGTAGCAGTGTAGCTACAACTCACGCGCCATGCGCTCGCCGGATGGCGCGCTTGTTTTGGTCTTTGGCCGGGATATGGTCTGCTTTGCCTTAACAAGTTCGATTATATACGCGCCCAGCTCTTCTCCACCGTCAATCTTACCAAGCTTTGCTTTAAGCAGCTCTGCATCTCGTAGAAGTCTGCATGTTGATTAGCCAGGAAGGACATACTCTGGAGAAAGATGCTCACCTTGCTTGCCCAGCCTCGGTCTGTACCGCTGCATCTTTAAATGTTTTGCTCCATTGTTCCTTGTAGTTTATAAAGACCCGTCTAATAACCATCTTTACGATCAATGCCGGCAAATACTTACTAAGTACCCGTTGTAGTGTAAGCGTCTCTTTTGTGAGTGTCTCTATATATGGACTGATATTTCTCTGCACTTCATTCTTATCATCCCACTTGATCTTCTCCATCTCTCTGATGCAAATGGTGGCGCGAAATTCCATTATGTCGACGAGCTTATCATGGATAGAGGACTGATGGTCTTGGAATAAGCGCTTTAGCTGGTCGAATTCTGCCATACGGGAGCCTGTGATAGACGGTCGACGACGGACACACTCGCGCACGTAGGGTATCAGAGCAATGAAGAAGGACAGCTACTGCAAGGCAAGGGAAAGATGCTTTGTATTGATATTGGTCAGCCCAGCTGTTACTTTAGCACCAGCACCGAGTATAAGGTATTGTGTGTGAGAGTTGTACAGTGTAAGATGGTCGAGTAGGACGGTTGAGATGTCATTGGCCATGCCGGGGACCGATGCTAGAAGGATCATATATTGCTCTATACCGCGAAACGCAAATGCTGTCGAATCAATGAGCATAAACTTCTCCTCCTCGATGACCGCCGGTGTCGGGTTTTGTTGCTTTGCTTAGCAGCACTAGTAGGCTCGGCAGGGGTGGGGTTTGTCTGTAAATTCCGTTCGCCTGCTTCCAGACCTGCGGTACTAGCGTCCGTGTAACTGAGCCATGCCGGCGGATCAGTGGTCATGGACTGGACGATGTTCGCCAGGATCAAAGCGTCCTGGGGTTTGAAGTCGATGCGCTCCCACTTCTCAGACTCCATCCTTTGCACCAGCTTTTGCTTTTCCACTTCGTGCAGAAGGAGGATAAAGTCGTGAATTTGGTTGTTCACGACGCCTTTGAGCGCCGCTCCGGAGTGTCCAGAGACAGCCTCGCATTCATTGACAAACAGGCGATTCAGCGTGAAGTAGCTTAGGAAATCACTCGATCCAAGGCGAACTGTTTGTGCAGTTCTGACTCGGAGCACCTTTGTCATCTCTGATTGTGCCTTGTCCACTGCCTGTACGAGGAGGCTCGACATGTCAACCAAGCCTCCGTAATGCTTCGCCTATCCCGTAGTAGACCTTGACGAAGAACGCGTCGGCATCCTCGGGACTAAGAGCACGCAAGTTGTGAGAGAGAGTGCTCGACTTTTCCTGTTGGGTCGGACGTCGACCGCTTGCCCGCGTGGACGTAGACGCGACAGACTCATTATCGTCATCGGTAGAGCTCGGTAAATGCTGGCGGATAAGAGACTTCATCTCTCGGATGACAGCTTCGCGAAACGTGGCGCTTGCTGGAGCTAGATACTGCGACTGGCCAAGTCCCTGCAAGACAGGGATTAGTTCTTCGCGCAGCTTTTCTGTAGTCATCATGTACGCGGGTGTCGATGAAGAGGCATCCGTCGCGCCACGTGCGCGTTTTGTGGTATACATCCAGCGCGCCAGAGTGTCTCTGGGCGGTACGCCAGACACATGTCGACGTAGGTCGCACGAAAGGACGTTCAGCAATCGGGCTTCATAACCTTTCCCAATCCGCAGGCGAAGCTCGTTGATGCCTTGCAATAATCCTCCAAGAACGTGCAGTCGGCGAAGGTCAGTAAGCCTGATGAATGGATTCGGTAGAAGCCAATGCAATTCGCCGCCAATTTTCGGATCCAGCGTTCCAGATGCAAGCTGTTCGACGTACGAGATGTGTTGTATGGCCGTCTCCAGCTGCCCAGAGTCGACGAGTTCCTCGCAATGACTGGCGCCGCTGAGGACACATTGAAGCTGTTTGGTAGCCTCGCCCAGCTTTCTCAGGTTGTCCCGTCTTCGCTGCATGCTGATGATCTTAAAACCGCGCATCACCATCTTTTTGTCCAAATGTGTGAGGACCGCCCTCAGCTTCTGGATCATTGCGACAGAGTCGGCCGCCTCGGCCTGGAGTTCACGAAGAGAGCCGAGCGCGGCGAAAAAGAGGCTGACGCTTGCGAAATCGAAAATATCAAACGAATCTCTACAGTGTCCATGTACCACGATAGCTTCTCTTGCAATATGGCATTGGTAGTAAGCGCCTTCCTAGCAGGTTGCGGATTATCATTTGCAGCAGTGCCATTCGTGTCCTTGCCACGGTCCCCGGTGGTGGACAGTTGTTGCCTTACAACCTTCGCATGTTCACTGACAACGTCGAAAGTGCGCGGATTATCTAGGCGAAAGTTCCCATGAAAATACACAGAGGGAATCGTAGACAGCGGTGTGGGCGAGAGCTGGCCGCGCTTCGAAATGCTTGTCTCCCGCCTTCCGGACGGTGCGAGTTCGTCGTCTCTGGCAACGGAGATGTCTTGACGAAACACATGTACGCCGCCGTCTTCGAAATCCAGCTTTGTGCGTTGGAGGGCATCAAACAGGCTTCCAACCTGACTGATGTAGTCTTCAAAGGCCTAAGGTTCGACATCGACGATGGTGGTGAGAGTGACGGGAGGTATGTCTCGGGAGGTGGGCGGTTTCTGCGAGGTCGAATGGATCGCGGTGTGAGGGAGAAGATCAGCCCGTAATATCGGCGGTTGTAGGAGCGTAGATATCGCTTCCAGAATCGTCAATGCAGCTTCATGCATCGTGTCTATGAGCTTGCCCACCATTCTGGCCCGACTCTGCTACCGTGCTCCTTCGCCTGTGAGCGACGCTATCCAGCGAACCACCAATCGACCTGGGAAATGGGTCTTCCGCCCTTGGGGACGGCGAGCCCGCTGGAGAACGCTGGTTCACTGACTTGCCGCCTGAGGGGTTGACATGATCGCGGAGCGCTGTGTAGGGTTGCGAGCGGAGCTGGCTTGGAAGTTGGGAACTGTTAAGGAGGAGCGTTCGTTCATGCCGTTGAAATCTTTGCCAAGACTCTTAGCTTGGCACGCATAACCCTAATTCAACCTCAAC
This sequence comes from Talaromyces trachyspermus, assembly GCA_020137715.1. NCBI lineage: Eukaryota > Fungi > Ascomycota > Eurotiomycetes > Eurotiales > Trichocomaceae > Talaromyces > Talaromyces trachyspermus. The sequence continues at coordinate 10,186,703 of JACGXQ010000015.1, read as the reverse complement.
TCAGCCCTCAGCCCTAATGGTAAAATTGGGGGCGCAGATGAGATAACTCTTGCTTGTTCCTTTCGGTTTTGACGAACTGGGTAGAGAGCTGCCATCTGTTTCATCAGGCTGGATGGGAGCAAATCCAAGGGCGGCTCCCGATTGGGCAATGCTAGCCGCCGAAAGAAATGTCCATGGCATTTTGATGGCATTTAACATTGAAGCCGCTGTGTTCATCGCAGGCTCGATATTCTGAATAACTACTTGCTTTTTGTTTATACAACATGACTGAACCTCATTCGGGCCTGACATGGTTTGACGATGACGACTGGATTGGACGCGAAATCGTTTTCCAGAGCCCTGTCGTTTCCAGATGGAAATTAATCCAAAAGATTGCCGAACATGAATATTGCGTCGTCGAGTTTGAGGTGAAAGAGATGGGCATGGAACCCTCGTGTCGTGGAGTCTTTGTATGCTCGAGTCTCGATCACCCAGGCAAGGAAGCTGTTGTAAAGATTCGCATGCAGTATGCTATGCTACCTTCTTGGTCTAATATCCAGGCTAACTGTTTTGATTCAGAATCCCATATTATAATACTGCACACAGCCATTCTAGCAAGAGAGCACTGCAAGCACAGCCGGAGGTGCCGAGGAAGACAGTAGAGGAGGTCGAGGGCCTTCGACGTCTCACCACAGCACGGTGTTCTTCCACGCCCTCGTTATATGCATGGAAGCACGAAACACAAGGTCATGATGGATACGTACCTGGGGGTATATAGACTACATTCTGATGGAGCGAGTACCGGTGTCCACACCGTTGTTTTCGTTTGCTCCGAGTGGGCGAGAAGAACGTGAGGAGATTCGAAAGGCTCTCAAGACTGCATGGCTGTGTGTCGCTGCTTCGCAGTATAATGAATGATACGCAGTAACCTTTGCTGATGAGACCTTCTCTAGAGAATGCACGGCTTGTGGTCTTACCCACGGCGATCCCGCTCTTCGAAACATAGTTTGGGACCTTGAGAATCAGAAGTGGTATTTATTTTTCTTCTTGTTGTTCCATGCGTTATGCTGACTTTGTCATACACAGTTACATTGCCGATTGGGAAGAATGGTACGAGTCAGAACTCGAAGATGTCTGGCGTGATACTCGCTATGTTGATTGGAATCTGGCGTGGGTCCGGAGCCGTAATTATGAGGATATGTCAACGTGGGAGCTGTAATTATATGAAATAGAAAGGAATAATGCCTATAATTATATACGTTCTATATATAAATTACTAGTATTTCAATGTGACGACTCTTCGACCACGCTCAAGCATCTTACAAAATGGTACATGGGTGCCCTGGCGCTTATTAGCCAACCGCAGATAAGATATGAATATATAAATAGGTATAAATATACATACAGAAGGAGAGGATTAAGTGAGCATGCGTTGCAATATTATGCCCGGGCCTAGGGACGGGAATTTATACACCAACATTCGATTAATACAGTGCAGCACCGGCTGTCTTGCAAAGTTATGAATATGGCCATATTCTTTGGCCAGAGAGTCATTGATCCTGCGAAGGCGAGATTATGACGACCGGTCCTGTATATATGTGGCGTCCCTGGAAGACGTACATAACGAGACTGGTGATGAAAACGCCTGCGAAGATCACCACACTCCAGTTGAAGTTGTCTAGAGTGACCGGAAGGTCACTCGGCCACAACGACCAGAAAAAGCAAAACAGCAATATAATAGCGCGATGATGTTCACCGGTAATCCCAATCGACCCATGTCCCATCGACGCGGCGGGAGAGTATCAGCATGCCATATCTTTCGATAGATCACACAGCTGATAGAGATCATGTACGTGTACATCAGTGCCGCCACATTCAGAGAAATGATGGCATTGAAAGCGGTCAGGGACCCAATATTGATCAGCGAAAGCAAGCAGCTGATGACACACGACAAGGCAATGGCGTTCACCGGGATTTTGCGCTTTTGTCAACTTTCGAAATCCATTTGGCAAATGGGAGGCCTTTATCACGAGCAAAGGCAAACGTTTGGCGAGATGTAGAAGCATTGAAGAGGATGTTGCTAAAGATCACTGGCAATAAGATGATTGCGGTGAGCCCATTCACTCCTGCGGTGGAAACTGCGTTTTGAAAGACGTAGAGGAATGGGAAGCCGGTGTCATCGTTCAGGGCGTCTTCCACCGATGGAATAGAGAAGAGATAGGCAATCAGCAAGACAATAGCCATGATTCCATTGCTGAAATATCCCCAGGCAATCGCAATTGGTACACTTCGGCCTGCGTCTTTGACTTCTTCGGACATGTGCGCGGTTGCGTCGGAACCTAGAGGAGTTGAGTGATTAGCGACTTTCTGTACATACTACACACCCCTTAAAATTGGTAGCACGTACTCAATGACGCGTAGATAGCCGATATTTGCCCGATCATCACGCTCAATCCCATACTGGACCAACCTCCCAGATTCAGCCATTGCGTAAATACAGTTTTTGCAGATTGATGAGGAGCCATGGCCCACAGCACAATTACAATCACTGCCCAGGACAGAATGTGAAGAATCATCAAGAGGTTATTCAAGATTGGCATGAGATTAGATGCATACACATTGAAGATGTATATTACCAAGATCATCGCAAAACAAATAAAGTACCCTGCCAGTTTTCCGGAGTGTAGTTCGGATCTCGGATGCTGATCAGCCCCTGAATGATAGTTCCAGTAAGAAAGGATCCAGAAGCTGAACCAGCTTGCCATGCCAACACGGACATCCAGCCTGCATATAAATTAGCGACGAAGATGTAATGTAAGAGGAAAAACAAATTCGCACCCGTAATGTAACTAAGGAACTTTTGATATCGAGGTGCGGAAAACTCCGAGACCCAGTGATATTGTCCGCCAGAGGTTGGTGCCCTATTATCATGCTCAGTGAGTATAAACAAAGCTTACGAAAGTATTTTGGGATTTCATCATACATGGAAGCCATTTCGGACAGGGAAACGATGATGAAGCCAAATCCAATAAAAGTCCATAAAATGACCAGAACAAGCCGGCCATACCTCCATTCTCCAAGCCTTGGGAGTTGGAGCTGAAAACAAGAGTCAGCAATTTGAAATTGAAATGAATTAGAAGCTTGTCTCGATATTGTTAGAAGATTCTTCACATTAAAAGAAATTCCCAGGTTGCTTGCAGGACGGAAGCAAAACTCAATGCAGCCAACGGTCGTAAATTTCTCTGTTTGAGAATGTGAGAAATCAATGTAGTGTAGTTAGTGATGGTATGCAGAGAGAGCATGCCTTGAATTCTTGTATCTTTCCCATCCGGTGCATGTCATTGTCATCAAGGGCAGTTCCGCCTCCAGCTCCGGCTTGGGTTTGTTGAAGAGCATCATGATCCATGGGCCGGTCATTCAGGTATAGCGATTCTAATGCTGGAGCTTTATCAGAGGCCTGCATGGTGATCGTATTCCGAATTCCTTCAAGCGACTGAAAAAGGGCGGGACAACACGCAAAGCTTGGGGAAGAGGAAAAGTCGAGAGGAAAAAGAGCAGAGAGGGCTAAAGACTAGTAACTATAGTTAGTACAATAATAAAATTTCCGTTCAAATTAGTGCGTATACTAGTATACTATGTGACACGCCACAGAGAATCTTTGCAAGGTCTTGTTGACAGGGGTTCCCAATCTAGCGACTTCGGACTTCATTAGTCGCATTTTCGCATTTATGAACGAGGTATGGCTGATCAGTGATCACAGTTTTGATCAGCGGTTAATCCTGTAAAAAATTACGATGGTTACGTGGAATTCAGCGCAATGTCTCTGGATCATGTTGAAAAAATAGCATCCCCATTTATACTGATTCGGCCGAAAACTAGCTGCACGCCACTCTGCATCTTTATCTATTCTCTTTGTTCTCGTGCCGTGTCGAGGTTGTAATTGGCTGTTTACTTCCGACTAAAAATTATGCACATCTGAACAGTGAACATTGATTCAGGGGTTTGTTTTGAGATGCTTTCAGGAAAAAGCAACTGCGAGCGTCCAGAAGGCCGAGAATTTCTGGTAGTCCAAGGCATTGTACATATGGGATAGAACGATCTTCAGATCACTGCTAGAGAGATAGAATGAATTCATCACATCATTAACCACCATGTCGACGTCCACAACGGCGTATCCTTCGGGCATTAGTGCACCTCTCACTACAGATAATGCCGAGAATCATAGTGGCCTGATTGTGGTGATCACGGCGTTCTATTTGGTTCTGGTTCTGGCATCTGTCGCGGCCCGGATTTCGTCGCTATATCAACGAAAGATTGTACAGCACCATGATTACTGGTTCGGCGGGTTGTGGTACGCCATCGTCGGCCTCTTTGCAAAGCGATGCCTTTTTATCTTCCTGGAACTCATTGGTGACTGAATAGGTTGTAGCAATTGCTCAAGCAGCCGTGGTGTTGGCAGAGGTTCACTATGGTTGGGGAACCCAGGCAGAGTCACTCACTGTTGAGAACAAAGATAGAATGCTCAAGGTAAGTACGCGAGTTTTGGATTGGGACAGCGCTCAGAAAAACTTGTGAGCTTCCCACGTTGATAAATGCAAGGCCGTTTATGCTGCCGACATTCTCTCCGTTGTCATGCTAGGTTTCTCCAAGATTGCGACCTGCATCTTTTACCAAGTACTATTTTCGCAAACAAACTGTCAAGTCATCCGCGCCATTCTTGTGGGAATTTGTGTCTGGACATTGCTATCTGTTCTGTTGCTAGCAATTAGGTGTGGACCAGACCCGTGGTCTGATATCAGTGCTAAGTGTCGTGCTCTGGTAAGAAATTGGGCAATGCATCAAACAATTCAGCACTGATCAGCGAAACATTTAGTTCCCCATGTGGCAAGTCATTACCGCTGTGGACATTATCACCGAGATCCTCCTTATGCTGTATTCTGGACTGGCAATCTATACCGTCAGGATATCGGCAAAGAGAAGCTCATTGTCTTTTGGCTCTCGAATGTCGAATTATGTGAGTTTAGTATGTCCATGTGTAGTAATTCCATGCTCTAACCTTGGAATGCGACTGCAATCTATCAGACTCGTTGCCCTGGCCGCATGCCACCTTTTCTATGTCAAGAAACAGCTTGACGCGCACTACCCGACACTTATTGGAGCATACGCAACCACGACTACCGAAATATACCTCTCCTTAAGCGTGATCTGCCTCGTTGCCTCGTCGCTCAAATCGTTTATCGCAGTATACGAGGACAATAGCGGTACATCATATGCGTCTCGATCTCAGTTTACCTCTACGTCGATGCCAAAAGTTCCGATATCTGACAATTATAATTCCGCCGCCACCGTTGATCGGTCTAGGGGTTGGGAAAGAATGGAAGAAGAAGATACAATATCCAATGGCCGAAATGGTAGCAGTCGCAATCGCGGCCTGCAAATCGTCAAGACTGTGCATCTCAGCGTGTTGAATGAATCTATAGAGCTTGGGAAACGCCCGAGTAGGAATTTTGAATGTTGATTTTTTTTCTTATTGTGGGTTACCAGAACACCCCAGACTCAGAAACTGGAGTATGGCGGTAGAGATGATTCGAGACTGGGCAACCTTCATCTTCAGTCCCCTACTAGAAAGAAGCCTGGTGCGTTGTCTTTTGATAAAGAGATATCGCCGGCAACCTTCGAAGATCCTTTTAGTTTAGACGACGATGATCCAAGCCCAAGACCTTTCACACCAACCAGTCCTATGTCACGAGAACTAGGGAATATCCTATACCCTCCAACAAAGAACGAACAGATTGTGAATACAGCACTTATTGTATTTCTCTATGCCCTCACCATTCACTTCCCACTATCCTCGAACTGGACTTTACATCAAAGGGCATTTACTGCAGACTTTGAGATTGCCCAGTTTGAGGCGAGGACAGACAAATATCTGGATGACCATCGTGCAAAGCCTAGCGTTATCATTGAGGTCAAACCTGTCCTCAGATTGATAAACTGGAGCTAATCCGAATGCAAGAGAGTGCACAAAATGGTTGCTCGGATCAAAAGCGACGATGATTTATCCCAGAGACGAAAACAGGAAGAAGACCGTGACGGCGTTGCGTTTACAGCAGGCGTTGCCGAAGCCCCTGATTGAGAGCTTGAAATTGAAAGCGTGTAAAGAGATACGCTTAGGATAGCAACGATCATTCGCAACACTTGCCGCTACGGTCTTTCAACGGACATCACTGCCTAAGCATCCTCGAAGCTAACATAACAACAAGTTCCTTGAAGGCATCGTGCACAAGGTGTGGAATATACTCCATCCAGTCGACGACTCCGAAATCGACTTCGTTAAATCCTCAGTAAACTGTATTGTTCTTTGCAATCCTTGAGACGTACTCGCCAAATATCAGATTCTTGCATATAGTGCACTAGGTCCGGGATATCGTCTTTGACGAACCCGATCGTCTGCCGGCTGATGTGCTTGCCTAGCTCTACGAGTGCAGACTCCTGCATTGAAGACCCAGGTGTGAATTGCCTCATGGCCTCAGACATGGCGAGGCGAGCTGAAGTCTTCTGGTTGAAGAGAAAGACCAATTAGGACTAGCGTATATTATAATCAATTTGCTTACTAATCAAGTAGAAGCGGATCTAAATATGGCTTTGATTGGTTGAAAAACTAGCATATAGAAAGTGAAACGATACGGCTTCTCAATTTGAATGCAGCCACCGGAAATGCTTTAACAACTCCCATTGGTTCATTCAAACTTGCTTATAGCGACTTGGCGGCTACGTACTTGACAGGGGTATGCGCCGAATAAATCCACGGCTGGCCGAGAGCCAGGGACGAAGACCGGAGGATATCTCTCTGTGCATTGGCAATGATATGGCAAAATAAGGGCCGAAGATGTCATACAAGGCCCTAATTATGGATCCGGGTTAAAACTTGAAAGTCAGAGACCCTAACTTAGTCATTATTGACCCACTAGGGACTCGCCTTAGCGTCTCAAAGAAGGCAAGGTCATTGGTTAGGGTTGCTATCTATGTGATTGCTGCAGCAGCAGCCGCAATCACCAATGTGATGTTAGATGCCCAAAGCAGAAAGCTATGTATAGCTTACAGCCAGCTTATTGGTCTACTGGTTTGAAACGGCTTTAACACTGCGTGCACATTGTCCTAAAAATAATTAACTAGTCTGAAATGTAAATGATCCGCTGCCAATAATAGACAAGCTCACGATTTGTAGGCAGTTGCAAGCATCTACCAGGCTATGGCAAATAGAAATAATTTATCAACTTGCTGTCAATTCCTCAGGAGTTCGTACATGCAAGCTGACCATCGAATCGCGTTCGTTGTTCTCCACTAGACTAGGTCTCGCGAGAACCCTGGCCTCGAAGGCTGACTTACGGCGCGAATGCAACAAAATGATGGTGTGTCTTTTGTTGTGGTGAGGTCGGATTTCGGAGCCAAATATGTATATATAGGTATATTTCGCTTTAAAAGTCCTCTGATCATATCGGTGCGGCTTTTAGTCCCCTTGAAAAACATGACTTCACGTCGCCATCTACAACGACGGTGGTGCTTTCAAACACTGGGGTCTTTTATCAATGAACACGGGGCGCTGCAGCCAAACTTGCTCCATGTCAAGGGCTCTGATGGCCGATTTCGTTACGAGCCAGAGAATAAGGATCCTTCAAATTCGGCAAGTCTGTCAGAATTGATCCATCTATGTGACATTGACGCCGCCAACACGGCGGCAGTCAGAGTTACTGCGCAAACGGTACCTGTTCGAAATGACGTGAGGGGCTGGAATTGCCAGGATTTCGTGATGGATCTTCTGAGGAAACTGGAAGAGAAGAACATCGTGGACAAACGAGACAAAGGTTATAAGAAGCAGAAGGACTATGTTCAAGGAAAAGTGGAAGGACTGGCATAAGCTGCATCTCTCCTTTCTCCCTTTCAAACTTGGTTGGTCTTCCCTTAGTCACCTTTTGTTGCCTGAATTGACGCAACCAAGCCAGTGGCCCCGTGGGAATATACGCCGATGAATGAGACACATACCAATAACGGAGATCAAGAATCACATGGTTGGATGAGCGAGGTACGGGGCGAGCGCGTGAGTGAAGTGATGATGTATTGGGAAAGAAGGCTTTTCGATCGTTAGTACTTGCTTCAATGGTGAACATGTTTATATAGTTTTTGGTCTCGGTCAGGACTAGTTTGAGGGTTAAGGAAGTCGAAAATAACGTGAAGCGAAACATCTTTGTACGAAGAACTGTAGGTCATTAAGAAAGCTTCGATTCCGCCATATTCTAGCATACAAGCTTCGAGAAGAAACTAGTTTACCAAGGCAAAACCTAATAAAAGCCCTGTAGGTGTTCACGCAGTTCTGCTGTGCATATCCCATAGTCGATCAACCAGCCAGTGTATGGGAAATTTTGACGGTGCAACACTTTCTGGCAAGTGCAGGAACCAGTCATTTTCCTCCAAGCCCATGGTTTTCGTCAATTTAGTGCATTCGTAGTATTCTGGGTAGAATCCGCTATACTCCCAGTCAATGATCCCGGTGACGGTGCACATATTGTCCTCGTTCATTCTAACCATAATGTTGTCCTGTCGAAGATCACCATGGCTAAAGACCAAATGCTCAACAGGGTCCGGAAGGAAAGAGCGGAGCAAGCTAATATATGTATGACTGCCATGATGGGGTGTAGAATACCTGGAATTTTCAAACTCTGCGGCTGTTCTGATAACTGTGTTATGGACGGAACCCTTCACACCCTCACCAGCCACTCCTCCCAAACATTGAGAACCTTCTTTTGGAAGGGCCCTCAGCCTTCTGAAGATATAATCTAGTTGATGTCGGGCAGAAGCCTTCTGTTCAGATGATAGATGTGGCCACGCCTCAGTTAACGTGATAGATGGGATATAAGTCATGAAAATAATAGCATAAGGCCCAGCTCTGATTAGACCATGTGGTCTTGGGACTGGGATTTCAGGTGCATGTTCTGCGAGGTATTGTAGAGCCGTATACTCTGTGTAGTCACCGCTTGATTTAACTATCTTGGCGATAAGATCATCACTGCATTTGACAACAATCCCCGCACAGGATTTTCCCACAGCTTGGGCGAACGCCATAGCATCTGCTGGAGCGACGACAGCTCTGTTTTCGTTAAGTCCGTAGAAGTCATCGGAAGCTGGATGAGCTCTGTCGCCTCTCCGGAAAGTGGAAACACAATTGTTGCTGTGTCTACATTACTCAGGTACGTCCGAAAATCTAGGGGACCACGGTGTTCCACCACCTCAGGCGTTGTTTGTGTTTTGGCAGACTGTTGAGCGAAACGCAAGCGGCGAGTATAAGTTGGAGGGAAAGCTGAGAGAAGATCAATATCGAAATTGTCTCTGAGCTTGAGCTGAAGCTCATTTATGGTTTCTTGATTGAGCTTCGCCGTTTCTGTTTCTAAATTTTGTAGTTGCGCGTCCTCATGCATGTCCTGGTAGGAATCAGGGATAAGTGAGATCAAATCGACCTCTGCATCTTCTTGAAGTGCCTTCTCGAATGCTCGCATAAGGTCCTTGTTGGCTGAAGCAAATTTGCCTCCCGCTGTTGGACTCGAAGATACATGCATCCCTTCAGAGTAACTCTGCCAACCAGGCAAGGCATCGCAGATAAATCCAAATACAACCGTAAATGGATGCCAAACACGGCACGAAAAGATGCTCAGACAAAGCCAAAAGATGAAGTCTTTCACACTCCGTTTCGGCTTTTTCTGCCAAGCGGCGACGAGGCATCTTTCCTAAATAAGATAAGCGCTCATCTAAATGCTTCAACAATTACTTCCTTATAGCGAGTTACTGAGGTCTCAGTATAAATACGCCGAGAGCCAGGGACGAAGAATACATTGGAAATGATACGGCAAAATAATGGCCGGAGATTTCATACAAGGAGTAATTAACTAGCGGTGCTTGATAAGAAAATCCTCTCCCATTGCAGTCTCATATTACCTACCGCATCGGTGTAAGAGAAGGAGTAAAACAAGAGGCAAGGAAAAAGAATCCGTAACCGGTTAACTGTATGGCATATATTAATGAACAATCGGCATGAGACATTTTCGCGTTGAGTAATTTATGCTGATACGTAGTTGATGTATTTGTAATTCGCGGCATACGGGCGGAGGTCGCATCATCAACCATCAAAATTGATAAATAGTCTCCCACATCAGCTCTTATTTCTTCCTCGCTTTGCATCCCAAACGCAGAAATCAACATAAATACCACCAAATATTATCAAAAACCGCGCGATTCACTACCTGTATTTGCTCAGATCAACTACCTACCCCGCAAACTCCGGCGCACAGGTATAAAACCACAAAACCATGGCCGAACATCAGTACAAGTTCAACGTCTCCATGAGCTGCGGCGGGTGCTCTGGCGCTGTCGAGCGTGTCCTGAAGAAGCTTGATGGTGAGTTCAAGAAACCAGGCGCACAGTTTTAGATTGCGACGTCGAAAAAAAAAAAAGCCGACTGACCGTGTTCTCTCCCTTTCTCAGGCGTCAAATCCTACGATGTGAGCCTCGAATCACAGACCGCTACTGTCATCGCCGAAGACTCTTTGGCCTACGAAAAGGTCCTTGAGACGATTAAGAAAACGGGCAAAACTGTGAACAGCGGAGAGGCTGACGGTACCGTCCAGCCTGTGTAGACGAGAGGGAACAAGATAGATAGATCTACGCCATAGATTCCGCCGGGATTGATGGCAGCGGAAATGATCAAATCCTGACTGGTCTTCAAGATTGGCTCTGCTGTGTGTATACATGGGTGCCGGGGAGATTGGAGGTTTTGATGTACGACTTTTATGAATTACAAATGCGCAAATATGAATAGCTTCAAGCATATGATACGAATCAAGAACAGGTTTAACGAGGAAACGACGTCTTTGCTCGGATTGTAATGGACTATGTCAATCAATATGTACATTGAGAATAATAACATGCCGGTAATGCATACAGTCAGGGTATCACGATAAACACAAAAGTACTTAATCACTATCACTCCAACGAGCGCTTCCGATTCGGAATGACACAGTATATGCAAACATTGCATCAAATAGTCGCTTTGATGTCGACCACATTTCTTCCATCTTGACAATCCATGTAAACTCACACGGGCCACTGGCTCAAATACCGTCATTCGTAGGAATCAGAAACATCATCGCTCCGGATGAGAGGCAGGTTCATAGCGACGAGAATTCAAGGATCGTTCTAACTGTACCTCATATCGCCTCATTGCTGACGCGGGAAGTGTGTCTCTTTTCTCTGCGTATCAGATAAAGGAGGCTGCGAAGAAACTCGACGATTCTGGATCCCAAAATGCGGAAGTGTATTTTCAACTCTGGTGTCAACATTGAGATTTGGAGGCGGATCCATAATGTCCTCTTGGGTAAATGCAGCAGGACTGGGAGTGACCCGCTGGACTCGTTGAACCCTACTTAAGTGGAATGAGGGTTTAGGTGCGCTTGTCAACCATGAAGAATCCCTGGTTTCTAATAGCCTTCTTTGAGACATATAGGAATTAGCTTTGTTCCTCCATACTGCATCATCCGAGCCCGAACCACGAGCATGGTGGCTGCTCGCTGGACGATCCTCTCGAAACGCTGTAAGTCGCGGGAAATCCGTTTCATAACCATCAGCGCTGAAGCCGTGGTCCCTATACTGATATAGACGGCTCATACGCGAGCGACCTATAGCTGAGGACCCGATTCCATTATGGGGCTCGGCACGCTCCAATCGTAATGTAGGCATCACAGACGCAGCACCAGAGGAGTCGCGGAACATATCCATTGAGTTGTATAGTGGGCGGTTAGGCTCTTCTCTGGATCCGTTGATCGCAAACGGGACGGGATCATCTCTCATAATAGGCATTCTGTCAACGCCAATGTCCTCTGGCATCGTTCCAAGGTATTGACGGCGCATCACTACTGGTGCGCGCTGAGACACAGTCTTTCCAACATGAGAATAAGGGAAATCATCTGCATAAGATGAGTGGCGGTGAGTATCGCGAGAGTATTCCCGCGTTTCTAATCTCCTTCGTTTGGGAAATTCGTTTGCATCTTCTCCACCCGTCAAATCGATCAAAGCTACCTCCTTGGAAAGGTTCTCAAGTGTCCCTTCAGACGATATTCTTGGCCCTGCGACAAATATAGGGGTAGATGAAAAATCAATCGCATGGGAGCCCCTCTTATTTGAGGTGACCGGAGTTATTTTCTCGAAGACAGACCCGTCAGGAAATGAAGGATATCTGGAGCTTGCTTCTTCTGACGATAACGATTCATGGCGCGGTCCCAAGCTTGGTATCTGCTGAAACCGCGCCGGTCGATCTTGTGGTTCCCAAGGGATCGACTGTTTATTCCTGCCACGAAATGATATTCATTCGCTTTAGCTTTCACTGGAAAAGCGCTGACAGGGTGGTTGCTATTATCATTTGCAGTGACGTCAAGCTTGTCGGTAACAACTTGCGTTGACAATATCTCGACGCTGAGCTCTCGATCTCCTGAAGGGATTTGTTTATTGCAGGCAATGCCATTCGGCTCATCATCATCATCATCTTCTTCTTCTTCTTCCTCATCATCAGAGATGACGATGACCTCACGAAAGACATCTTCGAGTTCTGGCATTCCACTTTCATCGTCGCCCCGCCACTGTACAAGCCTTTCCAGCGTAGAGTCTTCTACTTGACGCCTTGCTTCTTGGAACGATGTCTTTTTCAGAAGCTTGTCGTAGTCTGTGTACATGTGTCGAATGTGAGCGACAACAGCAAGCTGCGCTCTTCGGGTGAGAGGAAGCTCAACAGCCGTGCCAACCTTGTGCTGGCCCTATTAAATAGTTAGACGGCAAAAGAGTGTAAAGCAAAAAGATAAAAACAACCGACCTTCTGAAAGGCAGTATTTATTATCTGATCTATATCCTCATCGGGAATATTAGGAAAAAGGTCGCGAATGACATCTCTTGCCTCCTTGTTGATCGTGCTTTGAGAAGCTTCTATGTCGCCTTCGGCCCTGGAGAGTTTGGTGCCAAAACTTTCGAAAGGCATCACGTTCCCATTCTCTGAAAGATACAGGCCAAGATCCATACACTTCTTGGCGACTACGGTGCTCGGGAAATGGAAGCCCACCCGGTGCACTTGCTGAGAGAGCCCGTGAGTGTTCTGGTGCGGCGTCGTCTTTTCAAATTGCAGTCAGAAAATTGGCATTTGGTCAAGGTAAATGCGAGAAATGTAAACTTACAGTGACTGTGAACACCTTGAGTCCTTGCTCACGGCACAGCTCTTTGCAAGCGACTGTGAACCGGGGTTACCAGCGGGAATGAAAGTGTAGCCAGGAGGGGCATCTGCCTCAAAGGAGATCTGCATTTGACAATTAGCTTAACCATTTAACTTGGAGTTGAAATCAAGGCAGGCGTACAATGCTTCGGAGTTTCTTTCTCCGTCGAGTCACACTCTCCATGATGACCTTGTGTTTGCGGAACTTGGCTCTAGCTGAGCTGGTTTGAGTGCGAGAAGCCCCAGCTCGACCTGGTATGCGCATCATGATGGCCTGCACCGTTGGGATGACTTCACAGTAATAATTCAGGAGTAGAGGGAGTTGTTCATGGCAAATGAGCTGCGGCCCCTCAAGAGAATGTGCGGGGATATGTGCATGAGGCAGACATGACAGAAAACCGCGTTCTTTCTGCCTTTCCTCTCAAGAATTCTCAGGACGCTGGCTCGAAGAGGGACAGGTGAGAGAGCAGGAGATTTTCGGAAGCGCGTCTCGTCGATTGTAGGGAAAGGTCTGTCGAGTGTAGGGAAAGCAGAACGTCGACCAGTCTAGCAGGAAGGGAAAGTGCATGCGTTACGGAGCTCCACCATGCCGGCCACAAGCAGCGCAACGTCGACCGCCACATAAGTGACGGTAGTCAGGTAGTGTCTCTTCAGCCAAAGAAAAAAAGACAAGACGAATTCCGTGTCGCGAATGGTAGGAAGAAGAAAGCGCCGTGGATGCCCAGCGAGACCGCCGTGCGTTGTTGGGAAGCTTTCTTTTCATGCCGTCGGGCAGTCGCGAGGGAGAGAGCGCGCCTGATTAGCTGCTTGCCTGACCGCTTTCCGCCCGCTCAGATCGGGTTCGCTCTGGCCTCACCTGCTTCAATCTTGAGTCTTCACTTTTCCTTCCTTCTTGAACGTCAATGGACGATCGTTTGGTCATTCACGCGTACCGCCACTTATTTAAGAAAGGACTGAGGGCCATCCGACATGCTCCTCCCTCACGCAATGTGTTGCGTGCTGATCTAAGATCGTCATTTCGGTCTGGGGAGAGGAGCGACTTTGATGCAGAGAAGATCGCACGCACGCTGGAGTTTCTTGATCGAGCTGCAGAGTCCAACAGCTATGAGCATAAGATTATCAAAAACCTGCTCCATGTCAGATACTATGAGCAGCCGAGTATGAGGAAGCCGGAGATGATGTAAGCTTCTTGGGCCCGTCCTGAACATACATAGAAGCAAGTTCTGATCTCTACAGCACTCAAGACCACGATGCTATCCAGAGGTACCTTCGACGATCTGCGAACGCCCATTTTAACTCGACCTTGATGCTCCTGAACGAAAGTCTGGGCACGTGTTTAAGATAATGTCGATGCTACGGGGTGATCTCTGACTCACAACCACAAACACAGTGCCGTGGACATGGCAAAATTGCTATTTGCCTGGCCTCAATGGGATATTACATTGGGCGAGGGAAATTACAAAAGGCTTTCAGAACGCCATGAAGACGCGTATGACAACAGCCAGTAGTCGGCGTCTGTGGACTGGAGCGTCATACTCGACTCTGACGGAAATTCGATCGTCGGTACTGGAATACTTATATGTAGTACGTAAAGCCGCGTAAACTTGGGCAGAACACAATCTTGTACGGTGAAACGGAATTTGATAGAGACCATAATCCATAATAATGCAAGGTGAACCGCGAGGGCAGACAAGTCACATGCTTCCACATCGGCTCCTTTCAACACGACACAGAAAGCAAAACATTGGAACCAAAAATACTTGTAGATACTCTTCTACTATGCAACGTCAAACACATATAAATTCGCGCCTGCCCTAATGAGCGACTACATTTCCTCGCTCCTGATTGAGCCCATATTCCGACACGCTCGCCGCTTCTCCCCTCACTCCGCCGAGTCTCCCGCATTGGTGCCTCCTGCGTCAGGCAATCGTGACCTGGACCACTCTCCTCGCCCGGACTTCCCTGACACTTCAGCACAGAAGATCGACAGCAGTCATGACTCTCCCCAGTAACTCTGCGGACCTTTTCGAGCACGGACTTGACTGCACTCGAAGGCGTCTCGTGGCATGTAGGCCCAGTGCCGACGACGACCTGAGAGGGACAATGGACCATTCAGACAGTGAACAGCTCGGCGACGGCGAAGACAATCAGATACTCCCATCCCATCAAACGGCGAACACGTACGCACGGGAATATGCCGAGGAAGTATCGGCTCCCGCCATAGCAACTGACCCCAGCGATGCAGTCAGTGATAGACACGACAATAACCATGCCCTCCGCGAACTGCCCGAAGACGATGGAATGACGGAATTGCGAAAAGGATCCACGCCATAAGGGATAATGATGCTAGCGGAATCCAAAAGGCCCGATTAATACACTCTCTAATGATCGAGAGCTACCAAGCTGCGCGGAAATCGTTCAGTGAACGGCAGATATCGTCACACTCTCCCTCTAGCGTCCGGAGCCGCGAGCACTCGCCGACTTCATCATCGTCACCGAGAACCCGGCGCTCCCTCGATGGGCTCTCTCAATTCACCAGAGCGGAGAGCAGCTACACCGGACAGAATTCGCTATAACCTTTCCCCAGAGGACCTACAACCAACTTTTGCACCAAAGGATGTTGACTCGGGCGAGCCTCCGGCTGCTGGTTCTGCGCCGACAACTGAAGCTGATGAGAACATCAGTAATGGCGATTACTCAGACGAGGATATACTGGTTCTAGGCTGTCAACACTACAAGCGCAATGTCAAGTTGCAATGCTTCACATGCAAAAATGGTATACATGTCGCTTTTGCCACGATGAAACTGAGGATCATGCTCTTGAACGTCGAAAGACGGAGAATATGCTCTGCATGCTTTGTGGAGTGCCTCAGCCAGCGGCTCAATGGTGCAAGGAATGTGGTGAGCAAGCAGCATCATACTTTTGTGCTGTATGCAAATTATGGGACAACGATAGCTCGAAGAGTATATATCATTGCCATGACTGTGGTATTTGCCGTATCGGACAAGGACTTGGGAAGGATTTCTATCACTGCAAGGTACAACGACAGCTAAATCTGCCTTTTCTCATTTCCCCGCATCAATGCTGACTTTTTCAATTTTAGACTTGTAGTGTATGCATACCGATTTCTATTGAGAATACCCACCGCTGTATCGAGCGTTCGACGCAGTGTGACTGCCCAATTTGCGGAGAATACATGTTCACATCACCTGATACTGTCGTATTTATGAGGTGCGGGCACAGTATTCACCAGAAGTGTTACGACGAGTACTCCAAGAACTCGTACAAATGCCCAATTTGCAGTAAGAGTATTATGAACATGGAAGCACGTTTTAGGAACCTGGATCGCACCATTGAGAGCCAACCAATGCCCAATGAATTCGAAGATACCCGGGCCTTGGTCTATTGTAATGACTGCGGTGCAAAGTCAGACGTACCGTATCATTGGCTTGGCCTGAAGTGTGATTTGTAAGTTCCAACCCGCGTGTCTTTCGTCCACACATGGGTGGTTATACTGATTGGCGTCTAGATGTGAATCCTATAATACAGCACAGCTTCGTCTTTTGAGTGGTGTTGACAGTATGAACGAGTCCGACTTGATGCCAACATCCCGAGTAGTTCCAATCTCTATTCCTGACCATTCTTATGAATCTTTATCTGCCACTAGCCTGGTGAATGAATCTTTTACGGAGGCGGAGTCTCGCTGGCGGCCTTCCACTGCCACTTCAGCAGACGGACGTCCTGTTCCATCTCGACAACGTGCAGTGTCGCCCACTGTTGGCAATTATTTCGAATTATCCAGAGACACCACCTGGGCCGCTTCTATCTTTTCTCGACGCCGAAGTGAGGGCGGAAACGAGGACGAAGAGCTTGGATTCTGGGCTACGTCGCCTTTGCGGAAATACACATTTTCAGCAACCATGACGGATCAAGTGGTGATGAAAGCGAAAGTGACAGCGACGGCGGTAGTGGTACTACCGAAGGGCCAGAGAACGAAGATGATGACGACCTTGGATTAGAAGATGATGACGAAGATGAGATAGATCCCATCGAGATATTCGGCCATCGCTGAGGTTGCTTGGGATTCATTTTCGATCAAACCTCCTTCGCCAGATGGGAAGTTTTATGCCAGCTATGAGTTACGCTGCGAGCGGCATTTACTATGATATCACTTGGAAGCGCCAATGTTAGCTAGCCTACTTGAGTATTATATACGATTCTCTGATTCTAGCTGCTGGAATCTTACCATGAATATCTACGATTTGGAAGTTTTCCGCTCTATCATTCAAACTTGTCTGCACGAAAGATAAGATTCGTGTATTACAGACATACGGACACAAACCAATAGTAACTTATCGTCTTCCAAGGTTCCACGTTATAGAACCTTCCAAGGTCAGGTGGTGGTTAATGATCAGCTCTTGAAGACTACCATTAACCATCTAAGTATATACCATCCGTGCCGTAGGTACCTAGGTAGTTTTGAGACAAGTCACCTCAATCTAACACGCTATGCAGTATTAATTATTTTAAGCTACTCGCTCGACTTTGAAGTCGTTAATCATGTGCTTGTTTGTTGATGTATTCGTCGTACAAAGTACACTGAATTGAATACATTCGATGCCTCGTGGATATCATGACTGACGATGAGAAAAACAACAATGCATCCTGAACAAAAGAAAACAGACAAGAACAAAATGACCAAGAAAGAGTAAGACTAGAACCAGCCTTTAAGTAGTCCTGCCAAGTATAAGGGGAAAAAGGTAAAACTGTAAATGAACTGCTCCCCAAAAACAAACACCAACGCTCGCTTGTAAAAATCTGTGCCAATGCCATAAAACTATACACCCTAAGTAAGAGACTTGTCATATCCTTTTATGCTAGAGATCCTTCACGGCGCCTCTGACTGTCTCGTTTCATTGAGAGTTCGTTCTTAGCACGGCGAAGACTCTCTCCAAGTTTCCGGGCCTTGCTCCATTCTTGACTCATGCGTTGCATCCGAACGGTTGCTATCACCGCAAGACCAGCTGTACGGATCTTACGCCGTGCATCGTGAACTTTCTTGGGCTCAGGTGCGTGAATTCCCATCTGAGCAATCATGCGAAGATCGGCCTCGTTGCTGAAAAAATTTATTCATATTAGCAATTTTGTGGCTTGATGAAGGTGGAAGAAAGAAAGAAAGAAAGAAAGAAAGAAAGAGGATCCATACCAAGCTGCTCGGACTCTTTCGCCAAGTTCCATGAGCCCTTTGCTCCATGCCAAATCATGACGGAACTTCTCTTCTCTCTTCAATCTCGTCCTGAGCCATACGATTTCCTTTCCGAGTCCGCGGATTTCCTTATCGTGGCGACTCTTACGGCTTGCTTTGGCATTTGCATCTTCCATAAGCAAATTGCATTGTTCTTGAAGGGCTTCGCATTCTCGACTGGCTTTTTCTGACTTTTTCAGCGCCGTGGAACGTTCCTCGCGAATCCTTCGAATCGACGCTTTAAGTTCGTTCACCTGAGCCTCTCTTTCAGAAAGCTTTAGTTCGAGCGATTCAGCCTGAAGGGTAGATGACTTTAGCAACTCATGGAGGTCCTTCCGATCCTCTGCTCGAATTGCTCCTCTTTCCAACTCTCGATTTTTCGTTTTGAGCTCCATGACAATCTTATGTGCCTCCTTTAGCCTCGTACGCATCGACCGTAATTCTTCCTGTAGACCGTCGGATGTCGACCTTTCAGGAGACGGTATATTCAACTTTTGCATCTGAGCTTCATGAAGGGCTCCTTCCAGTTCTGAAATTCGATTTCTCAATTCACGTATGGATTTCTTGTGTTCAACTTCGCGTTCAAGTAACGTCTTCTCTCGCTTTCGAGCCTCGTCGAGACTCTGACGAAGCCATTGAACGTCCGCAGCAACAGTTGAGCCATCTCCATTGACCGGTTGATGTTGTTGTTGGTCTAGCATATTTTCGAGTTCCGATATTCTCCTTTCTAATTGTTGAATCTTGCTCTTCGCTGCGGTCAATTCACGATCCCGAATTCCAGACCTTGAGTGTACTTTATCTTGTAATTGAGCTATTTCACTTGACAGTCTGTTTTCTTCCGCTGTAGAACGTTCAATCTCTGCGTTTAATGCTTCCTCAATTGATTTCCGCGCTTCTACTAAGGCTGTCTTCTCGTCTTTCAGTCGCCGAAGCTCATTTTCGAGTCGGAGCTTAGCTTTTCGGAGCTCAACTTTCTCGTGATCGAAAAGATTGCTATCTCCATGAGTTTTGCTCTGGATTTGGTTAAGCTCATTTTGAAGTAAATCGCGTTCAGCTCCAGCTTCCGCAGCGGAGGTGCGTAAGTTGTGTAGTTCAAGGTTCGCGCTGGCAAGTTGATCCCGAAGAGTTTGACGCTCGCTTAGAGCCTTTTGCAATTGCTTGTCTTGATCAGATACCCTGTTGAGAGTTTTATCCTTTGAGTACTCCTTTTCCTCTTGCAGGCTGGCACGTAGAATCGAGATTTCGTCCTCCATGGATTGAACTTTCTCTTTGAGAAGTCCTCTTCACGGCGAGCAACACGAAGCTCTTCCTTGATCGTAAGTATTTCGCTCCGCTGGTCGCTGACAATTTGTCTCTTAGATGCTATATCTTCACCTAGGTCCTTGATCTGGCGATTCAAAACAGCCTCTTCCTGCAGATGGCGTTCCTTTTCACTATCAATCACTTCCTGAAGTTTGGCTGCGCGTCCAGAAACGGTCAATTCGACATCTTGAAGCTTCTCAATAGTACGTTTGAACCCAGCGGCTTGTTCCTCTGCTCGTTCCTTTTGTGATTGCAGAGTACGTTTTGCACTCTCCCATCGGTCTTGGTCAAGCGCAAACTGTCCTTCTTTATCTTCGATTTCCTGATGTAAGGACATGATTTCTTCACTCAATCGGTCCAACTCTTCCTTGTGTTGCATTCGAAGACTATGGTTGCTATCAAGGCCGCGTTGTTTTCGTCTTCTATCTCTTGCTCAAGGTGCCGAATCGTGGATTGAGCGTTCGCCAACTCTCTCTGTAACCCAGCTGACTCATCCGTTAGAGCATGATGACGCGTCTGAAGGAGCTCTTTCTCGTCAGTCTTGCGATCCAGGTCGTCAAGCACTTGCCGTAATCGGCCCAGAGCCTCATCCCGCTCTGATAGATATTGTTCACTTTGTCGCTGAGCAATATCGGCTTCATGGCGAAGTTTGTCCAATTCTGATCTATGTTCCTGTTGAAGTTCTTCTAGTTGGCCTTCAAGCATTTCCTCTCGACGCTCCTTGGCCGCATAGTCTTCCTTCAGATCGGCATGCTCCTGGCGTAATTGATCAAGCCCTTTTCAAGGTCTTCAGCCTTCTCCTCCAGTTGGCGACTAAGACCTTTGGTATAAAACGACTTGTTTGACATTTCATCCTGAAGTTCTTTAAGATTTTCCTCTGCCTTTTCTCTTTCTTCAATGGCATGTTCTCGAATGCGGTTGGCCTCGTGCACGTCCGTCCTCGCTTTTCTAGATCGCTCTGGAACTCTTTCAATTGCTTTTTGCCCGATCTAACTCGGCTTCCAGCTCAGCAACAGCATTGCCATCTTTATCCTCATCATCTTTTAGGCTTTCTATTAATTCGTCCTTCTCGTCAATTACGCGGTCTTTTTCACGAACTGTTGCTTCCAGGTCCTCAATCTCATCACGCAGCCGCTCCACCTCCTCAGAGTCGTTTTCTTTGGCATTCCGTAGTTCTTCCTGGAGACTCTTGACTTGGCTCTCTCGAGTTGCCATTTCTTCGCGCATATATTCCATCTCACGCTGCATAGCCTCGTCCGCTTGTCTTCGTTTCGCCTTTTCCCGAAGTTCTTGTAGCTGTAGACGATATGCTTCTAGGTCACGTTCAGCATGATGGAGATTCTTCTTATAGCGAGAAAGTTCCTGCTGCATCGTAACTCTGGCCACCTTGAGCTCGGTGTTTTCCTTTAATGCCGCTTGGTTGTACGCTGGACCGGCTTTTTCGAGTTGTTCTTGTAGATAGTGAATCTTTATCTTCAGTCCAAAATTCTCCTTATCTAGTTTGTCGATAGCCTGTTCCAGGAATCCGTCAGTAATTAGGGTTACCAGTAAATTTCCTAGGAGTTTTTCTGACATTTTCTTGTTCTTTCAAAGACAACATGTTCTGATCCGGATCCAGCAGTCCGAGGCCTCCCTTGCGCGACAAAGATGGCACTGGTGTACTTCGCGCACTACTACTGGCAACTTGAGGCAAAGGCGTAACGTCATCCATAGCCATTGAAGAATTCACGCCATCCTCATAAATATTGGTCGCATCAATGGGGGAGCCCGGGGTGTTGCCATTACTTCGATAGCCGTCTTTGAGATAGGCTGGCGTTTTGGGATTGGTACTAGCCCTCGCGGCTGACATATTTCGAAGGTAGTTATTCCGCGTCACGCTTCGCATCATGGGGTAAATTCGCCCTTTGGCGGCGCATTTGTTGGCAATGTGCGTCGCTCATTGAGGGCAGTTCGTGAATTTCTGGCTCCGGTACCAGATGCGCGTGGTGTTTGGTTTGCTCCATTGAGGCGCGTCTTCGGGCCTCCAGAGTCTCCACGATGTCTTCATCTTTCGAGGGCGTCTGAAACGAGTTCTCAACCGAGTCCAACGCAGATAAATTGCCACGGTAGGCGCTTCGCAGCCCGTTCGTCAAATAGGTCGCGTTTCCGTCAATCTCGGTTCGCGGCGTGTCAATATACGGTAGCGGCATGGTGAAGATAAGAGTTTCTTCTACATATATAACTTCAGGTAGAGACGATCACGACGAGTAGATAGTGATATTTTTGGACCGCGTGTCCATGGCCAGAAAATTATAGGACGTGTAGTAGCAAGCAAGTCAAATCAAATCAAATCAAATCAAGATGCGCGTGTTTTCCGCCCGCCATGTTGATGTTTAGCTGAATGCGGCTTAGAGCGAAGGTATCTACTTCGGAGCCGGGCTTACCAATTCTTCCGGCCAGCTTTGCAGAAGTTGACAAAATGGTGGCGATACGATAATGCAATAATTATCAACAGTAATGGCAAAATGCCGCCCATGTCAGAGGAAGACCTGGAATGGTTCAAGTCGACCTTTCGTCCTATTCCACGCCCTCAACTCCCAGAGGACGCTATAGAGTACTCGCTGTATCTGCTCTCGTCAGACCCCGCCCCGCCACGACCGATACAGTCGTCCAAACACGTTCGCGTCTTCAGGAAGTCCAGAAAAGTGCCTCGGAGCTTATAAAGGACCTTCTCAAGGATTACATCTGGCAGAGAGATGCGTTCAATCTCGAGATTGCAAAAGATAATGGTAAGTCAGCATCTCATAATTGCGAATCACGTTTTTTCTCTCACCGAGGCGCTGACACCGCATCGCGGTCATCAGATATAACATACCTTCGGGGGCGAACCAACTTCGGCGATTCGATCGAAGATGAATGGGTCATTGTGTTTCTCCTCCGGGAGTTAACAAGGAAACATACGGACTTGTGGGTTCGCGTCGTTGACAGTGATGGCGAATTTCTGCTCGTTGAGGCTGCTGGAAGTCTGCCGGCGTGGCTAGAGCCCGAAGTGGCCGATTACAGGGTATGTCGTGCTTTTAAGCAAAGCAATGCCACAAATATTAATATATATTTACAGGTTTGGATAAACAATGGCCATTTAGTTATCATAAAGCCAAGACAAGACCGAAGAAGAGTCATAGAGAAGATATCGCTCGAGGAATCTTTGAGAATTGCCGCACATGAAACCGGACGCTTATTAAGCTCGCCCTCTATCGAAGAAGAGGCTTTCTATCGCCTGCGAAAATATCCCGAACAGATAAAAGAAAACCTTCACAGCGCCCTAATAACTATTCCGCGCAAGGCTGCATATTTACTCCACAAAAGCCTTCCTATATTTCACCAGCAGTGGAAGCTTTCTATATTCGCGATCCAATTTCATTGCGAACTCTGAGAGCAAGTAACAAACAAGATTTGCTATTCTCTCCAGACGATCTCGTCACAGTCAGTGTTCGATTCACTAGAGTAGGATACGCCCAACTCAAAAGTCAAGACTTCCCGGCTCCCGCATCATGGGCGCAAAGTCTACCTCCAAAGAAGGACGGCGAAGCCTATACCAGGGCAGAATCAGGAATGAAAGTCTCTTGTGGGTTCGAGATGCTGCTAAGTGATCCACAAAATCAAGATAAACCCATTGTTCGAGAGATGAAACTCTTGCTTGAGGATCTTGATACCGGTGACGAAAGGTTGCCAACCACGGAAGAAATCAAAACACTTGGAGTCTTCAGCAGGACGATGAGGGCTGGTTAGATATTAGTTTTGAAGATCTCGACAGGGAACTAAAAGGGAAGGCTAGCGAGACCCAACGTGCCGGAGCCTTTGGGGATTCCAGTGCACAGGAGAACCTCCAGCGGATTGTTGCTCGATTCGAAGAATTCTTGAAAGATGACTCCGCGAACTTTGACGGTGTCAATCTATTTGATTCTGATACAGAAGATGAAGGCGGCGAGGATGACTTGAGCAGCGAAGATGAAGAGAACGAAGACCTGAAGTTCGATAAAGAGGAATACACAAGACTGATGAAAGAAATGACGGGCGGAAACTCGGGTATTGACTTACGATCGCAACTTGAGTCAACGCGCGCGAAAGGAAGAATAGAGGAACTTGACTCTTCCGATGACGATAGCCACGAGATTGAAGAACTCACGCGGCAGATGGAAGCGGAACTGAGACCAACCGGCGTTTTGAACCTCGACAGACGAGAAGCTGCTACACGCGATAAAGGCAAACGAAGGGCGGAGGCTGAAGATTCCGACGACGAAAGCGCTATGAATATAAATCTTGCCAAGAACCTTCTTGAAAGTTTTCAGAGCCAGGCCGGTATGCCTGGTCCGGCCAGCAATATTCTTGGGATGATGGGCATGAAATTGCGAGATGATCGCAAGTAATACGACGGACAGCACTGTCTCGAATGGATAAAATCCCTCTCGCCTATGCTATGCGAACTCACATTTCTTTCTTCATTTGAATGCCGACTTGGCTCAACATCTGCATCTTGAGACCATGCATTCACATAGGCAGTATCCACGGGTGGTCGATCCTTGGAGCCTGGGTGTAGGTGAATAGAGATGCTAGAATAACCAGCCAAGCTCATAGTACGCTGACAAAGTGACAAGCCAAGTGCAACTTGTCAAATTCGTGGTTATAGAATATCTACGTACTTCAATGGTGATGCAGTGTATATAGATAGACGCCATCAGCCAATCAGCGAGGGCCTCCCTGGAGGCGGTTTGGTGGGCCTAGAATCGAGCCTTGGCGATTTCCAGTATCGCCTTCCCCGCTCCGTCTCGGTCTCCTTGGCTTGGACAACACCTCACCTCACCTCACTGCCGACCCTCCACAGTCAGTCGATCCTAGGGAAGACAGGCGTCTTTCTCGTCGCTGCCCCTGGCGGGCTACTTCGTATTTGCTCCTGCACTTCCCACGGCGTGCCAGCTTTCAGAGCCTGGGCCCGCTTTGAATTGGGAGAGCGCTTCTTTTCGCTTGAGAACACCTTGTTGTTTCGTGACCAGAATACTACTGTTTCCGGGCCCATTTCAGCACAGTCTACGTAAGCATAGACTCAATAGGCTTTAAATATTCAGTTTTCTCCAATATGGCTACGACGGCACAGTGCTTCTATTGCTTTGAAAGCTTGGCTGCCTCATTCAAGAACGAGGAACCCCCAAGCCTTGCTGCCATAGAGAGTTCTTATTGGCGATTCTGCCAATCCAAGCAACTAGCAACTATGGAAGACAGGGCGTGGGTTCCCTTATCTCCCTGTTCTTGCACTGGCTGCTTTCCATGGCGAGATGCACTGACACTTAAGTTTCTTTCTCAGAACCGTCGAAGAAGAGGAAGACGAGGATGAAATTGAAAACAACAGTGGTACAACTCGTCCTCGAAATATCAAGCTTCCCTCCGTATCTCGCCTTCAACAAGATGTATCTGATTCGTCGTCAAGTATGACGACGTTATCAGCTAATTCCTCTCGCTCCGCATTGTCAAATTCAACAAATTTGACAACCCCAGATGACTCTTTAAGCTCTGAGAGGAGCACTACGTCGGAAGAATCTTATCCATTATTTGTCACATGGAATTTGATTTCGAAACATGGCCACAAGTCTCTCCGTGGTTGTATTGGCACTTTTGCAGCCGAGAAGCTCTCTTACAGCCTGAGAGAGCACGCACTTAAATCGTAGGTCTCTGCTTCTTTTCAATGCTTTTTATACGAAT
Source organism: Talaromyces trachyspermus (assembly GCA_020137715.1). Taxonomy (NCBI): domain Eukaryota; kingdom Fungi; phylum Ascomycota; class Eurotiomycetes; order Eurotiales; family Trichocomaceae; genus Talaromyces; species Talaromyces trachyspermus. The sequence continues at coordinate 10,161,143 of JACGXQ010000015.1, read as the reverse complement.
TCTACCATGTACCAACGCTTGTCATTGTGGCGGAATCATGCACAGATATACGGAAAGGGCTAACAGAAGTATAACAAACAGTGCTTTCGAAGATTTGCGATTCCCTCCTATCCCTTCATCTCAACTGCCGCGTCTCTCATGTGCTTTGACTTTACTTGGGAATTTTGAACCGTGCACGGATGCGATGGACTGGGAGTTAGGCACCCACGGGATACGGATTTCCTTCATCCACCGAAATCGGCGATATAGCGCTACATACCTTCCAGACGTCGCCGTCGAACAAGGGTGGACAAAGGAAGAGACCGTAGAGAGCCTGATGCGTAAAGCAGGGTGGGATGGTGCTGGCAGTGGTGGCATCGGCATGACGAGAAGAATTCTCCGCGGAAGCAGCGGGTCTATTATCAATAACAATCATCATAATAACCACAAGCCGTGGGATGAAGTGACGGATTTCAAGGCCACTCGTTACCAGGGCTTGCGGGCATCTGCTGACTACAGTGACTGGCAGGAGTGGAGGAAATGGGTTGACGCTGATAAGTCAAGGCATCTATAGACACTGCTTGTTGCAAGTGTCAACTGTTTCAGGGCCCTCCTAATCCCAACCGATCAATAGCCCCTGTTTTCTTTTTCTTTCTTGTGGATGTTCGGATAATTTGCTCGATCTCTCTCACCTTAGCTTATAGGATTCTCGGCGCCTTTAATAATGAGGAGAATAATGAATTTACGGATTTTTAATTTCTATCACTCAAGCAAGGTTATTTCTAACGCGTAGTTTCATCTCGTGCCCGAAATAATATGTCCTTAATATCTACCTAGGTAGGTAACATCAGATTATGTGACTGGATGATGTATGTTTAAACCGAGGCGAAAATCAATATAGAAGTCGAATCGTTTCACGTAAAATCATATCCGAAGACAATGGCGCTAGCAACATAATGCTCATTTTCCCCAAAGATCGGTTATTCGAGAAGAAAAAAATATTATCAAGTCGAATGCAACAGAACCATATTTATTTTATTTTTTTCAATGTCGATTTGCCCCTGATTTCCATAGACCGGTTACGACTTCCTTTACTCTGCGCTCTTGCTCACGAATTTGCTCCTCTGTCTGGCCTCTGGCGTCGCTATGACTATCGATCTTCATTGGGTCGTCGTCATGTCGCTGCTGAAAATGATGATGGTCTTCGTCATGGACATCATTTCCAACTACGCGTTCAGGACGAGGTTCAATGCTGGCTGCACCATCCATCATCAGACCACCGCCTTCGCGAAGCTTATTGATTGCGCGGACGGTGTCGATAGCTTTGTGCAAGGTCCGCCGGGCGTTGAAGTTCTTCTTAACAGTCGGCAAAAGATCTTCGCCCTGTCTTGATGAGAGATCGTTGGTGATCCATGGATGCTGAAGAGCTTCATGAGCGGTAATTCGTGCCTTGGGATCAATGGTCAAGCATCGGTTGATGAATTGACGAGCATTTTGGGAAATGCCTCGCCAATGCTCGATAGGCACAAAGGCGTAATCCGCGACGAGAATGGCCTGCATCTCCTCTAGATTAGAGTCACGGTCAAATGGGGTATAGCCACAAAGTAAGAAGTAAGTGATGACGCCAATGGCCCAAATGTCCCTAGCTTTCAGTGTTAGATTCATTTCTTTTCTTTTACACTTTATAAATATCGACATGAAACAAAACAAACCACTTACACCGGCTTCCCATGTCCAGTCTTCTTGAATATTTCCGGCGCCATATATCCAGGTGTTCCGCATGTCGTTGTAAGAACGTGGAATTGCTCTTCGTCCATAATCCTGGACAAGCCAAAATCCGCAATCAGAAGATCGGCATTGTCCTCTGGAGTCCTGAATAGCAGATTCTCCGGCTTAAGATCTCGGTGGACAATGCCATGGTCATGTAGGTATGCAACAGCTGATAGTATAGCTCGGACAAGATCCGCCGCATCAGCTTCGAAGTAACTCCCTTTGCGGCATATCCGATCAAATAATTCTCCTCCCAGGGCCAGTTCGACGACAAGATATACTGCATTTGGAAACGGAAAACACGGAGACCACTTGTCAGTAACAACAGATAGACAGTGATGATGGTAATGACCCCGCGGCGCCAAGTGTTATTTCAAACCGTACAATTGTTCATAGTCTCGAAATAGTCGACGAGAGTTAAGATATTCTGATGACCCATCGAAACTCGTTTGAGCACTGCGATCTCGTTCCGGACCTGAAATGCATCGGAGAAGCGAATGTTAGTAGCCCGTCTATTCTAAATCGACCAGCTAAACTAGATCACCTACCATATGTTCCCTGCCAGCCATCAATCGCTTGTTGATGACCTTTGCGGCGAAGTACCGCCCGGTATCGATATGGACGCATTCCTTGACGACGGAATAGGAGCCAGCTCCCAGAGTCTTCCCGGTCTTGTATCGGCAGGGTTGTATTTGAGGCCGTTGGGGTTGCGTTTTTGGTTGTGTAGGCGTAGCCATTCCGACCAGCGAAACGTAAATAGCAGACCAAGGGAGCGAATGTAGGAAATAATGCTCTTGTGGATTGACGGGGGTCGGCAAATAATTCAGACGCAGATTAAGAGAGAAAAAGAGAGAGAAAGCTCCGTGATAGAAGAAGCCGGAGGGTCGTTTTCTTGTGGGGTTTCACAGGTGCTACCAGTGTGCCACCATATCGGATTAGCCTATCTTCAACTAGGCTCATACAAGACAAGCAATCATAGAAATTACAACCGCGACGAATGGTTACGGCAGACGACCATGAGCTGTTTATACACCTGGGTCTATCTACCGCACCTCTTTATGAGAGGCATCCATGTCCGTCTGGGTAGGTTTTATCAGATAGCTATCTTGGTATTGAGCAAGTCGACTTCACTCTCGCTACGTAATTCACATAAATAAATGGTATATAGACAGTAAGTACATGATTGCTTTGGCTCGGTGTAAACGCCCTCAGGAAAAAAAGCATACATCAAAAGTTATCTCTACAAGGGAGCCCATGTCCGTATGACAATAGAAACAGAGAAGCGAACGGAGATGGATTACATTTGCTGCAAAACATCTTCGGTAACGCCTTCAAGAAGCTTCAAATCATGATACCTCGCGACGCTAAGCATGACACGCAGCTTTTGAGAACTTCATTTCTGTCTATTGTCGTAGTCCACTCGCCACTGCAAGAGCAGTGCTCCATGAAAGCGCTGACCTTGAGGCTGCTGCATTTCGAGCACTTTAGATCTTGCGCTTGCCACGAGACTACCATGCCATGCACTTCCCCAATGAGTCGCTCTTCTTGCGCCAGACGATCGTACTCGGTCTGGCAAAGGGACAGCGCCAAGCCTTGGGAGATGTTTTCTTATTATCAGTGTCTGGGTCTGGAAGAACATCTTCGTCTCGGCACAGATCCAAGTCACGTATCAAGCAGCAAGCGCTGCATGTTAATTCCGGCAGCTTCAAGCTGGCACTGGGATTTTCGAATCGTCCTTCCTTGCTGAATTCACGGACCTCAAATAATGCGAGTAATTCGCGCCGCAGAATACGCGTCTCTAGTGTCGTGATTTTAGACAAACTGAGGACCTGCATGAGTGACTTCACAAGCTCCAGCACGGGATTGCGATTTTCCTTGTTTGGATCAACTAAAACTCCTGGTAATACAGGGAAGACGTAGTCTGATGCGAGCTCGGGATGGAGAAGTTCATCCCGTTGTCGCCGGATTAAGCCCACAATCTGTTTCTTCAGAGGTTTGGAGAATTCTTCTGTGAGAATTGACGTTACTTCGTCGTCTGTCTCCGTCAAAGGTTTAGGTATCTGCGTAAGTCGCGGCGTAGAAGAATTATCCTCGTCTCCTCGCTTGAGTCCGTGCATTAGATCAATATATTCGATTACCCAATCATGGAAGACTTCCTGCATAGGTTTTGGTAAAATCGACTCATCTGCCAATGCATAACGGTTTCCAGCTGTTGAGATTCCGCTTCAACCACCTCTTGACAGCCCTTGCCCCCATAATTGAACTCATCGTACCACACCAGAAAGTCCCAGTACTCCTTGAGCTCTAGGTCGATGAAATGAAAGACCGGGTTGGCTCTGATAGATTTTAGGATGTACTGACTATAAGCATACGCCGTACCGACTTCTGTTTTAGTTGTTTGCAGTAGCAGTCGTGTTGGGCTAGCAAAGACAACATTGGAACCGACGCGACGAAAGTCTCCCATCAATTGTTGAAATGACTTTCTAGACATCATTCGAACATAATAGTGCAACGACCGATCATACAGACATGAGCTGGGGCTTTCTACCCAGCGGACCAGATGTTGAACCATAACATCAGCCATTGTGTTGCCTGCACATGCCTCTGCCCACCATTGTTTTACCATCTCACGTAAGACAAAACACCTGCAGACGCAAAAGCCTTCTCCGAGTACAGTACTCCACTCCCATCTCCTGTCTCATTGCCCGAAGCGAGAAGTGCGTCACTGCCTTCCAACTCGTTGATAATAGACGATGTAAGAATGGTGTTTATCGCCAGATTCCGTACTTCGAGCTCAATAGAGACTGTTGTATAGGTGCCTGGTACATTGATAGAAGGCATCTCGACTGTATCAAGAGACCCTAAGATGTCATCCTTCTCAAACCCGGCATGGTCTGGTCGCGGTCCTGCCGACCACCATAATACCACATTGCTTTTCTCAAGTCGCCTTGCATACGAGACATCTATCAAATATCGAGGATCGTCACCTTCCAGATTGCAAACAGGGACATCTCCGTAACGCGCGAGTAATTTAAGATGCTGAATCCACGAAGCCAGATAGAGATAGTGGGTTACCAACCGCTTTGCAATAAAAGACTGCCATCCCAGCGGTGGCATATCCATATCTGAAAGTTCCGGCTTGACAGACAGAATTGGGTACTCCTGAGAATTGAGATATCATGACTCAGCTTGCGCCTTTGCTGGGACTGAATTACAAACACCACTGGCTGCGTCTCTTCGCTGCGCAACTTCTTGACGAGATCACTAATCTCTAGAAAAGCTTTGCGCTGAGTAGTAACTTGTGTAGTTTTGAAACGTATCTTTTCCTCGTAGTCGAATGCGCCTGGTGAGGCTTCGTTATTTGCTGCAATTTTGCGGCCTAGGAGCTCTACATAAATTTTGTCGACATTCGGCAAGCCTTGAGCATCACGATTGCGATTCAAAACCACAATATTAGCCTCGCTCTTGGCGGTTGAGAAAAGGGCGAAGACTTGTCGATCGCCAGACGTTATGTGGTACAAGTAGTAGTATGTTAAAGAGGGCCCTTCCAAGTAAGGTGTTTCAGAAGATGTGTGTAATAAGGATGACAATTCGAAGCCGCGATCCAGGCCGTCACCGAGTACGCCTCGTTGACTCTCATCAAACGTACAGGTACTACCCAACTTCATCACAGCGCGAACAGTGAGAGGAACATTACGTTCGTAGACACCTTCAACACTGGGATGATTCAGCAAAGTGGCTATTTTTCCGACTCTCTTAAATAGACATCTTCCGGCAATGTCAACTTAAAGAGATGCACGGAAGGGTGGCCATTTGGCAGAGTGTTATTGACCTTTTCCACCTCGCAATTAGGAAGCTCAACTTCCGGTAGAGAATCATCCTTGAAGTTGATAAATAGTTGCCGTGGAACCCTGACAGTCAGAGCATGTACTTTGCGGTCAATCAACACAAATGCTCGCACTTCTCCTGGGACGTCAGTTTCTCTAAGCTGCAAGACTGTCCATGTCCTGATAAACAGCAACTCTGCTTGATTCCGAAAAAGTTACTTAGAGAGTCGGTTGCGAGCTTTGATCTCTCTCCGAAAAGTTGTCTTCTCCGTATTCGAGCTTGCTTCTGTATCTTCCACTTTTGCTTCTGATACTTGATAAAACCTTCGTAATCCTCGGTCAAAGATGGCATAACAGCTGGTAAACTAGCATAGGGGTCAAGCGATGTCGTTGCAGGACCCTCTGGCAACTTTCGCTTCTGTGACATCTTGCTAGAAGGTGATAACTTTTCTTGTCGGTTGCCTGCGTTGCCAAGTCCTCAATATCAGCAGTGTGATGCACCCGATGGTCGAGTATATTAGTCGACATCTCAGAAAGGGGTTCTTCTCGAACATGTCGGTCATCTTTTTGCTTGAACTTGTCATCTCTTGTCTTGATGCGGCGTTGAAGCCAGTCTGGATGCTGGACCCTGGGAACAGGATTACCCAATTTTGAAGTGCAGCTGGAATAGTGATTAGCTTCTGGATAACCGAGCCCAATCGTTCGAGATAGTAGTCCCAATCAATCACAGAACGGGGATCCATGTCACCAGGGTCATCCTTGAGCCATTTGCGTAGAAAGAATCGCTTAACACTCTCCTCTGCAGAGAATATGGTAACAGGAATAGCCCGCCCTGTGACAGGGGCATTTCTCGGTTTAGATGAGATAATGTAACGACAATTGAGACCTCTGTCCTTGATCATTTGTTCTCCAAGGAATTCGGCCAATCGTTTGGCGGTTGTAATGGATGTTGACTTTTGAGAGCCATATTCCTCCACGGTCTTAGACATGCTTCGATTTTCGCAAATCAAGTCAATGAGCTCTTCGTCAGCTAGAGTTGCCCCATGCTCATACAACACATCAAGCCACCTATTCGCCACGCGAGCAACTGATTGATAGGTTTCGGCTAGATCTTTTCCGTCAAGGAAGAACTTGAAGATTTGAGTCTGGAAAATCTTGATGAGCTTGAGCTCGCCTCGGCGTTTAACTTCGAATCCTTTTAGTTCTGCAAGTGTTCCGTCGTCATTGAAGACCGCATAGCGTTTCTTCAAGTTTTTGTCTTCTTCCTTAGATGCAGGAAGAATCATAGCTTTATACGGTCCATCAACTTCGAAGAAGATAGAGTTGTCGCTTTTGTTTCGTATTTAAACGACTTCGGGTCGATGAGAGTTTGATATTGGTGATTCGTGAATCGTCCATGAACGAGGTGATTAAGCATCACACAGGGATACGACATTGTCAATTTCTTTCCATTTTTGAGGGTGAATGCAAAATTCTCGGGAAACGTAGCAGGAAGCATGCACCAAATACCGTCCGTGTCGAGTTCCAAAGGTCGACCGATACGTTCAACGAGCTCCCTGGCCATTTGAATAATCCGAGCGCCCGTTAGACAAGTGACTCCAGCCATCTCCATAGAGTACCAGCGTGAACCTTTGCGCATAACATAGCCATAGAAACTATTCAAAATGACTTTGTGTGCTAATTGAAGAGAATCAAATAGAACGATCATCTTTTTCGCCTCTTCAATCTCGGCATTGGATGCGCCGGCGGACTTCAAGGATTCTGTCTTGCCCTTCCAAACTTTTTGTTTCCCTTTAAAATCATATCTTCTGTCACGAAAGTCGCGAACAGTATTGACATAGAAGGGATTTTCCGCTGACATATAATAGCCTCCCTCTCTATCGTCTTACTGTCGTGGATCTTGTGATATATTTTTTGCTGTACTCTTGAAGTCTTTTTTGATAATGGCGGCTTGTTCTTCTGTCTGCAGATCTGCAAAAGAACGCATGGGGGCATTCTTGTTTTTCCCAGGGAACTTTTCGTTCTCGACGGCGCGCCGAATCATATTGTATTCATCTCGTTTGGCGGGTAGAAACTCGCCTCGCCACGACCATGGAAGCCGACGATCACAAGTCTTCCCTGGTCTGTTAAAGTCACAGGCTGCGCAGTCAGACTCTTGCTTCATAGAGTCGGGTTGTAAACGGTTCGTAGTCATGATGTTTGGATACATTGAAGCAACATCAAGATGGTAAATGAGTGGCCGTTCGGTGCGATTTGGCATTTCCTTCAAACTTATCAACCGTTCAACTATCTGGGCCTTCACTTGTTCATAATTGGTGACATCCTCCAATGACTTCTTCTCTTCCACCACTATGCTAAATTTCAATGCGGCATCAAGATCTCTAAGCAGTTCATCAATGGCCGCGGCGTCAACGGCAAAATTGACAGGGATATCACTACGGAAAACTCCAGCTTCAATACTCTCCACATGACCACCCACATATGTTTCGGAATCAAGAAGATGTCCTTCGTAAAATGCTTCTGGTGGATCCTTGTGCTTGTTGGGAAGAATGATTTCGCCCTTGTATGCTTGTACCATCAGAAGCATCTCACACAGCGTGCCTGTGCCCTTTCGGAGGACATCATCCGGGTTGAGCGGAATGATGGTGCAGAGCGAGAAGATGAAAGGATGGATGTACTTCATATAAAGATAATATGTCGCAACAGCGTCGGATACTGAGTATTCGGCCAGCGTCTGTGGTCGTTCACTAGCGTACCTAGTCATAAGCTCTGGATCTAGTTCATCGGGATCGTATCCTAGTTTGGCCACTGTGACAGCTTTCAAACCTCTGCTGCCTTGCGGGAGGTAACTGTCTCGATTAACCCAAGCAAAACAATCCATATGGGCACAATGATCGCTTTGGTAGATGTCCTCGCTATTCTTTCTGAAGCCGATTTCAGCATACATGTCGATTCCAAGGACACTTGCGCGCGCTTCGACGAAGGGCCAATCGAAGAAGTCGCCGTTGTAAGTTGCAATAACCGTAGGTTTTGCCTCTTTCACATGACTGAAAAATCGCTCTAAGACATGGCGTTCATCGGGCTCATTGAAAATTACGAACGGCCCGCTGTATTCTGGTTTAGGTGTGTATTCGAAGTCATCGATATCCTCAGAGACGATCTCGCGGTTGGTAATTAGAAACCCATTTCCGTCAATCATATAAGAAATCATCATAATCTGATCAATGACGGCATCTGGAAATTTCAGGGAAGCTTTGTTGTTTCGATATCGAATGCGAGGACCACGGATCAGCTCTTTGAAGCCGCTCTTCAATACATGTCAACTTTGTTACTCCATGTTTCGCTTCCACATTGTACCATTTTCCAATTCGAATATCTAACCATCATTAGTTTCAAATCGCCCAAGGTACGAGCTGATCACGGACACACCTTTATCAATAGCAACTCTGACATGGTAAGGCACATCATATTCTCTAATATCAATGATAAAATCGCTCGCATTCAAGGTGGCATTAGGTCGTATATCGTCAAGTTCATCATCAAAGAGATCAAAGCCAGCAGATGTTCTACCTCAAATCAGTCATTCCGCGCAAGAACCAGAAGGAGAGGGGGCGAAGGAAAATCTCCAACCTGGCCATCTCAGCATATGTGTCCATAGCGGTCACATTCTTTTTATTTTTCTCGGCAATGGGCATAATCAATCTTCTAGCCTCTAGCAGATTGTTGACGTTCGCAAAACTGAGTTTCAAAAACGTCCTTCGGATCCCCATGAGATGATTGGGCATCTGTAGGTCTTCCTCACAACTCTGCGAGCACCCTTCAGCACACCATCCAGTATCCTTCGGCACCATTCCTCAACTTCGGCTTTCGCCCTCCTTTGACCGCAATGAGAAAATATGGATCGTATTCGACTGTGGCCTTGAAGCTATTGCCATCATCTTCTAGGAAATAGAAATCCACTCCAGCTCGGCCACCAGGAATATTGGGATCTTCAACAGAGGTGCTGTGCATATTAATTAGCCATCCTGCTCTTTTCTCTCCGGCTTCGTAGCGCGGAAAGCCCATGGACTCGTCGATGCCGTTGGCCAGCCGGATTGCTTCGAATTTCTCATCTTGGGAAGTAGCTTCCGTGGCACGGAGAGAATTGAATTCTATTGTTTTTGCTCGTTTCGGTTTAAACGAAGCCGCACTGGATCGGAATTTATTTCCATATTTGCTGGGCTTGCGTGAAGGCATAGTGCTGTGTTGCAAGCATCTGGCGAAGAGTGTCGAACGGGTTGTTAAAATTAGGGAATCAAATCAAACAATATAGCGAACGTGAACAACGCAAGTGACACAGCAATTTCGCATTTTCCTTTCCTTTTTCTTCTTAAAATCGTGGCCGTGTAAAGCACTTGGAAAAGCACTCTTGGTTTGGGGAAGTGACCGCAGCTGTTGCGCCGACCCTAGACAGGCATGATTGATTTGATCCTCACGCGTCCGCGTTTCCTTGCTATACGCGTCGACGATCGAACTAGCCTTCTTTAGTACTAGTTCAACTCTAACTGCCTTCGGCCTGGAAGAATTACGGCCCGACCACCGAGCCCACCTCCAACTTTATGTGCCATGTGAAAGGAACATGCAATAATTAGTTATTGTTTCCTGGTGAGCTGGAAGCACGTTGCTTGATTTTGTTACATCCCCATACTCGGTCCTCAAGGGACTTGTCTTTAGTGAAACATTGGCAGTTTGCCTACATCATGGCAGAAGGCAAACAGGGCGACTCCGCATCGCAACCAAGTCCTACGAATAAGCCAAAACACGAATTTCCCAAATCGCAGGTTGGAAAGCTATGGGAGGCATTTGGGAATCCTGAGGATCCAATCAACGTCCATCCAGGAGCGACGTATAACCCTACTCATGAAAAGCCGAAAGACGTGACGCTATCTGAATCGCTCAAGTCAATATCGTTGTCAGACTTCACCACCTTCCACCAAAAGCCATGCGCACGAGATTCGTTGTTGGTTGGACTCGGGACCGGTTTTGGTATTGGAGGAGTGCGCGGAATTGTTGGAGGTGAGATATGGCTTTACACTTCCGAATGCTATAGCCATGCTTGTTCAATTTTTCTGACCTGACTTTTCTTTCGAATTCTCAGGTTTGTCCGCCATGTGGCCTGCCTGTAACTGGGCCGTCGGAGCATTCGCCGTTGCTTCCATCGCTTCTTATGAATTTTGTCAAAGGCGCCGAGTCAGCGAGATGAAGGGCATGCAAAGGCCGTGGAGCTTATGGCCGAGCTCAAGGCGAAAAAGCAGAAGGAAAAGAACAGTTGAAAGCCGCTCAGGAAGCAGCCGAGGAGGAAATTCGCAGGCAAAAAGCTGGACCAATCTCTCGAACTATAAATTCTGGTAAACGAGTGCATCCCGGGCGTCGAGATGGAGTTTTGGGCGTTTCTGAACTGTGTATATATACCTTTTCCTCCCTTGTCTTTTCATTTCCACATTTCATGGTTAGACATCCTGTAAATTAATTTGAAATGACACATATGATTCTATTACTTGCATGAGCACACAAAGCCACATGTGTCAATAGACACAGAGAACTAATCCATGCTCGTAGCGAGTAAGATTCATCAGTCTTTACCCGAGGTCAAATTTCACCTTTTTGTGAGTTTTGCCACCGGCTTTGTCCTCCGTGATAGTATTATTATGTGAGGCTCCTTCTCGACGCTCTCTGCGCCTTTCTCTTGCTTCTTTAGCTTCTCGGATTTTCCACTCGGTCATTTGCTTCTGCCTCTTCTGCGACCGCGCCCACGCAATTGCTGCGGTGGGCTTGAAGCCAATGCCGTTGATCCCATAGCCATCGTCATTAGGATCGGTTGGGTTGTAGCCCGTTATCTCTGAATCACTCCATGTCAACGAATTTGGAAGATCGTTTTCAGGAGGTGGAGGCGAAGAATTCTTCTTCCGTGATTTTGTCGACAACTTATTGCGGGGATTCCTGTTCGCCGACCTTTTGTAGTTCTAGATGGTTGCTCGGAAGGATGCTGTATGGCCTCACCGCTGTTCTGCTCAGTCGTGCGAACCGGACTCTCCGGGCGATATTCGTATATGTGACTGTCGAATTTGTGCAGAGAGTCCAGTATGGTCTGCTGTAGGTTCTGAGGAACTGCGCCACTGCACCACTTGAATAGATTGCGGTACATCAGTATCGACGCTTTCCTCTTGGATGACGAGATCCTTCAGTCGACCTGCGACGACAGTTCGTGGGCTATAGCGCCCAAGTTCCTCTTCTTCACGCAAGCGAGACTCTGGAAGACTTGCAACGGAGAGAGTAGAAGTAGGCGAAGCTGGCGGACTAAGTTCGAATTCAAGCGCATCTCGTTTGCGCTTCGGGGAACGGTATGCTGTTTCAGTCGCCATATCTACCTTCGTAGTGCGGGGTCGGCTTGATTCCGGAGCTCCGTCAAGCGGATGCTCAGGATGAAGTTGGTGATTACTCTCGTTCAAGTGGATATAATACCATCAGATGGTCGTTTCACTCGGTGCGTTCTATTCTGGAGGTGTGGTGCAATCGTTGTGTCCGAGGAATTGATATGTCGTTGCCGACCCGGGATCGTTGAACAAGAGGCAACAAGCGGCAATATCTAAGGCGGCGGCGTGAACTCACAACGTTGAATCGTAGGTAGAAACTGGCAATAGTATTTTTACAGAAAAGACTAAGTTCCGAAGAAAGAAAATCACACATAATTGACATCAATAGCTGACGAAAAAAATTGAAGCAAGGCAATCTGCGCCGAAGATCCAAACAACGCCAAAGAAATGACCACGCATAACCGTATAGATTAAGCCTTAGACTTCTTCTTGGATATATCAATCTCACTGTCACGCTTCCGCTTCTTCTTTTCCTTCTTATCCTCCTTGCTCTTTTCTTTCTTTTCTTTTTTTCCTTTTTTTCCTTCTTCTCTTTCTTCTCCTTTTTGTCTTCCTTGTTCTTAGTTTCCTTCTGCTCCTTCTTTGCTTTGTTTTCATCTTCCATCTCCACATCGCTATCTTCGGGCTCGTCAACTTCCATGTCAGCTAGAATAGAATCCATGGCAGATTTCTGCATTCTGAGTTAGCACGATGCATCGTTATTGTGAAGAAATTACAAGGTGACATACCATCGCAACCTCGTTCTTGGTAGGAGGGGCACCGGAGGCGTAGAACTCCAAGCGCTCTTCAACCTGCTTCTTGAGAACTTCTCCGAACTTTGTAGAGGAACCTCGGAGAAGTTATCGATTCTAGAGGCAATGGAGCACTTGTTCGCAAGGAAGCGGGAGATTCTGCCTTTGTTCTTGGGTCCGGCTCTCCCGATAAATGAAGAGTGGTATAACAAACCGTACTTGGGTGTATTCCCTTTGGTCTTCAGTGCTCTGAATAACGCCTTCTCTGCTCCAAGAATCTGAACAGTGGAAGCAGGATACTTGGACAGGTTGGTCAAACTGCCAGCGTGAGAGATAAGACGAGCACCAACGATCTCTCCAATTAGGGCGGCCAAGTTTGGAGCCACAACACTCATTTTCGAAACGAGATATGAGTGTAGGGATTTCCGGTAGTTAGATAAGCTCACAACGCGCTTTGCGAAGGCGATCACATTCTCCATGTCATTCTCAGAAATATCTTGTCCCATACTGTGCTTTGCAGCCTCGATGATACTCCGGGCAACTCCTTCATCATCCTCAACCAAGGCAGCGAGATCATGTAGGCGATCTTCAGTCAGTGTCTTCTTGTCCTGAACAAAAGCGCAACTTTGGCATAGCGCTGGTTTTCGGAGACAATCTTGATCAGCTCAGGGAAGTGCCAGGAGTACCATTCTCGCACTCTCATTGAGAAGGTGTTGATAGCCTTGTCCAACTGATCGAGAATGGCAATAGCCTGGATGATATGGTTGTCGTCCCGCTGCACTGAGAACTTAACCTTGGAACGAGAGTACGCATGTCCCAAACCCAACTGAGCAGTATCCAGATCGCCCTCTCGAAGACCCTTCAACAGCTTCGTCGAATGCAGTCTTATTCCTCGAAGCATATCTTGAACTACTTCGCTAGTGTCTCCGGTCTCGCACTCAAGAGATGGGAAAGCAGCCTTGATGCTTGTTGCCAGAACTTTATCGTACACTCCCAAACTGATCTTCTTTTTCTTGCCGGACTTGGGTAGGTTGAGTTCAAGGAAGGATACGAGAGTTTGAGAAGCGACACCTTCCGAAATGTCGTTGATCTCGCTGAGGGCCTGTTTATTGTTCCTGTGGGAGTTGTCAGTATTGAAATTTTCAGCAGGAAACGATGGCGGAAGGGTATTGTACATACTCGAAGGGCAAAAGCTGACAAGCTCAACCATTTTTCCAAACTTTGCAAGATCCAACACACCTTCTTGCACCTCCTTCAAGCGGTTTCCAACTGTGTCGGCCTGGTGCACGACCTTGAAAAGCGAATACCCCATTGGGGCTTCAAAGAGAAGATAGTCTGCCATGACGAGGTTTGTCGCGAGCCGCTCCAAACAAAAAGAGTGGAGTGATTGACTCGAGTTAGCGAAATTATTGGGCCAGCAAACTCTCAATTGGCACAATTGAGTGGACGTGGATTTGGCGGCGCTGGCTTTTGGAGCAGGAAGAATTATTTGAAATGTCGCGAAAGCTCTTTTTTTTCCTTCGACGGCCGCGCTAGTACAAATCGGTTGTGGGCAGATTTCGGCAGAATCTCTCACCGCGTTCACCATCGCAAAAGATGCAACAAGTTACTGTCTTCGCAGCGGATTTTTGGGGTATAAAATCAACTCTATGATTTTTAAGATGTGCAAACTCATGCTCTTACTTCTAGAAAAGAGAAAGAACTTCCATGTCAAAAAATCTCGAAATTTACACACAGTCATATGTAACTGTGTTTGCAAGACGGATTCATGTTGTAGCTCAAAATGCCAAATAAATTAAATATCGCTCGATTAACAGATATAAATGAATGAAAATTGGGTATCTAATATCATTTTCCATCCGCAAAGTACCCTATCCTACCCCAACGCCAATTGCAACCCTACCAACCCAGCCGTGGCCAAATATTGCTGCCTATCAAACATAATCGAATTGCTGTCATCAAAGCGCCATCAATAATGAAACATGCTAATCCTCGCTTTCCTGTTGAAGATTCCCAGGAGCCCACTCGCCGATAAAGCCATCTTCCCTTACCGGGTCTTGGAGAGCGACGTTGTGGATCTTGGCCCATTCAAGTACGTTTGCTTTGCGAATGACGACAGTTTCACCGGCATTCTCATGCCCATTTGAAGTCGCATTGCGCTTGTCTACCGTGTGTTCTGGCTCCACAACACCCATGCTTTTCAACGCAGTGATAACATCCTCGGGCAGCATGCCAGTGGCTAGGCCAATCTCTTGCACGGTCATGCGCTCCCGGAGAGGGTTTTCCTTGCTGCTGCTTTCATGGCTGCCTGTTTCTGCTGGATAGCATTGCGCGAATCCCTTCTAGGCGGGCCAAGCAGAAAGTGCCTTGCCAGTCGCTCTTCCCAGAAGCGGGTATAGCTTCGACGGCCCAGCTCACTCAATGGCCTTTCCGGGCCTCCGATTAGTCCTGGTTCCCATTCCCACGCACTTAGTTTGTAACTGACCCCCATTAGAAGTCTGCCTAATCGCTTATGCTGATACGGCGGAAATATGAGGATGCAAGCAAGGTTGTTTGGGTCCCATGAGAGTTTTTCCTTGGAAAAATACCCGAGGACATGGTATTCGTCTGGTGCTCGCGGGTCGGCGAATGTGAGGACATAGTATAAGAATGACGAGACGTCGAAAATACAGACTTGTGGTCGAGGAAGAGTTTCGAGAACAAGGACAGATTCTGTGCAAACAGCTTATCGTCTTCGCCATCTATCTCCCAGACAGCATACCCGCCGTGTTCGTAGACTTTTACTCCGGGAGGTGTCGTTCGGCGGTCACAGACTTTCACATGGGTCGCGTAGTCTCCGGCGTCACACGTATACCGAAAACACCAGCGGCAAACATATAATAGCTCGGAGTCTTTGCTGACAAGCTCCTCGGGGTACAATGAATGATACCAGGTGTGGAACGACAGGTCGCCCAGGACAACGCGCTTTACGCCACGGTCGACATGCGGCTTTGCTAATGTCGCGGGGTTGGATGGGGCCATCGGGGAGGACAAGGTAAGAGTCCGATGCGTGCAAATTCCTGTTTCTGCGATGGCACCTAGGTACAAGAGTGGTGTAAGAGTAATCGGGAGTGTAGGTATCAGTCAGGGGCATGGCGCACTAGGTGGGTTTTGTTCGATCAGATGAAAATGATAGTTATCCATCAACGCTGGCTTCGTTAACTACCAGTAGCTCATCTCTTCCAAGGTTTTCCTCGATGTTTGCAGAAAAGACGCGCCAAAAATTAGCCTGGCGCTAACTTTAACCGCCCCATCAAGCGCCCATAAACGGGGTACGCCAGCCTCTTAGCGGCCGCGGACTTCCCCTCCAACATTCGCCATCCCTCAACGTACACTCGACGAACTTGGTTGCCTGAAACAGGAGCAAAACAGTTTATTTATTCTTCGTTCCAACTTCGTATGACTATTTATTGTATCCTGCTGGCATCCAGCTGTAATGCTGTTACTGCATTCCGTGTTCCGGTCTTACTCGGTCCCAGCCTGCCTCTGATTCGTGTAACTGATCGCCACAACAGGTGCTCTTAACTAGGCTGCAATCCATCATCCATCATTGATAATCATCAGCTTTCTTCCACACGCCTGTACCTTGCAACATTTATCTCGCCGGAATTATTTCGGGTTTTGCGTGCAAAATGCTCAAGCCTTTTCAGATCAGAAACTTGCATCTCTATCCTACGGAAGAGAATCTATATGACGCTTCATCTGACAGCGTCACTTCCAGCTCTCATGTTGATGAGACTCGGTGTAGACCATCTGGCCTGATCCACTTGACGGGCCCGGAATACGATGGTATGATACGCGATCATCCCAATGCAAGATTGACATATACGGATGATGACGACGGCGATATCATCACCGTGAGTGCCCCTTTCGTCTTGTCACTTGAATGCTAACAGACCTTCCAGGTTGGGTCCTCTTTCGAGCTCGAACAACGCCTTGATGAACCAGCCGAAGCCGCAAGGGCTGTAGAGCCTGTTCTGTCACATCAGATACCTGACACTCCTATCCATTTGTTTGACATCCGTCGCTCGAGGTCTGTAATCGAGCTTTGGAAAGATGTTGAACAAAGCTCGGCACGGCGCCGCTATACCCCCGACTGCATAACTCAGATGGAACTCACAGAAATAAATGCCTCGAGGGATCCCAGTAAAGATGATCATTCGCCTGAACGCCGCGAGCTAGGAACCAACCAACCCGTGGACCTGCGTAAACAGTGGTTTGATGCCTGCAGACCCCTCGGCTTTTGCCAAAGGAGACACCAGAACTTGAACCCCAAGTTTCTGTAAATTCTAATTCTGAAACAACGGCATCAGAAAGGTCTTCATCCACAATCATGTCCCTGTCTGCGATTACTGCTGAGGGAAGACGTCAGGTAGGCAAGCAATATTTTTGGGATTAGACCTAGTAAGCTAACTTTCCGCAGGCAGAAGAAGCAGGAGCCGCTTTCATAGTTTCAAAAATATACCTACTACTAGCTCCAAAGCCGTGCCTAATTTTATACTCAATCAACAAAACCCTTGGGCTTTCCCACCGGAGGCAGTGACAGAGACCAAAGATAGTCACCATACGTCTGAAGGCTCAAGCGGATTGGCCTCTGAAAATTCCTCTCGTTCAGTCCAAGCTCTGCCTTCGACTACTCAACCCTCACAAGCTAGGACAGAGCCAGAACCACCTCTGTCGGCGTTTGAGGCTGAAATGGCTAAACTTTTAGAAGATGACGCCAAAGAACATACAAATGAATCAACCAATTCTAATCCTCCTCCTCCTCCAGATTCTAGTGCTCACACTGTTGACCCCATTCCGCAGACGTGGCCTGTCAATCTTATAACCGGTATTTTGCATACCGTCGCAGGCGGCATTGAGAATCTAGGGTCAGAGCTGAAATTGAAGATTCCGGAAGTCGAACGTCACCTGGCCAATGCGCAGAGAACCATACCAGAGGATGTTGGCCCTACGATGCATAATGCCTTGTCAGCTGTGGAATCACACATCCAGAATCTAGCACGAGTCATACAGAATGCATCTAACGCATCTGGTGAAGCTGCGGAGAGGGTACGCCAGGCTGAACTCAGGTCTACTGAGCAGGTTGTCCGCGGCCTTGGCGATATGGCTCATGAATTTGAAGAGTTTGGGAAGACCCTGTTTGCCGCCTTCGAGGCTGAATTTGGTCAATGGAATAATGGCAACGAGGCAAATGCTAGTGATCCTACTACTGTCCAGAACCAGCATGCACATCCCACACAGTCTCAAACATCATCTAACGAGGATCCGATTTCTTCCGAACCAATTGATCCGAATAATATGGAAAAGGAAGCTCTTTCTCTAAACACTGGCATTTCCCAAGACTTCCCCAAAAGTCTTCAGAAACAGCAGCCGTCGTCTCTCCTATTGCTTCGTATCAACGCCCACCACCACCTCAGCCAGCACCTTCCTTGCCCTCGCAGACTGCTGGCAAGTTTGTTTCAAATAACCAACCGCAGGCAGCTGGTCATCCGAAGCCTTTGTTTTCTAATTGGCCGAACCGTCCAGCGTTTGTATCATCATCTATACCCACGGTCATTCGACCGTCAGGATCTATATATGCTGCAAATCACAGACAACTTCAGCCATCTGAGCCGACTTCCACAGGCCGCCCAACCGTCTCTTTCCCAGAGAGCGTTAATACGTTGCATCCAAGTGATTCTGTCACATCTCTTTTCATGGGTAATATTGGGTTCCAAGTGACTGAGCGAGTCATTGAAGAAGTATTTGCCTCTAAAGGCTTCTCGGCTCAGGTCCATCTACCAATTGACTCGTCTACTGGGAAACACGCTGGTTTTGGATATGCTCGTTTCCAGTCAGCTTCTTCCGCAAAAGCTGCTCTCGATACACTTCAGGGTATCATTATTGATGGCCATTCTTTAAACTTGGAATACAGTGATAGTTCGCCGATTGATGGGCTGCAGACGCAAGCCCCTGCTAATCAGGCTTCGCTTAACCGAAGACTTCACCACCGTCATTCTTGGCAGCCAAATACGCCACAACTTCGAGAAAACAGGTCGTTCACGGCCTCCAGAGGCGACGGCCTCCCAAAAGTTCTAAACGACAATGCTCAAAGCCGCCTCTCGTCCATTCTCCAGCCACTCCTTAGTTGAGGGCGATACCTCTCAAAATCACCCAGAAGAAAGTCCCGAATTCGCTGCTCGCTACCCTTCCTTACTTCCGACCTTTAGATCTCAGGAATATCCAGTGGTTGTGCCTGAGCGTTCCATGACGCTCAGTCCTAACTCAGAGATAGCTCGCTTTCCTCCAGTCTCTCAGCTAGACGCGCACCTATTGGCAAACCAACCTCGCTCGGGGAATCGTACGGAGAGTGGACAAGGCTTACCAAGCTCCAATGGGGCACATCAACTGACAAGAGTTTCTGCTGAGAGAGCCTCCGAGCGTCCTAGTTCTTACCGAGCACACGAGCCGCGTCGGACGGCTTCAACCATAAATCAAAGGTCTACTCGTGAGTTCGAAAGAAATCATGGTAGCGCGCATGCTCTTAGACGTAGAGCCACAGAGAACATATCTCTGCGCCATCTCGCACATGAGATTGCGTCTCGAGAAACACGCCCCTCAAGTGTCTACGAAGGACGAACTCGCACTCTCCGGTAGTTTCCTGTGGACGACGCGCCGATTCCAGCAACCAGCGATGACAATGGCTGCTCGGATCCCGATACAAGGACTGCCATACGTCGAAGTATCATTGACAATTGCGTAGATACCTTGGTTAATTTTGGGTATGGTAGTCATGTTGACGGCGGGCGACAGAGGCTCAGTATATATGCCGAGGCCGCTGATGGCAAGCTTTCTGAAGCCATCGACATGATTGAGGAAGAGAGAACAGCCTATGAGCGCTACAAGCCAAACGTTTGATTCTTTTGACTCTTGCTGGAATGTTCCTTTTGTTGCTGTCTTTCATGATGTGTTGTTTAATGAATAGGGACAAACAAATTGACGGTGGATTCTGAAAATTAAAATAAAAAAACATTTCTATTTGCCGTGACTGGTAATCGCTGAAGGATATCGAGGGAATAGAGTCAGGCGTCGCGCCGATTTCAGCAAAATGGACTTGCTGGGAATCGAACCCAGGACCACTCAATGCAAATGGAGTGTTATACCACTAAACCACAAGCCCTGTTACTTGCAAATGTCGTTCTTAGAGGTCATGACCACCCTTCCGCGTGATCAATTCGTTGCTTGTCTGCGGCGAGTCGCCAAGTTCTCCCCTCAGACATCTAAAGAAGCAAATAGCAATACTGTCTGTGTGTGTGTGTGTGTGAAATTTCTATTCGAAATGCGGACATGGCGACGGTCATTTTCCACATCCATTATACGATACAGCCAATCGAACTCTTTAGGTAGTCGCAATCGGTTGCGATGCGCAGAACTCTTAAATGCGTCGGAGAAAGACAAGGCGCACCAATTCGAGAATGAAAACGTCACATTGAAAGGATTCATTCGCTCAGTGAGGAAACAAAAGCGATTCGCATTTGCTGAGATATCGGACGGCTCAACGGTGCAGTCGTTGCAGGCGATTTTGACACCGGATCAGGCAGCTGAGTGAGTATGTGCGATTCGAAGAAAATTTCACTAAGGGCCGCCCTTTGTAGTTTCGCTGATTTGAAATTCATTTATAAAGTTTGTCGACCGGTGCGGCGATTGAGATATCTGGTGTATGGAAAGCTTGTCCTCCTGGAAAGGAGCAGACACATGAGCTGCAGACTACAGCAATACGAGTCGTGGGAGACGCGGATCCAGAGGTCAGAACAGAAAAAATGAACAACACAATCAGCGAGTATTGATACTAACATAGTGTTAATGTGCGCAGACCTACCCAATTCAGAAGAAATATCACTCTTCGGATTTCCTAAGACAAATTCCTCATCTGCGATTACGAACACCCTTCAACTCGTTACTCTCTCGATTTCGCTCGGAATGCATATACCAGCTGGGACAGGTGTTTAGGTCACATCCACATGGAGGGTTTACGCAAGTACAGCCGCCGTTGATTACTTCGTCGGACTGTGAGGGTGCAGGAGAGACTTTCACCTTGTCTCCAGAATCTTCTCCGTTGCCAGCACCGGGAGAGGAAGCCGAGCACTTCTTTCGCAGTCCCAAATACCTAACGGTTTCCTCACAGCTTCATCTAGAAGCCTATGCTGCCGAACTCGGGAATGTATGGACACTTTCGCCGACCTTCCGGGCCGAAAAGAGCGATACACCGCGCCATTTGAGCGAGTTCTACATGCTCGAGGCCGAAGTGAACTTTGCCAATGAATTATCCAGTCTCCTAGATCTGGTGGAATATTTAATTCGGGATCTAGCTCGGAGGCTTCATGACACTCCAGTCGGACAGGAAATACTGTCAGCGAAGCGATCCGGCGAGTCTGGTTTAGATGCAAGCGGGTTCCATGAAGCCCTTCGCAAAAATGGGATGTACTCTTATCCGGGCCTAACTGGCCCCGTATCACATATACGCAGGCGATCGAAATGCTACAAGACGCCGTAACTAATCACGGAGCTTCATTTACCTTTCAACCAATATGGTCCGAGGGTCTTCAGCTCGAGCATGAGAAGTACATCGTCGACACCCTTTTCCGCGGCGTACCAGTCTTTGTCACAGACTATCCTCAAAAGTGAAGCCCTTCTACATGGCGCCATCGCTGTCGTCTGCTGAAGGTGCCGACGCCGGCCAAGCTACAGTGGCGTGTTTCGATCTCCTCTTCCCTGAAATCTGCGAGGTCGTGGGCGGATCCCTTCGTGAACATCGATTACCTGCGCTGATCAGTAAAATGCGCGAGTACGGCTTAATTAAACAACATCGTCGTCGTTCCGGCCAAGACTCGGCGGCGGCCTCAGCCTCATCATCATCACAACAATCAGATTATGAGATGGAGAATAGCTCAGGGTATCCGTATCTACGACCGGGCGAAGACCTCGGCCATCTGCAGTGGTACGCTGATCTTCGTCGCTGGGGAAGTGCGCCGCATGGAGGATTCGGGCTTGGATTTGATCGTTTGATTGGATACCTTGCCGGAGTCAGCAGTCTGCGCGATGTAGTCCCGTTTCCGAGATATTTCAAGAGAGCTGACTGCTAGAGTATGTATGTATGTATCATATCTGTATTATACAAGAAACAACACCTTAGGAATGCTTGCTTTATGTCAGCCTTTCACTGCGTCAGTGATGTATGCGATTTCGCCCCTTCAACCTTTTAGCTTGACGACCACAGTTTTAACTGTTCGCCTGGCCCCAAATTGCCGGGACTAAATGGTCTTACTTGTACCTAGTCGTAGGTACAGTTCGATGAAACTATATTGGACAGCGATTACCAGTAGAATGGAAAGAAAGTACATAAGAAAAATAATTCCCAAAATATATCAGATAAAACTATTCTACTGGCGTGAAAGCCCGGGTATATCTCTCCCTAAACCCCTTCACACCTAGATGAAAATGAAAATGAAAATAAAAGACAAAAAATTTTTGACAGTTCCATTTTCCCGTTCCCATTGTCCTGTATGCCATATATCGTTGTTATCCATCTAGTAAGGCAACCGGGCCTGATCTGATGTCCCAAGTCCAGCAGAGAAAATTTTTAGAAAAAATGACAAGCTGGCTCATCACTAGTCTGATGTGGCAAGCAGAAAAGTTGACTCGTAGCTTGTCGGAGATAGAAGGAAGAAAAAGCTGATCCAACTGGTCAACCAGGACCTTGTGCGCTTGAAGATAATCACTTTAAGCAGTGATGGTGGTGTTGGAAGGTCCCAAGTTGAGGTGAAGCAGGGCGCTGCTCTGGCAAGCGTGAGTAGCAGTGTTGTCGTCGGGAAACAGGTAAGCAGCAGCACAGGCGAAGTCGCCGGGTTCACAGGTGGCAGACTCGCAGGTGGAGTCTTCGGAAGTCACAGCGAAGCCCGAGGTTGAGAATTGAGAGTTGTCACCCATGTCGATGCAGGAGAGATCCCACCAGATAATGGGGTCTTGGAAAGTGTACTCATACTGAAGCACGTCGGTCTGTTCAGGGGTGAAGGACATCTTGATAGAGATACCGCCACCGTTGGGGTTGGTGCGCCAGTTCTCGGCGTAGCTCTCTCCGCTGTTAAGGGTGTACATCTCGCTGGAGACGTCGGAGACGGACCACAGGTAGATTGTCTGCTCCATGTTGTTCGAGATCTGAACACCGTCGCTATAGACGCCGGTCTCGCGAGGCACCACTTGGTGACCATGGGCGTGGCGGCGACCGACGTGGGAAGCCGGGAGGGCAGACGCAACAGCGCTGAGAGTAGCGAAGATTCCAATTGCCTTGGAGAACATTTTGTTTTGATTTTTCTTCCTAACGTGGGATAGGGAAAAAAATTTTTCTGCTCTGGAGGCTTCTCAAAAATGAATGTATTCGTTCGAAAAGGACTGGATCAATCTCTCTCAAAGAGATTAGGGTTGAGGGATTGGAAGGCTGTTTGGTTTTTAAGGAATGACAACTCTTGAAGGAGTGGATGTAATAGAGAGCCTCTGTGGGAGAACGAACCGAGCAGAAGACAAAATAGGAACAGGGTCAAAGGGCTACTTATATACGGACATGGGAGGGTGTGTGGAGAGGGTTTTCGTTTCAGAGTCCTCCATTATTCACATTTTCTTTCACTTGCCTGCCTTTCTAAGGTTAGGCTTCTTTTTCGGGCAATCCACATCTCAGTACTAGCAGGGCCCGCAATGATTGGGAGAAAATTCTACGCGGCGTCCCACTGCTGAGGATTTGGCGTCAGGCACGGAGTGTACTGTAGCCATTTTCTGCTGGCCAGGCCTGAATGGGGAGCGCTAGTGCGTAGTCTGACTGCGGAATCACGGACAGAGTGACGGACTCAGGACTGTAAGTTTGGGCGTCCAGTGGCGTTGGCCAGACACGAAGCCATACGATCTTGTTTAATTAGGGCCAGGATCCAGAACGAAGCGATCGGGCTGATCCACGGCCAATCGTGTGCTAAGTAGCCTTAGCTGCATCAACAGAACGGTCAGACACCGAAAAAACGAGCCGACAGGATTGCCATTGGTGTGCCTGAGCTGGCAGTTGACACGTTGGCGCATAGACTTCGCTGTATGACAGACACGTCTAGTCAGGAACATGTTCTGTTGGTTCCCTGGTTGCAATGAATTCGACGCGATATTCTGATTGCGAAGGAGAAGGAACGGCCAGTCGGCTGCCTGTCCACTTTGGGCCAATGTTTGGTTCGTTTGTCTGTGTGCGTCCGACCCAGCCAATCAGGCCACTGCTATCTAGAGCGGAACCCTGGCTGCTGATTGGCTGGCCACACCCGACTCGTCCCGCGCCGTTGTCCACCTTCGGCGAGTATCCACCCGGAGTCGCTTTGTGATTGGCCAGCTTCGTTCTTTTTACCTTTATTTTTCGGTGCGTGGCTGTATTTTTCACTACAGAGAACGTACTGAGAACACAACCAAAAACGCCGTGGCAATAACAATATAATACTCCAGTATTATTACACACACGCACACACAGATTACCGAGTTTCGTGTTCCCATACTCTGCGAGTCTGCTCTCTGTCCTTGACTCCTTTGTCTTACATCTCTCGTTGTGAAATACTAATTTAAATGGCCATGAAGAAGGCAAAAATAGAAAATACGCACAAGGAAACATGTCATCCAGTGGCATCCCCGAAATTAGATCAATACGAAGTGATCAAAGCCTCTTCCGCTTTCCCCTTCTGTCCACACCCACATACAGAATTTTCCACGTAGCTAGCTCCTCCTTAGTAAGAGAAAGAAAAAACGAAGGCGAGCAGTGGCAACCGAATAGTGTTACCAATTACTACAAGTAACGGCGGCCCCGGATCAAACCTCCGCTGTTTACGATTGATGCGGTGCCTTGAGGGCTTGCACTATTCCAGAATCTACATCGTTCGATTACCCTGTTTGTATGAGCATAATAATATCAATATTATAGATGGACTCCGGAAGACTCCGCTCTGACAAACACCCATTCTCTATATGTCTCTTCCGTACTACTCTGTAGACAGTGGCAAATCATAGAATTTTTCCTGCTGTGACTTATAGGCAAGCTTGAATTTCGATTAACTGCATCTGCTTCACCGCAATTAGTGCACTCATCTTTTGTTTCTTTAAACTCTATCCTGCATACCTCAAATATCATATTCTCAACTTTTAACTGGTGCAGACATGTCGCCATACTACGCCGGCCTCGGTGTGTTAGGGCTTGCCGCTCCACGTGTAAACTATAAAGCTACGCCCGATTTGGCTTTGATATGCAGTGAAGTTCCAAGATCGGGCAGAAAATATTTTTACAATGATGCATGATTTATCACTTGGAGAGGCAGACCACGTATTGACTCGTTATTTGCTACACGTCCACACACATTTAGAGCTAAAGTTTGTTCCTGGTACCTTGCATCCACACAATGTGTCCGCGCAGCCAATGAGAACGGGCTTTGGCTCGTTCCGATGTATCTCATTCGATGTATTCATATGCATCTACACAGTAGAGTAGACGGAATGAAAATTTTCATACATGTCCAATTGATGCGTCATTTATTATGAATCGTCATAGTCACTGTGGTTTTCTATTACGAAGTTGAATTTGTGAGTTTTGTCTCATGCTCCAACACCTCTGGCAGTTTCACGCCTCCTACCCTCAAGTCCTTCCAGTCCAACTCCACGTAATCTCCTACATGAGGGAATGGGCCTCTAGGCGTGATAGCCTTGGGGTTGACGTCATAATGGCTTTTGTGTACTACGATCATTATCAGCACGTCTTTTTCCCTTTTTCTTAACCTCCAGCTAGGGAGACAGCTGACCTACGTTTTCTTTGATATGCCTAAAATCAGTAGTCTCCTAAACCCGGGCACCCTCCAGTATACATGTGTCAACCAGTGATTGAGCACCGGGTAGTCGTGGCGTATAGTCCCGAGATTACACTTGAAATGTTGCACATACACTGTGTCAAAACGGACCAGCGTCGTATACAGCAAGATATCGAGTTCAGTGATTCGCTGGCCAAGCACGTATGGACCACCGTTCTCGTAAACGAGATGCTCGAGTCGGTTGAGAGCGCCGAAGACGGGGATTACCCTGCCGTCATACTCTTCCTGAGAATCGGCAAAGCCTGCTCTGTAGACTCCGGTGTTGAGGTCATGCTGCAGCCAGGTGGAGATAGAATCGATCTGGATGCGTAGAGACTCCGGATAGAAATCGATGGCGGCCAGGTCTTTGGGGATTAGGTCGTTGAATGCGGTGGGAAGCCATCTCAGCATCTCTGCACTTTCCTATATTTGGCCGTTTTGCCAGTCAGGCATGAATTGAACTAGAAAAATGTCAATGACTAAAAAAGACTCAGAGTAACTTGCGTTGTTCACCGCTCTATTGGTCTTTGTGTCCCATAACAACGGCACAGAGTATCTTCCCTTGTACGCCTTATCATCTCTAAAGTAGACATCATGCAGATACGCGCTTCCAAACAGCTTATCCACGGTTGCGCCTTCATACGCATTGTCTTCCGTGGGAAATCTCCAGCCAGGCCAACCCTTGGAGTCGTCTTTTGGATATGGTGCGACAATTGATAGGTCGATGATGGACTGTAGACCCTTGATGTGGCGGATGATGTTGACACGGTGCGCAAAGGGACAGAACAAACCTGTAACTACTCGTTAATTAGGCTGTTGTCATTAGGCATTGCCTGACATTTACCAACGTAAAGATGATATCGACCGGGTTCCGGCGCAAATACCCCGCCAGGCTTGATGACGCCGTGCCAGCCATCGGCAGTTTCCCTGCTGGTGGATTTCAGACATATTAATATTTGTGTTCTTTCCAAGGTTGCTTGGTGCGAGAGTATACTGTAAGTGCGTGAATTCCAAAGTAGTTCTGTGTTGTGATGAGGGAAGGTCTGATGACGCCATTTATGATTACCTAGATAAGTCAAAGCTAATAATAGTGAGCTCCTTTGAGAGGACTTGGGATTTAGTGGTGTTCTATTACTTACTTCAAATGCAGATAGTATCATATCAAATCCAACGCTCGTCGCAGAATGGAATAATAAAATGTATAAGAATCAGAGTAAACAGTATATGCATCAAAATTCAATGTGCAAAAGGAATATTCTTTTCGTTAGTTAAAACAGTTAAAAGAAGTAACTCAATGATTAATCGCCAAATCTACTCAATCAATCAATAATCGACATTCATCACCACAATGGCGCTCGTATTCCCGCAAGAGTAGCGAGCGTCCCTTCCCTGAGCTAACAGCATCGTCTTTCTTTCGATGTCCTGCCAATTCAAGATTGATCTGGCGGTGTATATGCACCAGCCAATCCACGTAGCTTTGCGCCTCATTATTACGGTCTTCCAGTAGTAATCGCGCAAATTCGTATTCGGCCCCGTCCAACCCTTGCCGCGCCAGTTGGATGGTGACTGCCTTGGATCCGCGCACCGTAGACAGGTACTGGAGCAAGTTGCGCACTTGCGCATTGAGATGAGTCTCTAAAACCGGGATGGATGATGTGTTGGGATCCAATGAGTGGAGTGATGTAAATCCTGGGCCGAAGAGATCCTCAAGGAGATTGGGGATACAAAGGAATGCAACCACAGCAGAATGCTTTGTCCATTGTCAACCAGATACGCTCCGCCTTCTTCGATCCGCGAGAACGTAGCACGCAATGTTGGAGGAACCTGTAATTGGCCTTGCTCGTTGGGAAACCCATCTTCAGCGCTCATGTTGTGAATCGGAATGATTCGCGGATATAGGTACAGCGACATTTCCAAGCATCCCATGCCACGGAGCATGCGTAAGTCATGCACCCGTCGGTCTGCCGTCTCGCTACCACCTAGAAAGGGAAATTCTTCTTAGCTTCATATACGTATAACCAACCCGGTCTAACGGCACGACCACCTTACCTTTGAATGCCCTCGACTTAATCAAACTAAGCATATACATCGAGAACTCTTTGAGATTTTCTGGCAAAACTAGTTGACCAGGAGGATGCGACCCAGAGAAATTCTTGCGATATCCGGAAAAGATGTCTACAGTCTTTTCCGTGATGCTGGCACGAATATCTTTCAGGGTCTTGTCACCGGCTTTGGACGCAGCTGGAAAAATAGTCAGTCCTCGGAGTCAATCACGATAGGGAGAAATAGGACTAGCAAGAGTTACCCTCTTTGGCAATAATGGCCACTACCGCATCTTGATCGATACACTTCATCGTCTCGATTTTGCCATCGTTAACGCCAGCAACAATATTGATACAACGCACTCGCCGCTGGCCGCTTGCTGATGTATATAATAACGCAGCTTGGAAATGTGCATCGAGTTTCGGGTCGAGCTTTCCGTCGTAACTGAAGAGCACGCCCAAGGCCTTGTCGGAATCTATTATTCCAATTTCAAGATCGGCCCCGAATGTGTGCTGCAAAAGTTGCCATGGTATGCCGAAACCTGCAGCCCGTTGGAACATCTGACTTTCATCAAAGCTTGATACCCTGTCTCACGAGTGGCCGAGTGGGATAGCTCCTGGGATAGTTTGAGTATGTCTCGGGGGCGTGAAAATTGGGATAGAAGAAGCTTTCTCCGCCGGAAATAGATGCAGTATACCCTAGCATACAGCGTCAGTTCTGACACAGATGGGGAAAGAGCAGCGATAAATATTCACCTATTGTCGTCAAGTCGATAAAGCTCCCGCCTGGCGACGCCACGAAGAAATCAATGCCGATGCCAGCCTCTGTCAGCTTCGTGGCCACATTCTTCCAATCTGA
The DNA here is from genome assembly GCA_020137715.1 of Talaromyces trachyspermus. Taxonomy (NCBI): domain Eukaryota; kingdom Fungi; phylum Ascomycota; class Eurotiomycetes; order Eurotiales; family Trichocomaceae; genus Talaromyces; species Talaromyces trachyspermus. Next base: position 10,132,593 of record JACGXQ010000015.1, on the reverse strand, counting down.
TTATCAATTGCGAACAGCTTATTTTCACCATCAGGTGCCTGACTTTTGTCCCGTACAGCCAACTTGCCGGGTCCCCATGTGGGCAAGCTAGCCAAAGAACAAATGATCTTTCCGCCAGTTGCCTGTAACGCAGACATGGCTGCTTTTATCGTGGGCAATATAGCAGACTCGGGGTCTTCACGCGAGAGAATATGGTCGGTAACTGTTGAAGTAGAGAAGTAATAGCGGCCCTGTACGAAGTAGTACAATGTATTAGTGTATATAAACGTAAATTCCAATCCACAAGGCGAGCATACTTTGACTCATAGGGGTCCACGAAAAGACCCTCACTGAGAGGGACAAATGGTTCCTCCAAATCCGTCATCACCATCATCTGAGCCTTTTCGAGACGAGACTGCGCTTTGGTTAGCCAAAAGAAAATGAATGGGGAAAAGAAACACAACTTACGGAGAGATTGTAGAAGTGTATTTCTCTGTCAAATGTGACAATACCAATCTTCGACCCTTCAGGGACTTTTCTGGACTCAGTTTCTGTACCTTCCGTATTCTCCTCCTCTTCATCGCCGTACAGTGCATTGATGATGCCATCACATACGCCTTTCAAAACCCCTTATTTACAGACTCCAGACTAACATCGATCAAAAACAGCTGTTGTAAGCCCACCGGCTCCTTCACCCAGTATTCCTTCGGCACGGTGAACTCGACAGTCCCTATCATTAACTCGGGTCGTTGTAAGCGATCAACACGCACTCCAGACGGGTCGATAGGCGCAAAATATTCCGGCGGCACATCGTTCGGGAACGTGCACATGTTGCAAACAAATTTATTGCCTCCGTATTTGAATGTCATGAATGGATTGATATATGTCCTGCACCTTCGGCATCTTGGTGGCCCTACTTCGCCAAAGTCTATGACCGGTACTGGTTGTTCGCCCGCATCTAACCTAGCCAATGGCTGCAAAATCATTCCCAGAGGCAGGCCGGTCGAATTCAAGAAATCGGATGAAGTTGGAATGTTATTGAGGGTCAGACGCGCGAACTTGGGAGATGAGTTGCCCTGGTCATGAGCAATAAACGGGATTGAGGCAGGTGGTGGCACATGGCGCTCCATCGTTGGGTAGACATGATTGTAGTAGTATTGTGCAGCAAGATCTCGCGACCGAGGAACACTGGGGATCTGCTCTGGGTCTATCTTCCCTTGCGTGGCAACTGAGCCTACTCCGGTAGACTGATAACCTACATCTGCAGTTGTGCTCGGTGCGATGTTAGATGGTACCTGTCCGCGGGAGCCCGGAAAAGGCTGTTGGAGCTGGTTGGTTCAATCCCGTATTTAAGAATTGCGATTGTGGGTCAGGCTGCGAAGGGAATGCGTTGCGGTCCTGCGTGGCGGGAGCTCCAAAGTCGTGATATGCATGACGATGCTTTTTGTGCCCACGGGCGCCGCCGTCAGACGTTATTCCCAGTCCTTCCATTTGAGCAGTTAAACCCCCACGGCATTCGCTTGCGGACCTGGCGTTGAAGGCACCAGTCCCGGAGCATACCCTGTGCCGAGCTGTGCAGCAAACTGGGGAGGTTGCGGTGCTCCATATGGTATTCCAGGTTGCTGTAGAGTCGGGTTTGGAGGGGCGTTCGGGTAGGCATAGGCCGCGGGATGCTGTCTGTTTGGGTCCTCTCCTGGTGCGCCGGCATAGCCAGAGCTATGATAGGAGCTGTAGTCGGCCATTGCGACTCATGGACAAGTAAACAGGAGGAGAGCAACAAATGCGGGGAGTTCCAGGGTCACTCCGGTCTAACCACGTTTTAGAATTGTGCCATCACCGTTCGTATCGGTAGCTGATCGAATTGGGGGCGTGGTATTTTCGCGAGGATGAAAACGGGCCCAGTAGCACTCGATGGTAAATGTTTTGGTGAAGCTGCGGTTGACTCGAAGTCACGAACTGACCACCAAAAGCTCTCTGGTTGGCTGGTTGGGCCATCGCGGATTTACTTGGCGCCGGTGGTGGAGCCACGGCACGTGCAATCCTACTCTATAAATCGGGCAGTTTGACTCTTCTTACTCTTCTTACTCCGGTAAAGATTTCATGCTGCCTTCTGGTTATTATATTACTAAAGGATTACGATTCCGCCGGGAATGCAATGGATAGTGCACCGTGTACATTTTATACAGTGGCAAGCCTCTATCTGGTGCCGCTCACTGTCTTCGCATTACCGGGATCTCTTAAGTCGCAACCGCCTCCTACAACACTAAATACTTTCCTTGTGTTGTACCTAGGTACACAGGTGACGGCCTAGACTTTCAGGATTCACATGTAGTGTCCCGCTTACTGATGGCCTTCATTCACTGAGGTTGAATCAAGCTCGGCCGGCCGGCTGGCTCCCGAGAGGCCAGTTGGCACAGCCTAAATTACACGTATAGAAACTAAATACAAGTGGGCAGTCCAGCAAAGAGCTAAATAGAGCTAAATATGCTATAGCAGTCCAAAGACGTAAAGAACTTGTCTTCAGTCGGAGACCGTAGACGTCTAGATTAGGCTGGGCCAGACCTGGATGGCGGCCCGTCCCTTCGGCCTCCCGCACTCTCACCAGTCCTTGACGCTCGTCAGGCCACCCAGTGTCTCCTCCCTTTGTTCATTCCTTGATGTACTTCCTGATCCCTGCCTCTGCGAGTAACCACGGGGAGCCGGATATATGTCGTGCTCCGAGCCTTCAGCATCCGGCTCGTTGTCAAGCAATACAACAGCTCAAGGTGGGTCGCCCGAGGTGCATCTGGACATGCACTTGCACATAGATAGCTACATAGACTCCGCTAACCGAGCCAATCCTGCTACACCATTCTGGCATGTCCATTTTGTTGATGTAGGACAGCGTCCACTTAGTTGCTGACCTGCCACCCTGGCTGTTGAGTGTGTCAAATCACCTCCATGCTCTTCTCTCATGGATTAGCACCAGAGACGTATGTGTGGTGCAATGGCTGACTGGTAGCACCAATACACAGGCAAAAAATAAAAAATAAATCTGTTGAGATAAGTGAGTTACCTACTGGCCGTTGTACCGCCACCCACGCGTGAATTCTTATATCCCGGTATGTCTGTCTACCTGTCTGCCTGTCTGCCTGTCTGTCTTAATCTCCGTGTCCCCTCACTGCTCTTGCGCAGACATTGTTCCGTACAGCAAGCAAAAATGGTGCTAAATTCGAATGCACAGCTCACACGCGGCCTCGAGAGCCAGGCTAAAACTGAAAGCATATCTAAATGTAGCCCTGCAGATGACAAACGCCAGCCCGAGATGGCTACCATATATGATGACGACGAGCGGCTATTAGCGCGGATAGGCTATAAACAGGTTGGACTGCTTGCTATTCCTCGAAATATTGAGTTAAATGCTGACTCCCATTGGTCATCAACAGGAACTAAGACGCGAATTTTCCAAATGGTCAACTATTTCTTATGCAATTTCTATTCTCGGAGTGCTGGGATCGGTGCCAGCTACTTTCTCGTACCCCTTGCAGCTGGAGGGCCTGGTGCCGCGGTCTGGTGCTGGTTCATAGGATCGTGCATGGCCATGTGCATTGCCAGTTCTGTCGCTGAGCTGGTCTCTGCCTACCCAACGGCGGGCGGTATGTATTTTGTCACCAAGCATGTAGTGCCTAAGGACCAGGTCGCTATCTTCTCTTGGGTACAAGGGTGGTGTAATCTACTTGGTCAGACAGCCGGTGTATCAAGCGTCGCATACACTGTTAGCCAGATGCTGCTGGCCTGTGTAAGCATGAATTCTACATACCTAGGCGACGGCAAATACTCTTTTCGCCGTGAGTTTTTTCTTCGAATTCTGCGAGCTTAATCGAAAATGATATTTTCTAACATTGTGCACAGGACTGCAGCACAGACGGTGCTCGTGTCGCTTGCGTTGCTCTGTGTAATGGGAGTAATCTGTTCCCTGACGACCAGATCCTTGCATCGAATTATCCTTTGGTTTGCACCCGTGAATAGTAAGTAAAGATGTGACTTCTTCAATTATACTAGGAGCCCCAAACTAATCGCCCCACTCAGTTCTAGCAACAATTGCCATAAGCGTTGCAATTTTAGTTTTGACTCCTGAAAAGCAATCCGCAAAATGGGTTTTACGAATGTGACTGACGGATCTGGTTGGGGGTCGAAGGGTTTCTCGTTTCTTCTTGGTTTCTTGTCTGTAGCATGGACGATGACTGACTATGACGGAACTACCCAGTATGACTCTGCATCCATATTATATCAACACTGATGGCTCAGTCTACTAATAATGCTTTGTAGTATGTCAGAGGAGACTCACGATGCGGCAATCCGAGGACCTCTGGCTATTCGCACCGCAGTTGTCGTGTCAGGGATCTTCGGATGGTTGCTTACCGTGTCCATGTGTTTTGCATTAATGATTTGGACCAGATTCTAAGCAGTCCTACTGGAATGCCTGCAGCACAGATTTTCCTCAATGCCGGCGGTAAAACGGGTGGAACGGTGATGTGGTTTTGTGATCCTCGTCCAGTTCTTCACTGGATGTTCTGCCATGTTGGCTGATACTCGCATGGCGTACGCATTTTCTCGGGATGAAGCTTTGCCATTTTCAAAGTAAGTCTCTCCCTTTCACCTATCTCCGTGTCTTTGTGTGTGTGCGTTTTGTCTGGCTGCTCACAAGTCAAGGTTTCTGGCGAAAATCAACGGGACGACGCACACGCCAGTGAATTCGGTCTGGTTCGTGGTATTTTTCAGCGCTGTTCTCAACCTTATTGCGATTGGGTCAACCGAGACAGCATCAGCGATTTTCAACATCACCGCTCCGGCGTTGGATATTTCGTATATCGCTGTTATACTAGCTCACCAGATATATCGACATCGCGTCAGGTTCATAGAGGGACCGTTTACTCTCGGACGATGGGGCAAGCCTGTCAACCTGATCTCTATTGCGTGGGTTATTTTCATCAGTGTCGTGCTATTCTTCCCTCCGACGAGACCCGTTACAACGGCGAATATGTGAGTATTTTCTGTCTACCTAGGTACGTTAGTGAGTCAAGTCAGCTCACGTGTTATTCCATATACATAGGAACTATGCCGTTTGTGTGGGCGCATTCATTGCCGTCTTCTCACTATCGTGGTGGTGGCTGTCAGCAAGGAGGTGAGAATAATTTCAGACGTGGGAGGATCTGACGATCTCTCTGACAAAGATAATAGCAAGTACGTTGGCCCACGCACAAGAGACATCATCCAGTCAATTCCGCAGGACGATTTCGATGAGCCGACATTTGACCGCGATCAGCCGCAAGACCCTTTGACTGGCAGAGTTTGATCATCGTCATTCAAATAGATTGAGAAGCGCTGGTAGAGACTGAGCGCGAGCATTAGATTGATTATAAGTCATATTTATTTCCTCGTTGAATTGTCATACAGAGGGTAGTTTAGGTAGTCAGTTGGTTTATTGCAGATGATTAGTTAAGAATGTCTACGAGTTGTATAACCGCGGAGGGAGAATGGATTAGGGTTTGGATGCTCATGTGATGGCGTCCACTCTAAGTCACACTGCGAATGTTGTTCCCTAGTAAAATACAAATATACAAACCCATCTTATTTTGCTAGTAATAAATCCTGCCGTCATCGATTAGAATGCTTCACATTCTGCCTGGGCCAACAACATATTTAGACTTTTCGATGGTTCATCCTTCAGGCAAATAATAATTCATTGAATTGAGTCCCGTGTTGGATACCCTATACGGACAAGACTCGCGCGAAAACTCCATGTTTAGTTAAGCTTAATCCATGGATCTTAATTTATAGTTTCTACTACGTATTGTAGATTATTGCGGAGTATATACACACTAATTCCGGGGCAGAGTTACTGAGCCTATGAGCCATCATCCTTCATTCCAGCCATCCAACGTTAACACGCAGTATTTACCCAAACAGGCAGTTGACGTAAAACTTTCTGCATGCCCGAGATCTGCGTCTAGTGCTGACTGGCATACTACATAGTATATACGTATACATCCGAAGTGGCCGACCAACGAGCTGCGGACATTGTTCAACTTGCAGCGAGGATTATCCACAAACATTAACTATGGGAGAATTCACCCGTGCGGCTTACTGCCTAGGTAACATATAACTACGTATCAATCACTGTGCGGAGTAGTAACTAACTATGTAATATGTAATATAGCATGCTAACCAATGTAGTAACCACAATTCCTTACCGATAAAAAAACCAACAGTTAGATAGCCATCGACGTAATCGGAGTGCTACGTTGGAAAAATAGAACAAAGAAAGATTCAAACAAGGTTAATTTTAGTGCAGTTTCGGGATGCAACGTTTCTTTTTCTTTTCTTTTTTTGTTACCTTTGATCAACGATGTCGGCATTTCAGATCCAGATCCTTCTTGTACGAATAGGTAAGAAACAAATAACTCGATCGCCCTGAATGGATTATAATTAACGCAAGGCAGAGAGAAAGAAAGAGAATAAGAAAGAAGGAAGAAAGAAAGAAAAAGAATCTTCGACAGGAATAGGCAGAGTTCCATCTTGCACTCCGTGTCCGTTCCGTACGCGGGCCCAAACTAAGCCAAACTATGTATGGCATGCAGTTAGTTGAGAAACTCCGTAAACAGAAGTCGTACTCCGTACTTATCCATGCTCAGTGAAAAGCATAAGGATAGTTGCATGCTTAGCATTATGAAGTATAGTTCGTTGCTCCGTACGGAGTACCCGGAATGAGTAAGCAAGGCTTCGCATGCTTAGTTAGTTATAACTACTTGGGTAGCATACGGTTAAATGACTTTGGCTGTTGCTGATTGAGTCTGACTGACTCACTATTTAGAGATCTACTGGTCCATCCCCCTTCTTTGTGTTTGTCTTAAGAATATCGACGGGACCGTGTTTCGGCTGATGATCCGTGTAAGCACTAATAGACGGCCGCATAAAAATACAGATACGATACACGCGCATATGTATTACGCGTCGCGTATTGTTAATTATGATTAGGCTTCGGTGGGGCTTGGCGGGGCTTGGCTGTGGCCCGCCAATGACTAAGCTCGGCCGGCCAATGGGAGCGCGGCAACGACATGCTCGCATATGTGCATTTAACTAGCATGCAAGTATTTGGAACAAAGCCTGGGATATCAGCAGTCAAGTCACTGTGATTATGAATGCTTACGTACATATGTAGTATGTGGGTAGATATGCATATGCAGCAGTTACCTAGGTAATTAACTAATTAATTAGTTGCTTAGTTACTACGGAGTACGAGTGAATGAAATGACCCTGCATATGCAATGTACGCTTATCAGTGCGTTGTGTACTAGCGTGCACTAATCTAATATTAATACATCACTGCATGTTTCTAGACTGCGCCGCCGGATATACACATGCCTACCTAGGTAAGTAACTACATAGTCATACTACCGTAGTAGTTATAACTATGTAACGAGCGATGCATGCTTCTTATGTATCACGTAACAGTCACCTGGGTTCGGTCTGACGAGGAAACCAACAGCCAACACAAAACCAACACTTATACCTTACGATGCATGTATATTTCCGAGGTGGCGGTTGTATGGCTACCTAGGTAGGTATTCTAACAATACTAAGTTAGTGCAGACACATTTCATTCCTTCTAGAACATTCACTTGTTGGGAAATCAAATTTATACGTATTCAATATTTATTCAGTCAATCAGTAGTAAGACAGGGAATCAACCCAGCCAATAACGTACAAAATAAACCAGCAATATCCATAATGCCCTGTGACCTGTAACCTAACCCGACAACCCGCCCATGCAATAATCATCCATAAGCAATGATTCAACGCCGTCCCATGAGCCCGTAGGCTGATATAATATAACCCCGTGTAGAGCAACCACAGTTAAAAATAATAAATAAAAACATGCAAATATATCACTGCTTTCAATTAGATCAAGCAGTAAAACCCGATCCAATTGTCGTAACGCCCGCATATCCTCTCCCCGAATCCGATCTTATCACTGGGAATATCCTTTGGTCCCTCTGTTCGTAAACTGGGGCTACCGTTCAATTTTGAAAAGGGTGTAGAGGCGGGTCCGTTCATCAAAGTCACAATGCTGGGCACAGTCGAGCCTGACCCGGCAACCTCCCGACTATTGGGAGGCGGTAAATGTGACTGACTCGGTGTTAAAGGTTGCATAGGAGAGTGCCGATTTTCCGGTGTCAGCTGTGTTTGGGCCCGCGGAGACATCAGGCGAGGATCGATCTGAACGGACAAGCCGGGCTTCGCAGCATAAGCGGTATCGACGGGCGTAGGGCCAGGCCGCGGTGAACGAGCAAGATAGCCCGGAATACTCGGCGCGGAGATCGTAGCGGACGGTACGGGTGGCGGGAGTGTCGTTTCAAGATGCTGTGGTCGTTCTGATGGTGTAGGAAGCTGCTGGTGCGGAGCAGAAGCAGTAGGAGCGAGAGGAACCTGAGGATGTGGCGCTGGTTGAGCATATGGTGGAGGAGCGGCATTAGCAAGAGGAGGCAGATAATTTGGCCCAGGATACGGATAGTAACGGTTGGCGGAGTCGCCGAAGGGGTTGGAGGCCAACCGTAGAGCGGAGCATAGGATTGCGGGTGGGTGGCACCGTTTCGAGGGAAGCCGGCCATGTGAGGAGATAGTGTCATGGTGCCAGGCATGGGGCCTCGCGTCACGACTGGGAGATTCTGCGGATCAGTGACTGTCGACTCTGGATAGAGACCCTTTTGTGGGCGAATGTGTCGTAACGCTGGGTCGGTAGAAGGCTGGTTCAAGTTGGGAGCAGTTGGATGGGAGCGAGCATAGTAGCTAATGAGATGGAGATGTTGCCTGGTCGAGGTGGTGATGCTGAAGGATTGCTTCATCAGACCATCTGGCTTGTACCGGTAGCCATCCTGGCCATCCTCGGGTCATCCCGGTCATCGTCGCTGTTCCTCGACTATCGGGTGTCTTGCCTGCTCGCGAAGTCGAAACAGCACCGCCACGCTTGCCTTCCATCTCCCGGTACGTCAAAAGCTGCCAGATACTCGACTGGCACTCCACGATTTGCCGTCGGTCCATCGTCGCATGCCTGCTTCCCTTTCGTCCCACACAAAGACAGATCCTGATTTAATGGCCTGGCGTTCCTTTTCTGAGAGGCGGCGCTGCACGCGAGGGAGGAGTCCAAGGCGGCAGGCCTCGAATAGAATGATGGCGTCCGCGGGTGTGCGGACGAGACCGTGGTAAGTCTCCATTTGCAAGGAAGAGAGCCTTTGCTCCGGGTTCGATGAGGCTCTGTCACGTCGTCTGGATCTGTTGTCTTCCCTGGGTCTAAGCGTGTTTTGTTGTTTGCGAAGTTAAGTGTACGTCGGAAGGAATGGAGAAGGAGAGCTAACAAGGGGAGTTGGCATAAAATAAGAAACGGCAGGGGCTCTCGGATATCAATCAGATCGATGCCTCCATGTGGGTATGTATGATACGTACGTCACCAAAACGGGCCCATGCAGGTATTAGCTTTTGTAGGGGGCACGGCGTATGGTACGGTACGGTATTGGGCTAGTTCACATCAAGCAAGGCCCAAGCATAACTCAACTTACTACTTTTAGTGGAGTCAACAATGCGGCGCAGCGCGTCAAACGAATAAAAAAAGAATGAAAAATGGAAAAATGGAAAAAAAGTTCAATGAAAGAAGCAGTGGGGCAAGCCTAAAACAAGGTGACTAACTTGTCCTGAATCCTTGAGAAGTCGACACAGAAATAGAGTGAAACCTGGACGGGAATAAAAATAAAATAGATGCGTTATATTACCTAGGTACTATCAACAGCAACAAAAAAAGAGTATAAACAAAAATAGCCAAGGGCCGAGGAGTCAGGAATGCAGAAACTTCTTCAATAGTGCTGGAGAGTATAACTTCTTGTCTGAGAGCCGGAAATAATAGAATAAAGAAAAATGTTTCAGGCCGGATATGCAGTACATAATAAGATAAGATCAGTGCTAGCCGGCTCCACAGCCGCCCAGATGGTAAGATTTTAGATTTGCCTGGTACAGACCTTTGCAAGTTTGGATAGTATGGATACCCTGATAGAAAGGCTTGGTATGGATGCGTGGGTTGATTTAAGAAATTTCACACAGAAGTCCAAGAACGGGAGAACCAAGGGACGGCGTGGAAACTTCGAAATTAATACGAAAATTACTAAATCCTAAATGGTACGGAGCAGTTAGTATAAATTAAACTTATTAAAGTATTTGTATTTGTGACGATCCACATGTCGGCTATTATGATTAATGTTGATTGAATCATCTTTTACTTGATTTGCCTGGTCGCCGTGTGCCGGACACCGCCACAGCCAGGAGGCTCGAGAGTACATGGATATGTTGCACCCTGCATTCCTGCTTAACTCCGTGCATTACTCAACAATAATTGCGATACTATCATATATTTTGCTGCGCTGGTAGTTACAGTTCTACCGGCACAATAGTGCCGTGAAAGGTACTTCAAAATAAGGGTCCTACCCACATTATAAGCATACTACGAGTCTATCGAACGAGTGACTTTCTCGGAGTGCTGCCATACTATTGTCGATAATGGACAAGAGAATGTACTAACATCATACATGGAATATGGAACATCCCGTACGTCCTGTCTAGGAGAAGAAGTATGAATGCGCGGAACGAGTCAGGTTGACATGACCGCATTCCCTAGCGGGCGCGGTGAAGCTTAAGCTTAATCCAACACGAGGCATTAAACTAATCCTTATCCGTGCTGTGCATGTTCATAATTTATTAATTCACCACAGTGCCACCGTTAGTCATGACCCGCGCTCAGTCGTGGTCCATGCTCGCCAAGGCGAGGCCACCTAAGCCTATATGCCACAGCTGCAGCATAATACATATACTAGTTAGAGGCGCAGATAGTTAACTATTATAGTCAGCCGATACGAAGCCCGAGCGTGAATGATCGAATAGAGTTGTCGGATCCAGCGGTAAACGGCGCCTTGGCAGCAGCGAATCTGGCGCAACTCGTCTACGAACAGCCGCTATTGGTGCATTCGATGTATATACGCTATAGTACGTATAATTATATTGGCTACGTACGTTGCATAATACATATAGGATAACATATAGCATTCTAGAAGACGGGGCGTAATCGGCTGAAATGACTGATCCAGTTTCCGTACTAAATAGTAAAGTAAAACAATTAAAGTTGTGGAGGCTAAAGTTGATCCTTTGTGTACGAGCGGCTGGCTAAAATTACTGTATTGGTCAGTCTCTGATTCAGAGTACATAGTTAGTACGTAGTTTCATAACTACTCCAGAGCATGTAGTTACTATGTAGCATCTTACTATCTGTAGCTGTCGTCGAGCTAGGGCTCCGCGAGCTCACATGCTCGATGATCGCGTAAGCAGCGCACACGACACACGTCATGCCCAGAGGCACTAACCAGAAAGGACTAGCGGCTCATATAAAGTATGCTTAGTTAGCCTTAGTAAGAAACTTAGATTTGAGCTAGGCTCTATTGGGCTAATTCTCTTTTTTCCTTTTGCACGGAGGACGGAGTTGCTCTCACGCGTACTTCTTACTTTGTACGGAATACTTCGTATCCAGCAGCTTACGTTGCGAGATCGATAAAACTACGACTGCAACAAAGAAGCCGTGGATCGGCAACAGGCAATAATATAATGTCAGTCACCTCCGAATACTCGTTAAACAGGTGAATGATTGATTACTTGATTCGGAAATCCAAGACTTGTAGTATAGTAGTGTTCATCATGCGTACGCCAAACATTCTTAGCCCCTTCATGGGGCCTGACTGACTCAGTTGAGTGTGTTCGGGAATAACTAAGTTGGAGGGAGCCATAGTGGATCTATCATCCTATGTTTCCAGCCAACAGGATTAGAGATTACGGGCCTGCCAAGCATAATTCCTCCTAGATGTCTCATGAATTAAGCATAAAGTTAGAACCGATTTATCCATTGCATCGTCGCATTTAAAACACACCCAATACTCCTTGCTTACCTAGATTGGCGCTGATAGATGCCTAGAAAGGTAGCTACTCGGAAAACGATTGCCTGCTAACCGTTGCTAAGCAGCTGGCGCCGGGTAGTAAACGAATAGGATGACTTGATGTTTGTTATGGTAGTTAGCCAGTGCACGCCGCTGAGGGATCACTATGTATTATGTACTATGTAGCCCCCACAGGATTACGCACTCAGTCTCACTCAGCTTATATCTGCGGGCTTGTCTCCGGCTCCATATATTACTACGTACAAAGTTATGGACTTCTAACTTTAGTAGTAGTTACGGAAGTTATACGAGCCTTTGAAATTGGAAGGAAGTTGGGGTATACCGACGGTCCTACGGAGCACTAAATACGTACTAGCCGTCATTTAATAGCTCAATTATGAATTTTATCGCAGTTAAGGTTTAAGTATGATCAGCCACACCTTTCTTGGGTGGTCTTGAACGTTGAATGTCTTGCCAACGTCGTACAATGAGGCATCCATCGTCCTGCCACCGATTACAACTGTTGGCAGTGACTATCTTATATAACCTTGGAACAATCTGGTCCCTTGCCGATACAGCTCTACGGAGCAGGAATATAGTGAATTAACCGCCTCGCATAATAATACTACTAGGATACTATGGATTAATTATATCGACGAACAACCCTACCAAAAGTAGTCTAGCGCTTCCTGACGGATAAGTTTATTTCTCTTGAGGAACACCACGGGGTATGCTATTTCCGTGTTTTATAACTATACTCCGTACATACCTACCTAGGTAGGTACATATGTACTCCGTACACAGAAACTTTAGCGACGTACAGTGTACACCGTTTTATACCTGTTTGGCCCGCTACTTACTTTCAATCCCACCATAATCTGCCTGTATCACAATGGCTAACCTTGCATTCACCGGGGATGTCGATCAAATCATCAATAGCCGTTGGCTTACGGTTTACCTAGGTACGGAATAGTAAGTTAGTTAAATCTAACAATTCTGTATACGTAACCAACTAGTTAGTTACTCCGTACAGCCTGTTATAGACAGAGGATCTTGTACATTGTATCAACAAGATTAAGATATCAATACTCTAACTGTAGAACTGGCCAATCCGCGTCTCAATTCCCCTGTAGATTCGTATTCCCAATCAGGTAATGCAAATGCCGGTTCCACACAGGATTAGGCTATTTTAGTTCTCTCCGTACCCACGTCAAATAGATTTAATTTTTAATTTCTAACTTTTATTTCTCTTTTATTTTTTATTATTTTAAGCTTGAAGTCAACTTTCGACTTTCGAGTCCAGCCGGGGCTTTTCCCCAACAGGGAAAGCTAAGCGGCGGCGTAGGACATGCATAACGCTGCAGTGGCTGCACTAGCTGCAGGAGGCGAATATTACTGTATCTTGCTAGCGTAAATGTCATCTAAAAGAGTGGTGAATGGAGGTTGCTTGTACCCTGCACATACAGTCAGCGTACACTGTACACTCAGCCGAAAACCTCCAGACTTGAGCAAATCACACAACCGGTTATTCTTGAAATTAAATACTCACCTGCTACCTTGTTATAGTAAACTATCGTAAATGGAAATCTCAATTTTGATGCGGGAACCAGCTGGATACCTGAAAGCTAAGGGAGCAAAACATTTACTACCAAGGGTCAATGGGACTGCGCTTTACTATTCATGGCTAGCCTGCGGCCGAAAGGGTTAAACTCTGCTAAACCCTAACCAGCTAATTAAAGCCCTAGAAAAAGTGAAAATAAAATATTTTTGTTTAGACTTGAAGCTATCTAAGACTAAGTCAATATTTGATAACGACCCCGGAATATTCCAAATCATGACGCGAATGGACTGCCTTTCACGGCAGAGGCTTTCGAGCAGTTACTCTGTGACACTGTGTATACTAGGTCTAGTTACTCTTTATCGTCAATCCAGCAATTCAGAGCCCGGTTTCTAGTGCGCAGTAACGGTTAGTTAAGTGAATACAAGAACAACCTAGGGCTTACGCATACGTCATGCCCCAATAGGGCAGAATCGATTAGCGTGCCAATAGGGAGAAGCGGATAGCCATGTGGAAGATTGGGTTTGTTGAAAGGTTATCTTAAGTTGGAGCTTCCTCCGAATGTACCCGTACTTCCAATAGCTTATCTATTAGCTAACATCTGTTAACATGACATTGCATTGAGTATATTGAGTAATACTGCTCATGCTGAATAGTAAGTATATACACTTGCCAGTTCAAACTGAACAGTTCCTAGATCTTACGGAACTTGTAACTATATTTCAGCTCGACCCTTAACTAACTATACTCTAAACTCCGGACCTCCGGACCTCCGTTCTCCGTTCTTTGTACGGCCGGGGCCGGGGTCACTTTCAGGCTCACGTTCCTCCTGTCCGAGACTCTTAAACCAATTTTGAATTAGGTCAAGCAATGGAGCAAGCTAAAAGCTTACCAACAATTTACAAATTACATTCGTGGCGTGCGCGGCCGCGACGAGACCGCACCAACAAAAGCAGACCGACGATCCATGTTGACTTCGATAGGCAGCAGACAGCATGCATGCGTTCATCCAATGTACAGACTGTACCAATAAATAGCAAGTATGGTGGTTACATTTACCTGCTGAACCGTGCTTTGTGCGTGTCAAATTGTCAAAATTAGACTCACTGACAGTAGATAGTTAACTATAAAACTGACTTGATTCTTAATAGTAGTCGCCGACTAGTGAATCCCAGTGCCGAGCTTACGGAATGATGCCAAGTGCTCACCCTTGCACACAACGTATGTACGGAGTAGTTAACTAGTTGATTTATTTCATAGTTAAAGTATGATTTAACCCTCGTAACCGTATTACCGTCTACTCTTCAGGCTTCTAGAAGAGTTAGTTACACCAACAACCAACACTCCATAGTTACATAGTTTGTATTTAACTATGAACAAAGGCGACCTAGTATGCTCCGTGCCAAGTCAACTGTTAACGCAACCAAGCTGAAGTTTCTAATGCATATTCCGACACTCGTCGTACCTAGGTATCGAGAGAAACCCCCGTAAGTAGAATGGCCGGATAGGTCATGTTTCCGCAAGGATGTAGCTCGTCATTCTATATCAGAGATTTTTTTAAAAACAGTACTGACTGCTTAATCCCATTCCTCGGAATGACTTAGGGAAATGCTGCGGCTTTCAAGAAGCTTTGTCACATACCAATCATGTAAGTTACGTGCGTAGTTAGGGTTTTGCTTTGCTTTAGTTCTTCTATCTTGAGTAGACCAATTTGGATCGCTTTCAAATGTCCCCAACGCTCTTTGAGCCAAGACTGTCACGGCGTTTTCTTGTTTATTCGTAGCTTACACACGACCACTAATTGATTAATAGGAAGAATTTAATCAACGACTATCGAGGATTGTACTTGATATATGAGCAGTTGCATTTTTATTGTATACATATACGTATCATCAACTGGAGGAAACCATCTTTAACGGTCACGCTTCACTCCTCAAGCATCATCCACTAGATACCCCATGATGAGCATTGCCTATGAGGGAATTAACTAATTCTCCGGATCTAGCGGCTTAGTACCATCTCAATCCGTGCGAATTCTTCTTGATGCCTTGACCTTGACCTTGGCCCAAAGCAAAACCAAAGGGCTTACCTTGGCATTCCCGACTGATGCCAGCTCGTTTCCTATTGACACCCCGTTCTGACAAGGGGAGATCCAACTTTCAAGAGAGCAAGATTTACAATTGTATGAAGTAAGTCCGATCTATCAGATAGTTTTACTTTGCTTCCTTCACATTCTATTCTTGTCCAACTATTTCAATGCATCCAGCCGGGTTCAGGAATGTTATTAACGTCAGGTGTATGCAAGTAGGAGATCCACTCAACTATGTCATTGGTGTAAATGTGTAAAAAATTAAATAATTCGAGGGCACCACCAGTAATGTGTGCTTGTAGGTCAGGAGGACAGTGAAAAGAGCAATTTGTGGCTTGAAGCTAACTGTTTTTGCTATCCAGATGTGAACTGGAGGTGTGAAGACTGGAGTTTTGAACTGCAATTTGATGCGAATCCAAGTTATTGAGCAATCTAATGAAGGATTAAGAATTCCAGCTTATGTAGGTAAGTTACACAGGGTAACTAGATGATATCTACCTTATATGATAGTTCACTTCAAGAGAGTTGAGGAAGTTGCCCAAAAAAGAAACTGGCCCTTGTCATATCAAGAAAAATGAAATGACTATAAATAAGCTGACACATCTGGTAAGTGGTCAATCCGGTGGTCATCAATATTGACTGACGCTTGTTCCTCGACAGTTTTCCTTCTCAATCTGATGATCCCTAACAGTTCTAGGATGTGCTGCTGTCATTGATCCACACCTCATGCAATTTCCTGAGAGAATCCAAGAAGTCAATGTAATTGCAAATTACGTCGCATTCCGTATATCAGTTGTCTTTACATTTCCTGACACGAATCCGAGTGTTAGCAGCAAGTGGGATTGGCTTGTATCGGACCATCAATCAAAGAAAGACAAACCAGAACTCAATCGAAGTTCAACATCCAACCAAGAATCAGTTGACCAGTCTGACAGGCAAGAGAATATCTACCAGCTACCATGCAGCTATCTGGTAAGATGAATAACCTCCACTGAACATTGAGCGTTGCTAATATTCAAATAGTCGAGAAAGATAATCCACCGCCCAGAAAACGTCGGAAGATTGAAGAAGAGCTTTCCAACTGTTGCTATCTGACCGGGCAGGATATTGAGAACAAGAACATTGGAGGAATAGGATCGTTTTGCAGCAATCACCAAGAAGAAACAAGTTTCATATCGATTCCATCAATCAGCGACCGATTGAGTATAATATTTCAACACTGGGATTATCATCTGACAGCAAGATTATTAAAAATCATTCTCAAGCCCACGGGCAAGAAGATATTGTACATACAGACCCACACTCGATGAAGAATTTCGTAAGCCCGCAGGCAGCAGACATCAAACCACCTCAATCGACTAGATATAGCGAGAATCAGCAGCGATGGGAGCCATTTGTTGGAGGAAGATATGATTGGACATATCGCCCAGTATGGAACTTACAGAAGCCACCTCGGGTTCACGTCCGAAGCAGTTCTGCATTTCCGGAATCAGTTGGCATACGTATAAACAAAACGTTTATACCGGAACAGGTCAATTTGACAGGAGGCGGAGGGGATTTCTCAGCCCCTTTAATGGATGCTCCCAGAAATGCGCTACTTCACAGCATTGCGCAAGACATGTGGGATTCTGAAGATGTCCCTGCTGAACATTTAGGCGAACGAGTCCCTCTCCTCCGAAGAATCCAAACACAATCATTACCAGGGACAGGGACAGATGATGGAGTCAACGAAGGCCGCCAACATATTGGTAGGCACAAGAATCTTTGGTTCGTGGCAGTAGCTCTCTTGACGGGGATATTCTTGTGTCTCTTCTTGTATGCTTTTAATATCATTAGTTGACCGCAAGATGTTGTGACCGAATCGAGATGAGGACTCTCGTTTGGCTGTGTTTGAAATTTGTAATCTTGTTCCATAGCCTGGTCACAAAATTTAATTGTTGGCTATAGGTCGCGTAGATGATCTTTTAACTCGACGTCGTACAGTGATGTTGAACTTGTACGTATGGGCGGGATGCAAACAGTGCAAACTCCTCAGCAAACTACAACGCAAAGAAGCACGCCCGCGGAACTCTTGCGATCTTAAAGCTCTGAGCAATAATTAATCTACTCCATCCTTGCGGTGATATTTCAGCACCGGACTGACGAGCGCGTTGGTCGGCGCCATCAGGTGCCCGTCTTCAATATGTTTACATTCACGCCCCTTCTGGGGCTCAGTTCTCTTCGTCGAGAGCGTCCCAGTCGATCCTTGAGCTTGAAGGTGGAATCAAGATTCTTGTCGATGTTGGCTGGGACGAGACTTTCGATACCTTGGAGCTGGCCGAGCTAGAAAAGTAGCCAAAATCCGGTCTTTCCTTTCAAGGAATCTCTTGAACTAACGCCTCTCTTTACTGCAGACATATTCCCACGCTCTCCTTGGTACTATTAACCCACGCAACGATATCTCACCTCGGTGCTTTTGCGCATTGCTGCAAGATGTTCCCGCTGTTCAATCAGATCCCAGTATATGCCACCGGTCCGGTCATCTCGCTTGGGAGAACGCTACTCCAAGACATGTACGCATCGGCGCCCCTTGCCGCGACCCTTTTACCCAAAGCATCACTATCTGAGCCCGGAGCATCTACATCGGCAGCGTCCGCAGCGGCAGAAACAGCGTCTGCAGAAGGAATCGAGGAGAGTCGCAGTACTCTAGCTACATCTGGCAGGATCCTTCTTCAACCGCCAAATGCCGAAGAAATCGCTCGGTATTTCTCGCTTATTCACCCGCTTAAATATTCGCAACCTCATTCTCCTCTCTGTTCGCCATTCTCTCCTCCACTTGACGGCTTGACTTTGACTGCGTACAGCGCCGGTCACACAGTGGGAGGAACAATATGGCATATTCAGCATGGCATGGAGTCTATCGTCTACGCTATAGATTGGAATCAAGCGAGAGAATGTGGTAGCAGGCGCTGCCTGGTTTGGAGGCACCGGCAATGAAGTCATTGAACAATTGCGCAAGCCCACTGCATTGATTTGTAGTGCTAAGGGTGGAGACAAAATTGCGCCTCCAGGCGGCTTGCAGAAGCGAGATGCACTGCTTTTGATATGATCCGCAGTAGCCTTGCAAAGGGCGGATCTGTTTTAATCCCTACAGATACAAGTGCTCGGGTCCTAGAGCTGTCATACGCGTTAGAACATGCTTGGCGTGATGCTGCGGACTCTGAGGATCACGAAGATACGTTCAAAAATGCCGGGCTCTACTTGGCTGGAAGAAAGGCACACAGTACCATGCGCCTAGCTAGAAGCATGTTGGAATGGATGGACGAGGGTATAGTCAGGGAGTTTGAGGCCGTTGAGGGAGGCGATTCAGCCACGGCAGGTCGAAGTCACAAGAGAACCGACAGCCAGGGCCGCAATGCCCCTCCGGATTCGCGAGATAAACAGTCCTCCAAACTGGGACCTTTCACATTGAAGCACTTGAAGATTGTTGAGCAAAAAGAAAACTGGAGAAAATCATAGCCGACGGAACCCCAAAAGTTATAATTGCCTCAGATACTTCGCTAGACTGGGGATATTCAAAGAGACGTTCCGTCATCTGGCGCAGGGCTCGCAAAATTTAATAATCCTGACTGAATCACTTCCAATCCGGTATCAGATCGATGAACCGGAGCAGACAGAGAAAATGACGCTTGGCCAAATGATCTGGCGATGGTATGAAGAGAGGAAGGATGGAGTGGCTATGGAAACAACCTCGAGCGGAGAACTACTTGAGCAGGTACACTCGGGGGACGAGATATTTCAGTGATGGACGTAGAACGGGTCCCGCTTGATGCGGATGAGCAGGTACTCTATCAACAATATCTTGCAACCCGAAGGCAAATCCAGAATACATCCCAGGCACGGGAGATTCCAATATGGATACCGCCGCGGATGCCCTTGATGACGGGGCGAGTGCAACGTCATCCGAGGATTCCGAGTCAGAACAGCAAGGAAGGGTGCTTAACTTCTCGACTTCATTAGCACATTCTAATCGAAGTAAGATTGGCTTGAGAGATGAGGATCTAGGCGTTAACGTTCTTTTGAGACGTAAGAATGTTTTTGATTATGATGTCCGCGGAAAGAAAGGACGTGAGCGCATGTTCCCTATGTTGCTCCCAGGAAACGCGGCGACGAGTATGGCGAATTCATCCGCCCCGAGGAGTATCTGAGAGCAGAAGAACGCGAAGAAGCAGCAGATATTCAACAGCAATCTTCTGGGCCGCAAAGCGAAATGAGGCTTGGGCAGAAACGCCGCTGGGATGAAACAGGTCAGAAAGGTCCTACCGGGAGTACGATTAAACGCCAAGCACTTTCTCAAGAAGGAGGTCTGGATGACAATGCGGAAGAACTCGGTCTACGCGATGACCTGGCTGTTGGCATCGACGGTGCGGACCTATCTGACAACGAGCTTGACGAAGCGCCATTTGAAGGACCTGCCAAAACAGCGTATCAATACTCCACTGTCACCGTGAATGCCCGCATTGCATTTGTTGACTACATGGGCTTGCATGACAAACGAAGTCTTGAGATGCTGATTCCTCTTATCCAGCCCCGCAAGCTGATTCTTGTGGGTGGCGTGAAAGAGGAAATAGAGACCCTTGCTGCCGAATGTCGGAATTTGCTTGCAGGTAAAGATGGGGCGGATCAATCCGCAGCTGTTGATGTCTTCACACCAAGAAATGGGGAAGCAATCGATGCCAGTGTTGACACCAATGCCTGGGTAGTGAAACTGAGCAACAACCTGGTTAGACGACTTAAATGGCAGCATGTACGGAGCCTTGGTGTCGTAGCTCTAACTGCCCAGCTTAAGCCACCGGAGAGAGCTGCCGCCGAAGACATCAATGAAAAAGCCAATAAAAGGCAAAAGTTGCTGGAAAGTGAGCCAGACGCAGCCCTGACCCCTGTTGACGGTGTTAGTGGCTCATCAGCTTCGACAACCGATGCGTATCCTATTCTGGACGTACTTCCGGCTAATATTGCAGCTGGAACTCGCTCCATGGCTCGTCCGCTGCACGTGGGCGATCTTCGGCTTGCGGACTTGCGAAAACTCATGATATCCGCGGGGCATAAAGCAGAATTTCGCGGAGAGGAACGTTGCTAATCGACGGCATGGTAGCAGTCCGCAAATCTAGCACGGGGCTATTGAAGTTGAGGCCGCAGTGCAGACTTTTGCATCAGAACGCAGGGGTGCTGGCAGCTTTCTAGCTGTGAAACGTAAGATATACGAAGGTCTAGCAGTCGTTGCAGGTGGCTAACCAAATCATGTATCATAACAACAATGTATACTATGACATCAAATATCACATGAATTCACGAGCGGATCACAAAGACATTTTCAATTCCTACCGAGATTATCCTAGTCAGAGTCACAATCACGAGGGGTTCGGCGTGACACACCGTTCATCCAAACGAGCTGGAATAAAGAAACAGCCTTGAAGACTCATTAACAAATAAAGAAAGTCATGACGCTTACAAGTAGTCCCATTCAGTATTTCCCTCTACGACTTAGGCAGAGTCATCGCGCGGGAGATCTATAAGTACTGACAAAATGGCACTCCCTGTTTCCAAGTCTCTACACCACGCAAATTTGAAGACAGTGATCGGTCATTACCTAGCGGTCTACAGGATCTTAGCTCGTGACATATTGATCACTGCTGTGCCCTGCAGACGACGACATGCCTTCATATCGCTATAGCTACACATATAACTTCTCCAAATCGACACCTGTCGACGATGAGTCACCAAGGCATCAAGAAGACTCGACGAGACACCGAAGGTCACGCCACAGAAAATCATCTTCGAGTGTTGTCGAGTCCACGTCGAGAAAGAGTAATGAACCTCTGCGGCCGTTGTATCTGATTGTGAATAAGTTTTGTAACGGCAGTTGGGTAAGCTTGACCACTTTTCATTTATTCATGAATGGACGATCTCTTGCTGATAGGTCATAGCACCAGGAGCGGGATAATGGGGCAGACATTCGCATAAAGAGGATAGAGAGCATCGTGGCAACAGAGACCAGGATGGCCGTCACGGGAGAAACAGAGCTGATACCGCCAATTCTCGTGAACATCTCTCATCGTCCTCGTCGTCGTCGTCATCATCACCAACGACCCCACCGCATTGTGTGAAAACAAACACAATGCCTTCTATATATTCATTTGGTGAGAATGATAGACGTGCATCGCACTACCGGAGTGAAAGGAAACATGTCTCCGACTCGCCCAGCTTTCCCACGTCATACCCATCACCCCGATGCCACCGCCGCCATATACAAGCGACGAGTTTTTCTATAATAAATACGGAACATCAGCCTTTGGATATCCTCCCCTTCCTCTCCGAATATGCCGACTCCATGTGGTGTGACCTCAGGTGGTGGAGATGTGGTAACCGGTGCTGGTATTGCTTCTCCCATGGCTACTCTACCGGTTGCCTGCTCTGCTCGTTGTCACGGCTCATCTCTCCCGCCATGTCCATGTGCTGGGTGGTTCGAGCGTATATACCCATGTCAACCGTGCTACTGCTTTGCTTACTAGTTGTTCTTCACCTGTTCGCCTGGGCTGTCAAGAGACCAGAACAGACCTCTGGAGGGAAATGGGGAATACAGGTTTAGTCTTTAAAGACGTGAACTGAGGGACTACTAGTACCATGGCTATGTGTGACAATAATGTCGCTACGACTACTATCCTGATTATAGCTAGCCGTCTCGATATGCCTTTCTAAATTTTCTCTGACTAATTCATGTCGTAAATTTCCCAGTAATAAAGGGAATTGCGGAATTGCCTCTAAGATAGTTTCTTCGAATACGTATTAAGTTATGTATGAACCGATCATTTCGGTTCGTTCCTCCCTGGATGCGGCATCAGCGGGACCTCGTCCTCATCGTCCTCGAAGTCATCGCCGATATCAAACACCTCTGCGTCCGCTATATCATCCAAATCTTCCTTTGGCACAGCTTGGCCGCGCGCTAGCCCCTTGCGATGGTTGTGCTGTAACAATATGTACCCATAGCCCGCAATCTCAGCACACCAGATCATGAACCAGCCCAACAGGCCGAGGAAAGACCAATTTCGGAAGTACATCCCCAGACCAACGTTAAAGGTACCAAGAAGAAGAATTGCGCGTCCAAGCCACCGATGTACAACAGTAAAGATCGTCTGTCGGCGCATCCGGACGAAGTCGATGTGATGCTTGTAGCCTGCGGCAGCCTGGATAATCAAGGAGCAGATAACAACCAGACCGATGATTTTGTGTGCGCCGAAATGCTTTGAGCGCATGAACATGTATAGCCCGCTGCTGAGTGCTAGAACGGACGCGGATAATTGTAGTACCCAGTGATATTTGAAAGAGCGAAGGAGCGGAAGTCGAATAGTCACACTCCCAACAGCAAACAAACCCATGAAAGAGAATGTCATGATAATACCATGAACACGAACAGCAGTGAAGAAGCCCTCTGTTTTGGTGCGTGGCGAGTAAATCCAATGGTTTTATTACCTTGAATAGATGGTACCGGATCCTGTGCATCATTTGCCAGCTCTGCGAGGTTCATATCTCCCCAGGCAACGCCTGAATAAGAATGCATCTCCAAATTGGTGTATTCGTCGGCGGAAGGGAAAACTTGCTTTATGTTTCCGGCATAGATGTATGGGGAGATTCCCTTATCGTAGAGCTCCGGCGACCAACAACCATAGCAAGCTAATTGGGCTATATAATTATTGTCCGAAGCAGTCGCTTCCAGAACAGCCACTTGGCCCGTGACGTTAGACTCCGGAAGAACCTCGGGCATGAAATGACCGTCTGCAGTGCGAAAACTGGTTACGAGCGATTCCCTATCCTGGTCGGCATAGATAATGAACATCAGAGAATCCTTCATCTTGCTCCCAAGCCCGACGGCAAACCAGCCTCCATCTTTGGATGGTGTTGTTGATAGCGTCAAATAGAGATCTTGGACATTTGTTGTCTCGTTATGCTTTCGCGTCACGGCGAAACAGAATTGAGGGTCGGATTGGCAGTACTGAATGCCCGCTGCAAGGGTGGACGAAATCAAGATAGGCAACAAGAGTAGCACGGCACAAAGCATGGCCTTGGATATGTGTAAATGGGCCATCTTGCGTGTATATACCCTCCTCCTTTATCTTCTCACTACTCGCGCTCTTCTTCCTGACTGTTCCTCACTCCTTCCACCGATCAGCGCCTCTGGTGGAGACTATTTTCGGTCCGCGCTTGAGATGCTCGGCCCTTCGTTAATTGATAGATAGTAAAAGCCGGCGAGCTTAAAATAGACCGGGAAGTTCAAGAAATTACGCTGTGGGCGAAACTTGACAGTGTAAAATGTTTCAATTGAGTGCGGATGAGTACGTGGTCAGACCGTCAGACTGTGCGGGGAAGAGCTCACAGCCAATCAGGGCTGGGGCTGTGAGGAACAAACTAAATATGATTGGCTGATTGATTGATTATGTAAGACGCTGCTTATCAGATCCGCGACCCCACAAAACGATCGGATCTGATGCTTTCATTGGCCAGTGTGATAGACGCCCTGTGACAATCTAAACCCTAAAAGTCAGAGACTTTGTTTTAAATTTTGGATATAAAATCAAAATGTCACGTTCAACTTGTCTTTTCAAGATTTCCTCAAACTTGGGTGTACGGAATCAATTATAAATATACACTCCGCGCCCAAATGGCCCACCCACTCATCACAATTGAGAGCAGAGGCTCCAGCAATGGCATAAATTTGAGCTCATTGATGACTCACGTCTCAATGTCAGACGCGAGAACAAGAGCACTCAAACCAAATACAGCCGAAAGCATATCTCACATTGATCATACCAACAATGCACAGACTGCAGATAACCAAATGACGCCCTCGTCTTCAACCGCAGAGGCAACCGCCGAAACAGCAGTAGCAAATGACCTCGGCGACATTTCAACTTGGCGATTGGTTAATATTATCCTGGCCGTAGCTGGAATTAGCTTTCTTGCCTCTTTCTCTACTGGTGTACTCACGATTGGTATTCCGCGCACCGCGCTGGATATTGGGCTTTCGGAGGATCTGATACTATGGTAAATTCCAGCTTCTCAGATTTTACTACAAATGATTCTGATATTGACCTTCGCTCGGTAGGCCTTCTTCGGTTTACTCGTGGGTTTTCTCTGAAATATCCCATTTTCATGATACTTAAGCCCTGTGCGCTAACAGGCAATAGACTGGCAAGTGGCTCTTGTCTCCTGCTCGCAGGATCCATCGCGGACGTTGTTGGCAATCGAATGTTGAACATAGTTGGCTGTCTCCTAGTAGGGTGCTTCATGATGGCATGTGGACTAGCGCGAACAGGAATTGAGCTGATCATGTTCCGCGCCTTACAAGGAGTGGCCGTATCGCTCTGCTTGCCTACATCGGTAGCTATTGTTTCCAACGCGGTGCCCGCGGGACGCAAACGAAACATTTGCTTCTCGATCTTGGGGTTTGCTCAACCAACTGGGTTTTCTGTTGGCTTGGTTCTGGGAGGTGTCATGCTTGATACTATCGGGTGGCGATACGGGTATTATATAGCGGAGGGTTGACGCTTGCCCTATGTGTGATCAGTATATGGGTTTTACCAGCGGATCATGCAACTGCTGGACGAATCGATTTTGTGAAACTGGGCAAGGAGGTCGATTGGATTGCAGGTTTTATGTCATGCGCTTGCCTATCCATGTTTTCGTACATTCTGGCGTAAGTCCTGCTTTCTCTTCTTTCGGGGACGAAACGAAATAAGAGGAAAAGAAGTAGGGGTTTGTACTGATAATGTCTCCGCCAGAGAGTTGACGAGTAATACCTCGAATATCAAAAATCCGGAAACATCGTCATGCTAGTGATCTGCACCTGTCTCGTGCCCTCATTTCTATTCTGGGAACAGCGTCAAGAACGACTCGGGAGACCAGTATTAATTCCGAACTCGTTGTGGCGAAACAGTGTATTCACAAACGTGTGCGTCATGGTCTTGTTTGCATGGGCCGTAATTAACGTGATGGAAATGTATTGCAGTTTATTGTAAGTGGATCTTTTGCTCCTTCTTCAGCTGAAGCATCTAGCATTTCTAACTGAAAAGAAAAAGTTTCCAAAATGTCCAAGGCCTCTCGGCACTTGATGCCTCGCTTCGCATCCTGCCTAGCATGATCATAGGCTCAATCTGCCAACTAAGCACAGGACTGCTAGTCCATCGGATATCGACATTTTACTTGGTAGTTGGCTCCGTACTGCTCAGTGCCGGCGGCCCTCTGCTCATGGCAGTAATCAACGTTCAATGGCCGTACTGGTACGACGCCTTCTTTGCACAGTTACTTGCTCCACTGAGTGCCGACATTCTTTTCACGGTTGCTCTGTTGGTGATTTCCGACGTGTTCCCGCCGCGCACTCAGGCTCTCGCAGGCGCGATGTTTAATACTGTTTCTCAATTTGGGAGCTCGCTTGGTCTAACCATTATGGCTGTCATTTCGTCTGCAGTTACGAGGCATGCTGCCGCTTTATCCTCCGATGGTGACGATGACGACTCTTCGGCAGCTCTTTTGATGGGTTATAGAGCTGGGTTTTGGGCTGCGTTTGCTTGGATGATGTTTGCGTTTTTGATTGGGGCTTTCGGGCTACGGAGGATCGGCAAGGTTGGAGTGAAGCGAGATTAATCTATTCTAACTAGGAGATGTGTTGGGCATACATCTGAACATTCAGATACATGCACTTGTGCTTCGTGATATACTTAAGTCTACCTAGGTACTACGTAGTCAATGACGCTTTTCATTAGTTGTACTAGTAGGAAGTCTTTCCCAAGCCCTACCTAAATCTAAATATACATGTATATATACTTTCCAGCGCGCTGTACAGACATATGTAGTACATTCGATAATAGACAAAAATAAAATATGGGGACCCCGCTTTTTCTGTACTCCATGCATTAGTTAATTACTTCTATGGAGAATCACTTGGCATCCAGCTTGCCTTTCAACACCTTGCCTCGCCCCGGGTCGTATCGGAATACTGTATTTATGTTAGTATGTAGCATGTTACACGCATACTACTCCGACTCCGCGCATAGTTAATTACTCATGAATAATATCATAGACTAGTCAAGTTATAGTTGCTGCTCCGTAATTTCGGTGAGTAAGTTTTCATTCATATCTGATGGACTCGGGAATAACGACACAGACCGTAGACGGCACACCCTAGGCTACCTAGTATAGTCTATGTTAGCGGTGAAGTTTGGGGCCTTCAACCCGTGTCTGGAGCCAATTAATTGGATGAACCCAGGGCCATGTTTCGCGTAAATAAGAGACTGGGTCGGGGAGCATTGATCAGCACAGGTCACATGGACGTATGTACGAGTCAGCTTTGGCTGAGCTGACTACCTAGTCGGTTAGTTCGAGGAATCATACGTAGGTGTTGGTCTTGGGGAAACCTGCGAGATCGTCCAAATTAGTAATCGAGTTCTGTATTTGTCGTATTGTATTGGGGCTGGATAGAATGTAACTATGATATATAAACGTGAATCGTTGGATGCAAGAAGGCGGAGAGATGATACAAGAATAAAGATAAATGGTACAAAGAATCGAATATATAGATAGGTAGATAGATAAATATACGCCATGTAAATCAGACAGAAACATGCACCAATAAATTCATCTCTGGATGAATTGTAAGTTGCAATGGCGAAAGAGAGAAAGGAGCGTACTGTTTTCCTCCTGATAAAAACCGATAAAAAGAGAAGAACAGGACAAAAATTGCAACCACCTGGCCCAGTCTTGTTTTGGCAGATATTCTTTTAATGTCCCCGGTGAGCATTTGCCACAGTACCCCCAAACCTTTTCCCAAGATAAACAAGCGCCTTAGTCAGAGTGAAATCAAAGGACATGAAAACAAAGTCCAGTCACTCGAGATAAAACACAAGCGAAAATAATGTGACAACAGAAATAAGGAAGAAAACAGAAACAGAAATCGCACCACTCATTGCTATGCAAGACATCATCCAAGATGCCCAATCGTTATAACCCATGATCATATATCCCGTACAAACCTTGAAAAGAAAGGGAAGAAAAAGCAGAAGAAAAAGAAAAGCGTAAATATTTACCTGTTCAAGTAATCAAAAATCCATATGCATGTCTTCAATAATTTTTCCCAGTCCCAACTATCCTCCATCCTCGTATCCATGACTGTCCATACTTGCTCGACGACTTTTAGAGCTGGTTTGATATTGCGCAGGCTAGAATACTCAACCAATGCATTAAACCCTCTCTTGATCCTCTCACGTTGACGAGGCAAAAACGAAGAGCAACCGAGCAGGAATAACGGCATAAGCATGATGCTGAACGCTCCTGCATCATGTGGAAGCATATCCAGGTACTTCAAAGCATCATCGACCACTTGAGTGATCTTTGGACTAGGGCGCGATGGCCGGATTGTTCGGTACAAGTAGACCCAAGTCGACTGTCGGTATAGCTGGGAAGCATACCAATTTGGAGTCTCGGCCTCGTACGACGGCTCCCAAACCCGCAGTGCAGAGTCAATGGAAACCGCTTCGCTTAGGGTCTGGTAATCGACAGCGGGCTCAAAGCCATCATTGTACCGTCGTCGAATACGGTCCCTCAGTTTGGTTATTTCGGAAATGTAACTGAACAGGCCATCGAAGATACCCAGAAAAGTGCCAGCCTGAGCGTGAGGCACAAAGTCTGGAAGGCGGAGGTCGCCGGTTAACTGCACTGGTCGTCGGTCTAATGATGTCAAAGAATTGGAGACGTCGTGGTACTGGAAAAATTCAATAATAAACTGTCGAAACCTTTCGTTCTTCGGTTTCTGCGAGCGTAAGAGATAGCGAGCAGCATCCATATGGGAGCGATACTCTCCTCCCGTCTCTCCTTCACAGATTGTGTTTAGACACAAAGCCAACGTGGATGCAATGATGGGATCTTCTACTAGCAACTGTGGCTCTTCGGTATTGTCGGCCTGGGGAGCTGAATTGATACTTTCTCGTAAATCGGTTATGGCTCGATCGAAATGATAGTGTTTTCTCTCTTTGTAACGTGGCTCTGGGTCCCGTGCTGATAGATGGGATCCTGACAAGCACATCAAAGAGTGCATCAAACCTCGATGTTGAGTCGCCATGGGAAGCAAGATCTCTTTGAAAGGATTAGAATCATCATTGATAAGGGTGAGCACGCGGCTAAAGTCATAGACAAAATGATCGAGAAACCGGCGGTCAATCTCCGTTTCAATCCCGTCGATTAGGATAGGAAGACCTCGCGGCAATAGTGATATTGAACCCCTTCGGACTGCTGATACATACCAAATAGACGAATCAGCATAGGCGCGAGAGACCGGATATGCACGACACTCACCGTCTTCTAATTTCTGCTTCCCGCTCTTCCAAATTTCTTTTGGCGGATAGCCTTCGCAAACGACAGCATTTTTCTGGCAGTTCAGACCTGTAAAATTGTTACTTAGTCCTGCTCACTATTAAAACAAATATGATGTGAAAAATATATGTGAGATCTTACACGCAGGTTTAGTCTCATCGCATTTCTTCTTCCTCCTCCGGCAAGTAATACAACCCGTCTTTGAGCGACCTTTGGCAATTTTGACTTGTCCGCCGGGTATGGGTAGCGGGTGCTTGCGTGGGCGACCTCGTTTTCGTGGCGCGCTGACTGACACGGCAGTGGAAGCTTGGTCGGCGGGGTGCTCATCACCGGGCTTGACGGACATTAGAATCTCCCCATCATCATCCAACTCTTCAATCTTCGGTTGGATCGCTTCGGGAGAGTCGCGGTCCAGGAATCGACGGAGATAAAACCGAACTCGCCTCCGAAGGTGGCCGACGTCGCGGACGAGGGAGATGTCTGGTCGGATTCGCGGCGTATTCTGAAAACATGCTTGGAAGGGTCGAAGCGGGCGTGCTGAGGCCAGCAATTCATCAACCCGACCGAGATATCATCGTTCACGCCGGGAGACTGGCTGCCGTCAGAGGACGACGGGCTTTCCACTGCACTCCCGGACTGGATGGCGGCGGTGATTGTCGTGTTCGGGACGGACAGGCCCAGCGGCGCCCCGCTGATGGCAGTGGTTTTGTTTTGTTTTACAACGGACGAGGGATGCTGCACCGAGGACTGATGGTTCTGCATGGACAACATTGGGATGGCGACATACGACAAGTCCCGGGCTGCAACAATCCAGCTGGTAATAATAGGATTATATTATAACGACGACAGCGAGACTGAGCGAGTCGACTGAGGGGAGCTAGACGGGAACTAGGAGTGGAACGGCTGGCACCAAGCGGGTGGGGGAGAAGGTAGGAGAGGAACAGTGGGATATGTATGATGGAGGTGCGTAGGGCGAAGTTTTTTTCTCTCCTCTCTTTAGGCTCAGGCGGTTAGGTAGATGTTGGTTGCGTTGGGCGTTCTGCTGTGCAGCGCAAGTGGGAGGGAGGATCACTACCTTGATATTACATGCCAAACAGGCAGGTGACAGGCGGGGAAGACGAGGCTACGACTATGTACTCCGTAGTAAGCTCGCCAAAGGGGTGGGACTGCTTCAAACGACCAAACGACGGGGAAACATGGCTTGCTTATATGTTGAAGGGGAGAAAAAGAAAAGAGAAGATGAGAGCGACGAGGAAACCAATCACCAGCTGAGTAAGTTCCTGGCCAAGTATGCCTCATTGTCTCTAACAACAACACGTAATAGTAATGATAATACGTAGTATTCAACCACGCCAGACACTCGACACTGGACAGAGCTCAAGGGTAAAAGAGGGCCTAGCGAGAGGGTCCAAGCACGAAGTAAATTGCAAGTTACATTCATACATACAGTACGATGCAGACGCACTAATTTGGTATGCGGGGAGCGCCAAGGATCCAAGGTGGCTTTGGTCCCCTGTCAATGGCCAAATAACTAATGCAGCTGAACAATTTATTTTTATTTTATGCTAACTACGTACTAACTACTAGTTAACTACTAACTACCACAGGCGAGTCGCGACTCTCCGTGCTCATTTCCGCAGCTTCACTGCGGAAGCTCGAAAAAAGCAAAGAAGCCGTCCAGGCAAATCGGCGTGGGCTCGCGTGGACTTCCTTGCATAAACAGAAAGATTTGCAGGAGGAATCCGGAGTTGGGAGTATGGGGTAAGAAGCGTATCCACTCGTTTAGTTGCTCTCTCCTAGTTTTAGTTACATTTTACCATGCTGAGTGTCCTCTTTGCTCCTGATCTCTGTTGTTACATGTTACAGAGTACAATAATACTAAACAGAGCTCGGAATACTCGGTATTCCGTGGTGGTGGTTGTAGTTCAAGGTCTAAGCCTCGTACGGGATACTCAGCCCTTACTTGCCTCTTTCGGCAGTCTATAACCCGTGCTCCTTTTAAACACAGATCGCTGGGGAAGAGATGATCCTGGTGATCACGCCTAACTAACAAGCGTAAGTAAGGCTTAACCTATAAAAGGGTCTATCGTGATGCATGCTACATATTTGGTATGTAGTTTTCTTCTTTTCTTCCCTCAAATGACATTATTAACTTGAGTACGACTCGCCTTCCGTCGTATGTCTGTTGAAAATAAGGAGGAGGCCGAGGGATCGCCGGAATGGAATTGCTCGTGATGCAACATCACCACTGGTTGGCCAACGGCCCTTGGCCTTGGGCATGATGAATCATCGAGGGTCACATTTCCTTGGTAGATCCGGCGGTCGGGCCACATTTACTCAGCAAAATACAAAAAGAATAAAAAGCCCAAAAGTCTAGAAAAAATTTTCATGCTGCCACGGAGTAGTTAGGTCTTAGTCAGTGGCACAAGAAGGACATTGCTAGAGATTAACAGTGCACATTGGTAGACTAGAGAGAATCAGATAACTAACTATCATACGGTGCCCTTTGTTGATGTACGTAATGATATTGTAATGTGGAGGAGAAGAGTGGGGGTACGGGTACGGCACGGGTCCGCGGGAGGGCCGCTTACCCGTCTCGTTCCGTACCTTACTTTCACGTCTCCGTGCGAAGGGACACGCACCAATAACTAGGCCGCAGGAAAAAGGGATCTATAGGCTAGTGAATCTATCTCGAATCTGACTTAGTTAACGGCAGAGTTCGAGATCGCACGAATCCTAGTTAACTATTAGTTAAACTCAAGGACGTATGTACGGACGGAGCAACGTGCTGTAGGTTTCGACAGAAGTAAATCTGACGGGAAAGAAGATGTGCGCAAGGATCCAAATAAAGATTTGCATAATGGGGTGTAAAGGTTCATGAGGGAAGCATCCTTTAGCAGCGATTAACCGGAGCAATTCAAGTTCTTTGCGCGGCAGTACACCACATCCAGGTTTTTCAATTCGCTTCTGATTTCCCTCTTTGCGCTTAGTCTACTAGAATTTGGAGCTACTCAAATTATTCCAACTTCCACATTTCTACATACAAGAATAGCGTCTACCAAACTTGGCTCATCAAGTTCTAATCAGCTGATATTGTTCTAGAACTTTTATCTTGTTTCTTTCTACAAGGGTATGTTAGTTACATGGAGATGGTATGGTATAGTTAACTATCCATACTTAGGCTGACATAGCTGTAAATACGTGCCCTATAGCCATGCCGACAAGGGAAGAAGAGGAAAAATTTTTCTGCGCCATGCCTATTCCGTACTTGACCTGCATATGCGAGTTAACTGTCTCCACTAAGCGATCTTCAATCGAGGCATGAGTTACATGCCTAGCAGCCTAGGTATTTTGTACGTGGTATACGACAGGTGTAGAATTATGTATTACGGAATAAAGAGCATGCTGTTATCTACTATTCCCTATCTGCAAGACTACCTAGATGCTCACTGCTCTTGCATATAATCTACGTACGTGTGCTAGAGAACCATAAGGAGGGCTACTTTAACAAGCTTTTGAAGGCGGCAAGAGAGGGGCCAGGAAAAGAGTTCCACCAACAGTTCCTTGTGTTGAAGCAAAAGTAGATAACTAAGTTAGCTAACTACCAAATAAAGCTTATTCAATTAAAAAGAAGCACCTGATTAATTTGTTGCAGAGTAGTTACTAGTGACTTATAAGTGCCAGATAAGTGGAACTAATTACGTAGTAGATCTAGTAGCTATTACTGGAGTTAGCCTCATGTCGTTTTCTAGAATTTTACTATTTCCGCGGGGAATATTTAACGCTACGTGACTATCAAGGCTCTAACATCTTGTTGAAAGTGAGCTCAGTCGAGTCTGAGTGTGATTAACTTGGACAGTAGGTAATAATGTATGTGTCGCATAGACTTTGACCTCGGGGATGCTTAGCTACAGAGACATACACGAATGACCCTTGTAATCCTGCGCACCCCGTGCTACCTTCACATTTCCTTTTCCCCTCTTCTTTCTTTCCTTTTCCTTGCTCCCGGACCCCTTGAAGGTCAAATGAGCTAATTATTCCCACGTATCATGCTATGACCCAGCAGTGTGGTTCAGAGCCACGCTCCCGGTCAATGAAACTATACATATCTATAGTTACCTAGATAATATGACTCTAAATTAGTTTGGTAACCATTGGCGATCATGAAATCTGCGCTCTTACTTTAGCCTTTAGGTGGTTTCTATTTTCGCCCTATTGCAGAGCAATGGCGTGATCACTGACAAGGCAACGATCTATCTTGACTAATTCATTGACTTCAACCGTACGTTACTCCGTTCGGATACTCCATTCACTCGTCGATGTCCAATCCATTGTCCAATAGCATTTCATGTTTATACCTGTATTGAAAGAAAGCGAGAATCTGAGCGCTATTTCTTTTTTTCTTTTCAAAGGAAAATACACGTAATCCCTGGTACCAAACAATAGTAAGGCTGCGGCTGCAGAAACCGGGCTTAGAGTAGAGGCAGTGTTCAACTGCCTCCAAGTGGAGGGATTAGAAAGGGGTAAGTGCAGGGCTCGAGAGTATGATTATGCATTACCCTGGATCATGCTACGACATGCATGAGTCGGCACTATGTCTTCTCTTCCGGTGAGCAGATATAGAGAGTTCGCTGATGGTGCGGACTAACCTAGCCGTCACCATCCAGCTAAGACTGCAAGGATACATTTGGACATATCATAATTACTACCTATACGGGGAAATTCTCCGTGGAATTGGCAGGCACATCTCGTTCAGCATCTCCAGACTCCAGACCTGCTTCGACGTAAGAGTATTCATAGGTAGGTTCTTGACCCATCCAATGCAAAACCCTAGTTCTATTTGCAACACAGCAGAGTAGTGTTTCGTTCAACGAACGGATGGCTACGGCCAAGTGCGGGGAACACGTGTAGGTTAATAACGGGCTCGCATAAGTCTTATACTATACGACAGTATGAAGTTCATGAACCTAAAAGTTCAAGGGAATAAACCAGACTGAGATGGACTAGAAGAAGCTCGCGAGGCGGCGAGAGGTCAGATCCCCGGTATTCCGGGAAGGAAAACCGAGCAGCCTAAGACAGCCACACATATAAAGTTTACCTAGATCCCACTAACCTTGCACACGGAGGTCTCTGTGCGCCGTCATATGAATGAAATAGAGGGATTGAACTACGCACTAACTTGCAAGTATGCACTATGTAGTATGTAGTCAAGGCTCGCTTTGACTCCGTCCTCAAATGGCAAATACGTACAACCGCATGCACATGCCGAAAGAAGACAAGGCTAGGATGGCAGGATCAGATGCACTCCCTTTGTCTCCGCGGCGGAGATAATGAATGTGAAACAATGCAATATCTTATAATACGTGGTATTAGGTAAAACTAGGTCGCACGGATGGACAATGGGCAGGAAATACGACTTGATGTTTTGGAAAGTTGTAATGGTCGACTCTGCTTTGTAGAGCAGAAATGTATCGTAGGTATCCCGTATCGTGTTGAATACATTCTTTACGGTAACTGCGTAATATATTTGAAATCCCCACTGCGGTCGCTAATGCTGGCTCCACTTGGGCTGATCCCTTGGCGTTTGGTCGTATGTTTTAACATTACCGTACGGAAAGCGAAGTATTTATGTATTTTACCTATACAGACGGTACAGGCAACCATCATAAAACCAGATCAGCAGTTTCTATTGACAATCTTCATAGCCTTGGAAGGTTACTTAGGTGCAATCATACGATATAATGTAAATGGGTGAACGTCGAACGATATGACCCATGCTAATACCCGAGTTTTATTTGACGATCCTGATCCACGCTAGCTGCATAGAACTTATGCATGTGAATCTCCACCATTGACAAGGTGATAAGGTGACAAGGAATGGAGACGTGGAATTAAACTTGTAGTGCATGAGAGAAATGCAAGAACAGCAAATCGACAGCATTATATTTACTGCAACTAGCTTGTGCCAAAGCGACGCCCTTCTGATGAAAACTGGAAGATGCATTTCTTAACTCCTCCCCGGCCCTTTTTCATATGTAGCAAGTAACAAAGCCAGCAAAAGAATGAGATGAACAAGAAAGTAATTATTTGATCTTAGACATGCAGGTCTTATGCCCGCAGTTATTGCCAATACCTCGGCTCATCAAACACATGATACCGATGCCCACGCACACCTTCGCCGCGGAACAGCGCTGGGAAGCGTTGACCTACTGGAACCATTTCCTCAGGAATGCGGATATCATCTTCGGGTTCTGGCTGGCCGATGACGAATTTTCCGACCTTTGTCATATATTAGCACAGTTTCTCCAATAGAGCGTAGTGGCTATATCATAGAATAGATAAATTTAACTCACCTGAAGCTCAGTGTCGGTAATAGAGCTTCTTGAAATTCTTGCATAGCCGGTGCGTTTCAATTTCTTGTACAATATGTACTCGCACCATCGGTCCCAGTCTGAAGGATCGATATCCTTCATGCCGCTCACATCACTCACGTATGTGTTATAGTTGCCTTCAAGGGGCTTCGTCACGAGATAACTTAACAATATCAATGGCCGCGGCGATGAACCCATAAGTTCGGATAAATATTGCGATTGCAGCCGTCGGTCTTCTGGATCCTCTTCCTGCCCAGAGTGGAACACGACGACATCCACCATCTCACCATACATGTCAAGAGTCGCATGAATAGCAGGCGCAAGTTCGCCAACAGGCGAGGGTAAGAGGTGATGCGTCGAGTTGACAATTGGGAATTTGGACAGCAGCGCGGACCCCATGTATGTTTGTTGGGCCCTGGGCCGTAGTCGACGTACATACCTAGTTCCTCGGCGAGGAGAACGGTGAAGTCACGGTTGCCCATGATGATTCGTTGAGTGTCAGACTCCAAGAGTCCAACGACGTCAAGTTCGGCCTCCCGAATGAGGTTGATCATTCGTTGTTCCGAAGACCACATGTCGTTATCAAGGGAAAAGTGAATAGTCCAAATACCAGCAGTGACAACTTTATCATCCTTGTGGTAAGGGGTGTAGTCATTTGTTGGGAACCGGAGATAAGCAATAGCCACTGCAAGGAGTTGTAGAATTGCAAGAGCGTAAACATAATATGAGCGCTGTCGACGACTGTTCGGGTTGACGAAATTCTTCTTCGGAGAGCCAGAGCTCTGTGTCACTGAGCTGGAGAAGACTCCAGCGCCCACGCACAGCATGGTAATGGTCATCAACCAGTCGGTATGTTCACGGACAAGAGGACCGCCAGGAACGAATGCGTACGCCACCACCCAGACATGGAAGAGAGTTAAGAAAACCCACACGGAAAATCCCAACCCGAAAGTAGAAGCGGGTGAGTGGTGAACAGCGGAAGTAATAAATACGGGTGTTACTGCCATCAGGTAGAAAGCCATAGCTAGTCCACCGTAGAAGCCAAACCAATGGCTGTAGTTGGTGAGCACGGCTGCTCCGAGAGAGCCAATGCCGAAGGATGTCCATGAACCAGCAACGCGTGGATTGTACAGGCCGAATAAGAATCCTATACTCATGACAAAAATCGTCAGAGCACCATGAGGAACCTGTATCGGTCCTCGGATAGGAAAGCCATCCCAGACCCAACTGATCATAGTGCTCGAATCCGTGAGAAGCGAATGCATTCCGAAGAAGAGACCTCCGAGACCAATTCCTGCAAGAATAGCCGATCCTTTCTTACCAGATGGGGATAATAATCACCTCCGCTAACAGAAGATTGCACAAAGGACCGCCTTGCAGAGCGTACCGCAGCCAAAATTGCAAGGCAAAGACCCAACTTGTTCCATCCGCCGTTCTCAGCATGCATAATCGGCCACAAGGGGTTGTTTGTTTGGAAGGCGAATTTAGCCACATTCGACATGATAAGGCCAGCAGCAAAGGCAAAGATCCGAGATTCTAATCGCGCAGTCTGAGCTCGCTCGCCATAAAATGATGCCGACCAAGCAAGACAGCCCGTGAAGACGGAAAGGCCGGAGGTAAAGAGACGGTAAGCCGGATCCTGAACAAGGAAAGCCAACAGTCCTGAGATGGGCAGGAAATGAATGAGAGTGTTGTTGTGCACAACGAAAGATCGTATAGACGGAATAGCCATGATCAGTGGTGACACAGTGCTAACAATGAAAATTTCATAGCCCGAGATGCCCATATGCCACAGCGGAAAGACTGTAAGAGTGATTAGTCAAGATTGTACAGCATAGAAACGGAGGCGTTTTCAAAGACATACACCAGACAAGAAGAGGCATGGCAGTTAAATTGGTCCAGAATAAGAACTGCATAGGCGTCAGTCAGCACATATCTATTGTAGAAACTCTGGTCGCGTTCTTTTGGCATATTTACCCCGTTGTATACATCGGCTGCAATATCGATGGCTTCAGACCATAAGAAACCCTTGCCGAAAGTGTTTCCAATCGGCTTATCTTTTCTATCATGGTGTTATTTTTCATCATTTCAGTTTTATAACAAGTCATTCAAGATCGTCATAACATACTCTTTCTCAATTACTGTGTCTGCCGTCGTTTTGAGTTGTCTGTTGATGCATGGTTAAATTCCACATCTTGCAAATATCTGACAATGGAAGAACAACAGTGTTCTATGCAATGTACATTTTGTCTACTTCGGAAGCCACTGCACATACCCTCTGCTGACTCCTTTCACGTCCCTCACTACTAATTCAAAGGCGTCAAAATCGAGCGCGGTTACTGCGTCGAATCCGACATCGAAAACGATCAAAGACCATTCGAAGAAGGCATATTTGGTGTAAGCTAGGCAATAAATATTAACATATGTTTGCAAGAAAGTAGACGAAAAAGAGTGCTAAAGAGAAGTGGTCTTACCTCCGGCAACTTTGTGTACTTTGTGCTGGATGAAGTAGTAAATCAAAGGCACTAGAGTTCCAAAAAGAGCCCAGCAAAGACCTTCCGATATTTGACGGCGCGGCGATTGGCAGGGCTCAGGGCGAGACAGCCGAGTGTCCATGGCAGTGTAGCGACCAAGTAAGAGATCATGAAAATGTCATGCCAGTCGTGATCATCCGTCGACGTTACGTAAGTCCAACCGCCGCATGTCAAAGTTCTGAACACCCCAGTACCAGCAACAATCTTGGGTAGTGTCGAGCCGGGTCGTGCGGTCATAAGATACCAAAGGAAAACGAGAGCGAAACGTGGGCCGGAAGTAATGGCAATGAATACTTGAAAAACTGAGCGTTCAGGATATCGGTCGCCGATTGTTGCGGACACGGAGGGAAACCATTCGTCAGGGTAGCCGAAATGCTCGTTTTGCACGATTTTGTGGAAGTGCAATTGAACGCCCACGACGAAGGCGCCGAGAAATGCGGCTGCCGCGAAGAGAGTATGCGCGTAAGATATCCATTTGCCATTGAGCTATTCAATCACGCTGTTGTTACCGCCTAAAGCCTAGTGATAATGTGATAATCGAGGGGCAGCCTACAGTGACCACAGCATCTCCGTCCCTATATTTGGGAGCCATGGCCGGCACCGGAAGCGAAGGAATGGATGCCAACGAGCAGAGCAAGTTTGGAAGAAAAGAAAAGAAAAAGGCAAAAGGCAAAAGTACAACTCGGTCAAAGAAAGTCAAGAAAAGAAACGAATAGACAGATAAATGCTGGATTAAAAGAAGCGATGGGTGCCGCGGGCCCCTGAGCAGTACGTACCTCACCAGCGAGCGCAGTTCTGCCGGGCGGACGCGGAGCCAATAAGAATGAAGAATTTAAGGCCAGGTCAATCGGCGCTTAGCATACGCTAGTCTAAATATGGCATAGTCCCGTTGTGAGCTTAACTTGTCTTTTTTATTTTTATTCTGATATAAAACGTACAACAAGTCGTGATTTTCGACTATTAGCCACGGCAGTTTAGAGCGCCCACATCATGGCTGCAGAAAAGCCCGTTTCTACCTGGAGAAGGCTGTTCCCGAACTCAAAGAATATGAGAAAAGGGAATATTCAATAAGGTGAGGCCGCTTTCCCACACACAAGCCTGATTCGTGCTAAACTGTCCAAGGATGAAATCCGCTCTATTGCAAAGAAACGCTCCGACTTCGAGCATAAAGTTAATAGCCCGGGAGTATCGCCGTCCGATTTCGTCCGTTACATCGAGTATGAAATGAATTTGGAAGCCCTGCGCAGGAAACGTTCAAAGAGATTCGGGATCAAAGCGACGCCGCAACATGCTGGACGACGGGTCTTGTTTATTCTCGATCGTGCCACGCGCAAGTGTCCCGGTAGCTTGGGTCTTTGGGTTCAGTATATTGAGTACTGTCGACAGCAGAAGATGTTCAGGAGACTGACCGATGTCTTCTCCGATGCGCTACGGCTCCATCCGGCCAATGCGGACTTGTGGATCTACGCTGCCAAATACGCTCTGGAAGAACATGCAGACATGACGCAGGCACGAAGCTATTTTCAGCGCGGCCTCCGTTTTTGCAAGAGCCAGAAAAATATGTGGATTCAATATGGTCGTTTGGAATGTATTTACATAGCGAAACTCTTCGCTCGTCGGCAAATACTTGGATTGGACCAATCAGCCAAGGACAGGTCAGCTCCTACTCAAGCTATTGATGGTGACGAAGATATGATCGCTCTTCCAGCAATCACCGCAGAAGACGTCAACCCCACAGCAGAGAAGGACGACGGTTTAGATGAAGGAGCATTGAAGGCACTGAACTCAACTCCTGCCTTGACAGGAGCCATCCCGATGGCCATCTTCGATGCTGCAATGAAAGAGTCGAATGACAACCTTATCTTAGCTCAAGAATTCTTCGACATGGTATTCGAATTCGAAGGTCTTCCGTGCCTTGGGAAGATCCTGAATCACATTGTGACACATCAGACCACGATATCGCCTTCCAATTATCGGGTGGCAATATGCCATATCAAATTACCCGTTGCAGGAATAAAAGCCACCTCACCGGAGTTCCCTCGAGCATTTGGAACATCTCTCAGCCACCTGAAGAAATATCAGATGGACCCCATCTTGCACAAGAAGTCGTGAAATGGCTTCGGCCGCTGTCTGAGAACGAAGAATTGGATCCTGCACTACACAAAGTGGTGGAAATAACGCTAGAGGGAGCCCAGAAGAATATTCCTGCCAAGGACAGTGCGGATAGATAGATAGTTTTCTTATGCGGCTTCAGTGTCGTAATGAATGATATCCAATTTGCATAACTGAGTCATTAATCATCGGATTTACTTTTCCGACGGTTGCTCTTTTCGCGCTATGCATCTTTTTGGTTCTGATTCGTGCCTCTGTTTCCGCGTTTCGTCTGTATAGCCTCATTAGAACATCCGTCCAAGGGAAAAGGTTGTTTAATAGGAACTTACAGGTTTTGACACGAGTTTTCTGCTCATCAGACGTTTCCCCAGGAATCACGGCACGGCCTGATTCTTGGACTAGCTTGTAGAGTTTTTCGTAGCAAGACTCCACGTTTGCAGATTGCTTCCTCGCCTCGTCCGACTGGATGACCAGTGCATCAGCCCGCTCAGCCACATAACGAGAAAGTCGTAAATTCTGGTGTAGCATTGGAGGTACTAGCGGTAAGAGAGAGCTCAAGGGCACCCTTAGCGTCGCTTTGGAGTTGACTCTAGGTTGAATTCTCGTCATTAGATAACTAGTAGAAAGGGATGTCAGCTATGCATGGTCATACTTATTCACATTTTGACCCCGGGTCCACTGGAGCGGCTGAACGAAATGGTACATAGGGCGCGGGGAATCGAGTTGACATTGAAGTTTGCAAGCCACTCTCTGGCCTTGTGCAACTCGGCTTCATCCCACTGATGTGCCTGTGTGATATTGATGCCGCCCTTCTTCGAGGCGAAGTGCCTTTGAAGACTTGCTGCCGGGCTCAGGGGAGGCAGTCCGGTCCTGCAAATGCGAGTGCGATGGCAGAGGAAGGCTCTCATGGCGTGTGGCTGTTTTGAGGATCTCCAAACTTCGAAGGCCTTTATTTGGCTGTCTTAATCTGGTTAGCGCAACACCGCACTAGCCAAAGGCTTGGCATTGCCTCAATGGGTGTGGCCAATCACGTTGCATCTCGCAACTACCTTTGGGTCACCTCTGCCTGGCAGATACTGCGTCGTGGCATCGCATCTCGCATCTCGCACACTGCTCACTGCGCACTTGATATGTGCCCTCCTCTGCTTGATCCTGCCTTCTCAGAGACGCCCGCTGTTTCATAAGGATCCACCACGCACAAGTTGGGATACCTAAAAACTCCAGCCATCTCAACTTCTGGGTGATCAAGGAAGGGCTCTAGGCTCGGTGTTGCTATTCTACTCAGAGGCTCTTTGTATTTGACCGAAATGATGCCTGAGGGTAGCCCTTCGCCAGCGGAAGACGCCGCACCTAAGAAGCATGCCGCATGCGATGAGTGCCGTATGTTTCTCGCACATTTTAATTTGTACTCTGCATGCAATCAGAGTGTTAACATTTGTTGAGCCCTACAGGTACCCGCAAGTTGAAATGCTCTGGCGAGCAATCTGGATGTCGACGATGCGTCAAGCAGGGCCTTACGTGCCACTATTCGATACAGAAACAAATGGGACGCCCCCAAAAACGGAGAATAGAAGTCGACGATAGTTTTG
Source organism: Talaromyces trachyspermus (assembly GCA_020137715.1). Classification (NCBI taxonomy): domain Eukaryota; kingdom Fungi; phylum Ascomycota; class Eurotiomycetes; order Eurotiales; family Trichocomaceae; genus Talaromyces; species Talaromyces trachyspermus. Next base: position 10,090,958 of record JACGXQ010000015.1, on the reverse strand, counting down.
AGAAACCAGAACCTCCTCCAAATGATATCCTCACCGAGGTAGAGAAGGACTGGTCAACAGATAATATAACCGCAGATGCTGTTCATCTGATCCCACAACTGTATTTTGGCGACATGTCCGGTCAAAGCAACACTCTAGCTGCATCTGCTCAACGCTTGAAACCGATTCCTGCGACGGCTGATCCCTGGCCTGATTTTGCAACGACGTCGGCCTCTGCTGCAATGCTGTCAGTGAGCTCTGGAGTTTCTGATGTGTCATACGATGGGCTATCTTCTGGGGCTTCGGAGCACCCTCCACAATGTCCTTGTTTATCCTATTTATATCTCTGTTTGAGCACGATTTCAAGTCTAAATTCATTTTCTATCAATCTCGAAACTCTCAATTCCCTATGCACGGCAGCCCGGACGGCGCAGTCTGTCATCCGCTGTGAAATATGCCCATTAAACTTTTCTACGGGTGTGCAAAATGTGATGATGCTGGGAACCCTCTTGAGTGTTATGGCGGACGCTTGGTACAAGATAGCTCAGGTTGACGGAGGCACGCTGGGAAGAGAACTTTCCTCTCCCGAATTTCAAGAGTTCCTCGTCAGCAACGATCTAGATACCAAGGAAACGTGGCAGGTATGGCTTCGACAGGTGCTTCGACGCGCAATCATTGGAGCCCCATTCATAATAATCTGTGTCAACAAACTGTTGCTTGCACTAAGACACCAGACATTCTTTCACTCATTCGAGAATTGGAGGCTCGTCAACGAAAATGGCATGCCGAAGGGATTTCACAACTCCCTCTCTCCTCCAAAGGCCCATTTTCATCTTGTCACACACCGTCAGACGTTATGGGCATGTCCCCAGATTCCACTCCAAAATCTTCCACATGCCCGTCAGCTGAAGGGTTATCGCCAGATGAGGTTGAAAAGCAACAAGATATCATGGAGCGCGACTATCTTTGTCTGCAGATTGTCGGCGCTGCGAAGCTTGTTATCCAAAAGTTCGGTTTTCTTCCTTCAGAGTACCCAGCAGGTGTGGAACCTTTATAAAAACAATAACATATTTTCGAATATTCAACTTGCTGTGTGGGATGGTTTGCGATTTCACCTTCGATTTGGGTTCTTTTGCTTCCACTTGCTATTCTCACGCGAGATGACTTGAATGATTTAATGTTCCTAGTGTATATATGCACTGTATACCTAGGTATCTGTAATGATATAGTACTAGATGAAACTACGGAATTTTTGCTTTTGACAATTTCCTTATATCTAGGACATATTATTTATCTAGTATAGATCTACCAAGTCAAACCCGACTAGGTACTAGATCCTATCTATGCATAGACGTTCCTCCTTCAGAATACAGACGAAGTAATTTATTCCTCGTCCTCATCATCCTCCACACGGTAGCGATTCTTCTTCCTAGCAGGCGGCGAACGGGAATCGCCTTCTTCTGCAGCTGTAACTGTCTCTCTTCTTTTCGGTGACGCTACAGGTCGCCGTTGCTCAAGTTCTTCCTCGTCACTTTCGCCTTCAGCATCCATCTCATCATCTGGCAAAGAGTTGGATTCGTCCTCTACCTCCTCTAGTTCTTCATCATCATCTGCCACGAAATCGTCAACTTCGTAAGAATCCTGTCTACGGCGGCCGTGGTCTTCTTCGTCGTCTGAGTATATCTCGCCATGGCGGTTGGGACGAGCCCGTCTCTTTACCGGCCGCGTTGCGATCATGCCGTCATCGTCCTCTAACCCGGCAGCGGTGAGACCTCCACGCGACGGACGATAAGTTCCACGGCGCGCAGTTCTGTTCTGTTCCCGGTCGGCATATTGCTGTCGCTTCCGGTCTTCTCTCTGTTTCAATTTCTCGGCTGCCTCGGCTCGCTTTCCAGCAAGTTCGGGGTCTTCCTTGATATCAATGATTGTGATTCCGTTGCCGTGGGCGTTGGTTTTACCACCACGTCCTGCGGCCGCAAGGTTCTCTTGCAATCGCTGGATGGCATCGTCGGTTTCTGCATTGGTTGGTAAAGGCTTTAATTGGTGCGTCAAATGCGACGTGATCTTGAATACAGAGGCAGTCTCGGCGGCCGCTGCCAAGTACGTATGAGTATCGAGAGAAGAGTCGTAGTTCCCAGCCTTGTTGGGTGGCGCTAGAGGTTTCGACGCGATCCTATACTGTTCTTTCGGGTTGGATGCAAGCTGCAATGTAAGCGAGCCGTCTTCCCATTGAATGATGCGAGCATTCGATTGAAGACTGGACTGATCCTTCGGGTCGTATCTCCAGCACAAAGAGGTTGCAGCAGTAGAGTACGGCGGTGCCACATATGTCTCGGGCCTGAATTCTTCTGTTTCGAGAGAAAGGAAATTCGGCATCTCCATTGTGTAAACCTAAAGCTTTGCGTCAGTACGTCTTCTCGAGTATAATCTTCAAACCCGATGGTTCTCAGACCTCTCCACTGCTGGTTTTGGCTCCGGGACCCTTCCAAGGGTCAAATCCATGACTTTTAGGGTCTCTCCATAGCCTTCTTCTCCATCCTCTCCCAGATCCATACGGTCTTCATTACGGTCAAAGCGACCCTCATCGTCGCCAGAGTCGAGATCCGAATCATCGAGTGTCCGATGAGGGCGTCTACAAGGCCATGCAGTCAGTCAGTTAGTTGATAGCTCTCCTTTACTTGGAAAAGAAAGATAAATGCGCACTCTTCCAAGTCGGCCTCAGAGCCTGAGCCAAAGAGGTCCTTATCATCGTTATTATCATTCGCTTGCTCGATTTCCTGGCCAGACATATTCGCGTCGTCCTCCTCATTGCTCAAATCGCCACCGTAAGCTCTGCCTCCATTGCCCTGGGGACCGGGCCGTCGGACAGCTTCATCCTCGGACGAGGACATTTTGCGCGGTTCCAGAGGGCCGGATGCTCGAAAAGATGTCAGGTCTTCCTGTCGCTCAGGCGAAAGGTGATGAGAGTCGATACAAGCACAGAGAGGGCGAGGTATAACGGATGGCCTTTAGCTAATGCGATCAATAAAGTCGGCAAGTCTATTCAACAATAGCAAGCATAATAATAGTTAATGTTGGATGCCTCAATAATCGGGAAAGGCTCTTGAGGCTTGGCGTTGCCGGCCGCGCTATCCCCAACTAGGGAAAGCCGCGACACTAGCGTGGCCGGAGTGGATTTGGCTCCACGATGAAACAGCAACAGGCCCAGAACGAAACGAACAGCTCACTCGCTCCTTTCTTCTCGCTATTGTGGGAGCTGGGCCCTGGCAAGTCTCTCTACAATCGTTTTTCAGTCAAACTGAGTCTAGGCTTCGCTGCTGAGCAAATCTATTTCTTCTTCTTTTCTTTCTTTTAGTCAAGATGTCTAATTTCTTCCAGAGCGTGTAAGTAGTTCCCGCATCGCTGCAGTTCCTTTGTACACCCGTCCCCTTAAAACCCCTCTTTTCGTACTGCAAAAATTGCCCTGTCCGTCTCATTTGATATTCTGCTAGTGTTTCAACGATTTTGGGGAGGGTTGAAATCCGTTTCTCCTTCTTATGTGTTAGTGCATTTTCAACTGATCCTGGCGTGTTGTTTGCAGGCGTCAAGGCTTCGGCCGGGGGCAACAACAAAACCCCAACAATCCACCCAAAATGAACAATGGCGGTCAGGGCCAACAAACGGCACAGACACAGCAGGTTGTGCCTGGCGCACATGGCCTCAATACTTCCGTCGGTCTCATCGAACCTGTCTACCACCGACGTTACTTCCAATAACGAAGATGCACCCAAGTACTTCTTCCAGGAGAAGTACGCTCCGTTGAACGTGAAGGGGAACTTTCTGACACTTTGTGCTTGCCCAAAAATGTCGAGCTCGGGGAATGGCTTGCTCATCAAAGTAAGTATTGTCAAAGGAAAAGCCGAAGGTTTTTTCATATTAAGAACTAAACTAACGGTTTCCTTCCTTTGTTTTAAGTTGTTGAGCAGTATCGACTACTTCACGGTATGCTGCAAGTCATTCAGGAGGTCAACACCGTGAATGGTCTTCCAATTTGCAATGAAAACACTTGTCCAACAATGTCTGCTGGTCGGTATGTTACATAACAGCCTCGAATCGAAATTAACCGGGTTTTCATGTTCTAATTGCCAACACGTTCAGTTTGACCTACACCTGGCTTGTGGACGGTCGTGCGGCGAAGATTTCTGCACCCAAGTTCATCAACCGAGTAGAGAAGTGGATTGTGAGCAAGATTCATGACCCTGTCATGTTTCCCACAGATCCCGTCCAGGGAGCACCTTATACATACGCCTCTGGAGATGTCTCAACTCCTCCTGCGACTACCCCGATTGCGGCAGGCCCCACCAACTTGAACGCATCTTTGACTTCCCTTGCTGGCCAGGAATGGATTGGTAAATCCAGCGGATTCCCTCCTACCTTTTACAAAGATTGCCAAGGGATCATGAAGCAGATGTTTCGGTGCTATGCCCACCTTTACCATGGGCACTGGCTGGATCCTTTCTGGCATATTAACCGCCACGAAATGCTAAATATGTGCTTCGTCCACTTTGTCACTGTTGCCAAGTACTACAAGTTGGTGGCAGACAAAGAGATGGAGCCTATGCAGCCACTGATCGACCTCTTTATGAGGCAAGAGAAGATCCCTCCAGAGGCTATTGCAGGTCATTGGGCATCTCAAGAAGCTGCCAACGCAGCGGCAGCGGCCTCGGCATCGACAATGACATCGGCAACAGCACCGGCACCAGCGACCAATCCCCTGCTTAGCCTTGCCGGCGAATTAAGGTAGATGATAGTAAACTCTGGTTTATCTGCCATACCACCATAGGCGCGAGCGCCTAGTCATGTTTTGATGAGATGTGTTCGTTTCACAAGGATCTAAAGTTTTGCATGTTTTGTCATTTTCCCTACATGTTCTCGGCCTATGCACGATCTCGCTGTTACTATTCATTTTTCGACATACATTTTGATGTTGTTAATTGATTGCCCTACATATCTATGTTCTTTAAGAGCGACTACGATTCTGCATCTTTGTTCTTTTCCGTTTGTTGACTTTGCTCATCTTTTGTTATCATGGGTCATAAGAGAAATAGGAAATTTGGAGTTGTGGTGCGATTTCCAGCCATATTCAAGAAATATATATGCAGGATCACGTCTACATATATGAAAATTACAGAAATATCAAATCACAAATCACAAAGGAGGAGATTCTTCATCAACACTAACGTGAGTGTGCTATTTTGTCTCCTGCAAGCAGGAAAGGGTATCATTGTATCGTCCACGGAAGTAAAAAGAAAATAGTTTTACAAGTAAATGCCTTGGTCATCTTCGTCATTATCAGGGTTTTCTTCGCTGCCCTCGTTTTGCTGGTTGGGGATTTGCAATTCCGTCGACATGGTCATGGTCAACATGGCCGTTCGTTTCGGGTACCCGTTCGTCATATGAGCCGATTCTTCAGCAGCAGCAGCAGCAGCATCGTCGTTGTTGTTCTCACCATCTGTCAGAACCTCTTCCATCCACCGCTGACCCCGCCCTTCCACCTCAGCCTTCAACAGCCCAATCCGCTCGGCCATAGCTTGCATGACCTGCTCATTCTCGACAACATAGCTCTCCAGCTGCTTGTTATCCGGCGAATCGGGACCTTCTTCTGACTCTATGATGTATCTTCTCATTTCCTCGTTGGACTGCGCCAGGTGGGCAATCGAGTTGCGCAGTTCGGAGACTTTGGCGTATAGTGAGGAGAGCGGGAGCTCTGTGATGGCTTGGGCAAACGCCGTCCGTGTAATGGGAAGAGCTTCGGCAGACATGACTGGGATTAATTTCCTTTGCTGAGTTTAAACGTAGAATAGGGTGCGAAGGGATGATCCCTTTCTTCCTGCATAGCCCTGGGTTGACTCGAAAATTGCTTGTCGTTTCTTTCCAATTTCTTATCGCAATCTGACTAAGGGCGTGTGGCTCGGTTCGTTCCGCAAGATCAAGCGACGAGTTCCGACTTTTGCCACACCAAGAATGATGCTTCTGTAAATTCTAGAATGAGATATTAATGATTTATTCAAGAAAATACATCTTTATCTAATCTCATCAATTCATCGGTCACGTGACTTCACCATCAAAATCGCATGAGCACGCACGTGACGTACTACGGTCACATGATCTCTATATTACTAATACGTACTAACCTATCAGGTCCTTGCAATCACGTTACTGCAGTTATTTCAGGCTTTCAGCCAATCGGGTTGGATCTTGGTGAATACAAACTAGTTAAAGCGTACGAGCCGCATCCCATTTCCTCGCTGGCATTTCTCGCAAATCAACGTCTCTCATGCCATCTGGATCGCTTTCTCCATCCGGGATCACCCCAGTGGAAAAGCGTTCCAGACACAGATACTTGCGACGGATCACCCCTTGCAAATCAACGTCTCCCAGGCCGTCTGGATCGCTTTCTCCATCCGTGACCACCCCGTTGGACATGTATTGGTCATTTCAAAGCCAGAAAATATGACCAATTTACCGCCTAAATGACCGATAGCCTTAGGCGAAGCCCCTAACAGAGCCTCGTTTTGACTTTGAGGGAAGCGGTCTGTTTTCTGTCGTCCAGAGTTTCAGTTCCCCGGTGCCCTGTAGCACAGTCCTACCTAGGTACCCTACGTGTAATCCCTAGACTTGGAATGTCTACATTTAGCAGAAGAGTATATAGTACTACTTGCGTGGACAGAATCCGAAGACCTGAACTTTGGGCATTCATGGCACAGCATGGCATGGCAATCGACGAGTCTACCTAGGTACTTCGGACCGCAATCGACAATTTCCCATTGGTACCTAAATGTGGTCGATTTAAGTAACCTCGCCAGGGAAGATGCAGGAGTATTGATTCAGAGCGGATAGTTGCATTCCCACATTTTCCTAACATTCACATGATTCGATGAGCATACTAATGTGCAACCAATATGCAGCTCGTCCTGTATTTAGGTATATCCCCGGTGCTCTAGTCATATTTCGTACCTGAAGGTTCAGTGCAGTTCTTGGGAAGGTATTCGAGTTCCCCTTCTATTTAGAGGTTACCAATTCTGTATACGGAAAGTTCCTGAATGTACAACCTACGGAAATGTACATCATCTTACGCTACGACAGTACTTTTGAGGTACATGTACGACTTGAAGGTCTAGTTTACGGCCGAGTCTGTGATGAAGGGTAGCCTCTGCTGAAGAATTGTGGATGAGATGTGTGTATATAGAGCAGCCTGGCGGCCGTACTGAGCCTCATATCGTCGTTATTCCCCAAATATAACAATACATTAACATTAACTTCTTTCTTCTTGACCACTAGCTACTCCAAACACCAGAAAGTTGAAGAAAATGTTCCAAAAGAGAACCCTCTACATCCCCTTCACCATCCTTCTCATCGTCGCCACCATCCAACTCGCCCTCGTCTCTCGCATGGTTGCATTTCTGCACATTCAAAAGGCGGAAGTCGGTACTTATCATGTCTTGAGCAACGCTGCCGACCGAGGTTTAGGAGATGATTTCTATCTTCACGTCCTACCGGGAAAACTATCCTCAACCAGGGACACGTCACCAACGGTGCAGCGGGATACGGATTGGTGCTGAGTATTGCCTGCTTGGTGGCTAGTGTTTTCCTTAGGAGAAGTGCGTATGAAAAGGTTTGTACAATTCTATGCACTGCAACCAATTGGCTACTTCAACTTCCAACATCGGAGCTGATATCATTAGCACCATAAATCCATCCTTTTAACAATAACCATCTCTCTCTCCCTCCTGGTCTTCTTCACCCTCTCCGCATTCGTTTATGTCGCCTCAGTCACCTACCTCACCATTGACAACAAAATCGACATGGACTTTGCGCGCGCCGCTTCATCGAGAGGTCTGCCATACAGCATCGAAAGCTGGACCCCGGAAACTTGGTATCAAGCTTTATTGCTCTTACCACTTGAGCAAGACACGATGGAAAGCTTGACTGGCGCCTATCATGAGATGGTTGCTTGGAGGTGGTGGATTCTTCTCTATCAGATCGTGGATTCGTTGGTGTTTTGGTGGACGGGGATAGTTTTGTTGAGGGAGTGGAAGAGGAAGGCTACTTCTAGTTCTGAGGAGCTTGTCGAGTATACCTAGGTAGGTTGCTGATATGTCTGTGGTGAGATCTATGTATGTGGCGTTCTGTTCTTCCCGCCTGATGTTGTTAGTCGGTAAAGTAAGGAAAAGTCATGTGAGAAACGGATCATTCGCACGATCAAATGTAATGAGAAAAGGTCTTTACAAGGAAGCAACAAATGAAATGCACGTTTAAAAAAGCAATAAATTATAGTTACGCAAATTCGATTTCGACTCATTCTTTACTTCAAGGGCCCCGTTGCGCGGACCGCGGTTTCCCCGGATTGCTGCCAAGTTTGTTCCATCGTCTTCCTTCCGCTTTCTCCCAAATCAACATTCTGTCAATTCACATCTCTCGACGTGGACACAATATTCACGCGTGGAGATGAGCAATGCGTTCTCGGTAGCATGGTATGGTTCGTGCCATTTGGGCATACGGGCAATCTCTAGGCCTTGCGCTCAGTCACCCACCCATTCGCTGTTGAAGCTATGGTCATCACAGCGGCTTTCATACAGCTCGACAGCAGCGTTACGTTATAGACTACAGTATCGCCAGCGAATGCCGTCTATCGTTCCTCTTAGCTCGAGCCGTACCGCCGCCTTTGCAAGATTCGCAAGCACAGCCGCCAAACGGAAATCGCATGTTGAACATGGAGTGCCACTCGACTCACAGCCGCTGTCGGCCAGGAAATCACATCAATTTTGGGTCATCGAAGATCACACCGGAGATGGGCAATCGGATCCTTTCCGTACTACAGGGACGCCGATTAGCGGGGACTCTCGACGTGAGTCTTCCTTCGGATATCACACGTGAAGTCCGGTCCAAAACAATCGAGAAAGGGTTACACTGGTTGCGAAACAATTATCCCATGGATGAAGATGCGGCTATCATGGCTCGTATCGAGCGGGAGGAGAAAGAGGAAGAAGAACGACTTCTTGAATACGTGAAAGGGCTTGGCCCGCAAAGCGGACAATGGGGCGCGCAACTCGGCGAGGGGATGATATCTATGGTAAAAGTGTTTTGAAGGAAGTTCGGAAAGAAAATGAGGCAAGACTGCTTGCTGAGCAGGAGAAGGAGCGCAAAGAATGGTTAGAGGGGAAGCGAAAGATCGGGAAAGATACCGGAAACATCTGAAAGAAACACAGCGCTGCAGAAATATAATCCATCCGAGGTAGTGGAGGGTGAGTCTTCTTTGCGCTTATCCACCCTGGTTAGGGAATCATACTTACTGGCAAGCAGCTCGACCGCGGGCTGACCCGCAAGAGCGTCCGTTTCTCGCATGGGCTCAGAAACATTATCTGCGAGCGGAGAACACAGAAGCCGATTTCACATCTATGACAACAGTGAGTAACTTCGTTTCTGCATCTACTTCTCTAGCGGGGCAACTGATCTCTTGAAAATTAGGCTCGTCGCATTCTTCCTTCTCTCGCACTGAGTCTCGTTGTCTTGGGTTTATGCTATTTTTATGCAGAGACATACAAGCCACCGGCCCACCAGGCACGGATGTGGCCTGATATTCCTCCTGCAGCTGCGACGGTGTTGGGGATCATGGGCACCAATGTCGCAGTCTGGGTGCTATGGAAAGTGCCCCTGCATGGCGACTACTCAACCGTTATTTCATAAGTGTCCCTTTATACCCATACGCCGCGAGCGTGGTGGGCAGTATTTTCAGCCATCAACAGCTCAAACACTTGGCTACGAACACTTTGATTTTGTGGCTCATTGGGCTAAGACGTAAGCTTTGCCGGTACAGAAGTCTAATATGTTAATCCTAATCGATTCATTCAACAGTTCACGATGAAATCGGCCGCGGAAATCTCCTCGCATTGTATATCGGGGCAGGCGTCTTTGGGTCACTTACGTCTCTGACATCCCACGTTTTGTTTCACCAGCTAACTGTAACCTCACTCGGTGCCAGTGGCGCCATAGCTGGCCTGGTAGCGGCCTGGTGTATGATACATTCGGAGTATGTCTTGTACCTTCTATTCACTTACTTTCAAGAGTTCTGCGCATCAATATTGACTCTCAGTTATTTAGCGACAAACTTGTCCCCAGCTTTCTTCCCCATGAATGGCGCCAGTACGTCGCCGCCAACGGATCCACTGTCCTGGGGCTCATAATTGTATTCGAGCTATTCAATTTGGTCTCCCCGTTTAAGGTCGCCAAACTCGATCACTGGGCTCATCTGGGAGGTTACTTTGCAGGCGCCGTATGGGCCATCCTATACAGGGCAAAGCTCGACAGGAGAAAAGAAAGCGAAAGGGTAGAGGGTTTTGGATCGCTTAGTGCCGAGTTCTTCCAGGTAAAAATTTGCCTGTCCTAATCATCACCTCAACCTCTAAAAGGTCTCATCATATCTATTGCATGGCGGGCTTCTTGCATTCTGTATACTAGACTGGTTCTTGTGGATTTTGCTATTCCCTTTACAGCTTAAAATCAATGTGTATAATTAAAAGTTGGATTACGAGAGCCGTCATCATCTCGACAGAATACGGTGAGACCTGGCCCCAGCCTCGTATCTATGCATACTTTTTCTCTCAAACATTGTTCCACGCAATGCGGCAATTACCAGACGAATCCTTTCACAACCCGTCTGATGCGGGAGGACCCTTGTACGCTAGAAGGTTCCAAGGTTATCAAGGTCAGCATTCAAAAGTGCTCTTGTGCACGAACGGGTGAATTGGATAGATGTACTAACTTTTCCGCGCATAAATAGCATACCAAATGGCCGAAATGGCCATGAAACCAATAAACACGACGGCAGCATAATTCATCGAACTCGCCGTCACGGGCAGAGTGGTTGGCATACAGAAGAGGACTAGTTCAAAGGTAATCCACAAGAGGGCTACGATGTTGATGATCAGACCGGACAGGGCCGCAGTTGAACTTTGCCTTGTTGACTTCTTGGCGTCTGTGGAAGACACTGGCGCCGATGGGGATGGCGTAGCTGACGGCCAGCGCGACGACGCCGACTGAGACAAAGGCCGTGAAGGCGCTTGAGCTGCCGAGATTGATGAGTCCCAGCAGCATTTGAACAACGGTTATTAAGGCGAGGGACCAGACGGGTACGCCCAGTTTGGTGTTGATTTTGGCCCACACCTTTGACAGTGGGATTGCCTCGTCGCGAGCAAAGGCCCATGTTGTTCGTGACGCCGCGGTTGTGATGCTAATGGAGCAGAAGAGAGTGATGGCGAGAACGAGGAAAATCAGCCCCAGTCCGCCACCGGGACTGCCCATGACGACATGGAATATATACGGCAGGGCTTGCGCAGCAGGTGCAGTTATGATATCCCCAATGGTGGCAGGGTGACGCAGATGGGGATTATGAAGAATAGGCCGGCAATACCTCCCACAGGAACGCAGAGCGAGATGGCTTGCGGCACTTTCACTACTGCATTTGCGCACTCTTCTGCCATAGAGGCAATCATGCCGACGGCCGAAAAGCAATACGCGGCTGGCAGCAGGCCGATGAAGAATGTGAACCCGCCCCATCCAGAGAGGCTGGTATCATAACCACCCAGAGCGTACGCGGCATCGTGGCGGCCTACATCTGCCTTGACCGACAGCGCAATCATGATGATCAAAATACTTACGGCGGTCCACGCAGCACAGATTGTGTCGACCATGGGCAAGAAGCGGTTACTGAACGTGCAAATGACAAAGGACACCAGGCAAATTGCGTAGAAAATGAGGAGCAACTGCCAGTCATTGGCAGACCAGTCTGGATGATACATGCCTATGGTTCCGGACAAGAGCGAGGCGAAACCAAAGTTCACAGACAGGGTAATTGTCCAGTTACCAATAAGCCAGACCCATCCGTTGACGAAGGAAAGCACTGTTTTGGCGTTATCCGGCACAATTTGGAAAGACCAGTAGTACGGTCCGGCAGAGGTAGGCCATCGCGATGCCAGTTCGGCGAGCGAGAGGGCTACGCACTCGTCTAGCACGCAGACGACAATCCAGCCCACGAAGATGGCTAGGGACCTCCGCCATAGATGGCGCTCATCAGGGGCCGCCCTCGCCGTATGGAATGGCGGCGATAGCTAGTGTTTGGAATAAGAGCGTGAATAAGGACCGGTTTCGTGTCATTTCCTGCACGTATCCCAGCTTGTCAAGTCCTTCTCCTTGGCTGTTGCCAGGGTCAATTCCAATGTGGCCATTTTTCTCGGACGGGGTTCCAGGCTCTGCAAGCTTTTCTTCCGTTGACATTATTGCTAGATGCGGACGAACTGGACTGCTACGAGTAAAGAGCTTGCTGGATGGTTATTTAAACCGGCCCCGAGATATACGATCAAAGCCCTGAGTCAGGATTCGCTGCACCTGGAGTATGTTTTGCAAGTATTGTTCCGGAGGTGTAGCACCTAATACAAAGAGCTGACCATATCCCATGCAAAAAGTAAGGCGGAGGTGCGTGTCAGTTGGAATGTACCTGATACATTCATAGGAAGTAATCCATACGTCGTACGAGTAGTCCGGCGTTGGACAGAGCCTAAGATCAAGATGAAGGATAGGTGCCACAGACAAACGCGACAGGCTGATTATTAGGATGCAGGAGCACAATCCGACTTTTGCGCCCAATTTAATTGAAAGGGGAGAATCAGAAGATAGAAAAGCCTTGGCTATCTAGACAGGTGCATGAAGAGATAAAGTCTGGTTAGGTATCATTTAAGTTTATGCTGCCTAGAAATCGGTAATCATAGAAAATGAAGGTCTGTGGGAATATATCTGGGAGTATAACTACCTAGGTATCTCGGAGTGAAGGAAACGCACCCACGTGTCCTTTGCTCCGACTATTTTATTTTTGTTTTCACTTTTCTCTGCAAGGTTATATATTCTCTCTGCTCTTTTCTTTGCTTTGCTTTTAACCGTTACTTTTCTCGTCTTCCCCTGATTTTTACTTACTTGAGAATGGCGATCATAAAAAGGGCTAGAACAACAATAGAAATTGTCCGATGCACAACAGACCTCAGCACAGTCTTGGGATATGATAAGATGTCAAGCAGATGGTATGGGTACTAGTCCTCCGCCCGGGATCTGCCATTCTGCTGCAAGTATCAAGCCACAAACCGCGATACCAAAGAGCTGTATTGGCATTGGACCTTGGCAGCGAAATGCGAAATTCAGCTATCAAAATATGGGTAGATCAGGCCAGGGTCTCGCAGATCGAGCAGAAGGACTAGACTGAGTTTGGTAATTAGATAGGCCAGCTTATCTCTCTTCCTTTTCTATCTTGATATCTAGTTAGGGATACGGTACATCCACACCCCGAATTGGGCATCCACACCCCTCTAACCTGATTTGGAAATAGCTTGGCAGTCTAACCCCTTTTAGACTATATAAAACCTGTGCATCCACACCCCTACTAGTAAGAGATAAACACCAAGTAACGCGTAGTAAGCTAACAATTCTTTTCATAGTAAACCACAATTGATTAATATAAAATAGATCTAGATTTGTCACGTAGATTCATCACGTAGATTCGTCATATAGATTCGTCATATAGATTCGTCAACTAGATTCGTCAACTAGATTCACGTAGATTCGTCAACTAGATTCATCCCAGATTCGTCAACTAGATTCCTTCACAAGATTCATCCTAGCTTCGTCAACGACATTCGTCTTAGATTTGTCAACGAGATTCACCTAGATTCGTCAATAAGATTCGTCAACGAGATTCGTTAACTAGATTCACCTACCTAGGTAGATTCGTCAACGAGATTCACCTACTTACAGTGGGGGACAGTAGTGTTAACACCCCTTTCTTACCGCCTAATGTTATTGCCGGCAAAACTAGCGCGTAGAAATCGCGCCTCATCGCGTCCCATACAAATTACTATGAGAGCCTATAAACATATATTTTTATCTATACACCATGGCTCCACAACGCCGTACTACACGCAAAGAACTAGACCCTTGTATGAGGGCTCGAATATGTGAGCTTCATACAAGTGTACGCTGGGGCTATAAACGAATCCATAAAATGCACCCTGAGATTTCTATATCTACTATCCGCTACCGTACTTCACCGCCTCATGCACGTCCCCACCTCGTGCACGATTTTGATACGAGTCACGAAAAATCGCGAGTATTTCAAACCGCGTTAATTCCACCAATATGGCTTCAATTGAGCTCGCTCTTGAAGCATTACACTCCCTGGAACCAGGAGAGAGAGCTAATATTACTTTGGTTGCAAAACCTTCGGTGTTAATCGTTCCACGCTCTCACGACGATTCCGCCAAGTTACGCACTCAAAAGAAGCACATTTCAACAACCAACGATTACTCAACGACGCACAATCGGAAAAGCTTATAGAATGGATTAATCGGCTCACAGAGAGAGGCCTTCCACCTACGACTTTTATGCTTGCCAATTTTGCCCAAGAAATCTGTGGTAAAGAGCCTGGTAAAACTGGGCTAGCCGCTGGCTTAAAGCTCATTCGGATAAGGTGATTTCTCGGTATTCTACTGGACTCGACTCGGATAGAAAGCGGGCAGATTCGGCATGGAAATATGCTTTATATTTTGAGCTCTTAGGCCAGAAAGTGAAGAAATATAATCTTCTACCGGAGCAGATTTACAATATGGATGAGAAAGGCTTTATAATCGGAATAACTACAAAACAAAAAGAATCTTCTCTTGGCGTAAATATGAGCAAGAAGGGCTCAAGCAACATCTTCAGGATGGAAATCGTGAATGGATAACTACAATTGCTTGCATTTGTGCCAATGGAACTACTTTATCCCCTAGTTTGATCTATATGGCCAAATCGGGTAATATTCAGGATTCATGGCTTCAAGATTTCAATCCTCAAGAACAAAGATGCTTTTTGCAGCCTCAGAGTCAGGATGGACCAATAACGAGCTCGGATTTCAATGGTTGGTTGATGTTTTTGATAAAGAGACGAAGGCTCAAGCAAGCCAGGGATGGAGGCTTCTAATCCTTGATGGCCATGGTTCTCATGTCAATATGAGGTTTATTGAATATTGTGATAAAAATAGGATATTATTGGCGATATTCCCACCTCATGCAACTCATACTTTGCAGCCTCTAGACGTCGGATTATTTTCACCTCTTTCTCAGGCTTATAGCAAGCAATTGAGCAATTTTATGGACGAATGTCAAGGGCTCTCACGATTCACCAAACGTGACTTTTTCGGCTTTTGGACGAGTTGGGAAATCGCTTTTATAAGCAAAAATATCATCTCAGCGTTTCAAAATACTGGTTTGAGCCCTTTTAATCCGGGGCTTATTTTACAACGATTCAACCAAAAATCTGAAAGCAGGCCTTCTTCCAGTGAATCAACAGCTTCAATTCTTAAAGCAGAAGATTGGAAACGCATTCAAAAGCTTCTACATTAGGTCGCTTTTGATATTTATGATAAAAATACCAAGAAGCTTAGCGATACTATGCTTTCTCTTTCTACGGAGAATGTCCTACTCAAATTACGTTGTGAGGGCCTTGAGAAAGCTCTTATAAATGAGAAAAAGCACCGGGTTAAGAAAAAGCCATTATTATTGGATTTACCTGCAGATAATGAAGGTGGTGCTATATTTTTAGCCCTTCTAAGGTTCAGCAAGCTCGAGATCTTCAACTTCAAAAGACACGCATGCAGCGCACGAGAAAGCTCGCAAAGATGATAAAAGCTTCAACAACAACTTATCAAGGAATCTAGAGAGTGTGAGAGGCTTGAAAAGGCTCAAATTCGGGAAGAAAAGCGACAACAGCGCCAACAAGAGACTACGGAGAAACAACGCCTCAAAACCGAGCAAAAGCTAGCTAAGCAAGCTGATTTACAGCTTCAAAAGATATCCTTGCAACCCGAAGCCCCATACGAAGCGAACGAAGCCAATTCCGAAGCAATCGAAGCCAAAAGCAGTTCTGAAGCTCATAACAAAGTTGATGAGGAGATTATTACTAAAAATACTAGAGGTCGGGTTATTCGGCTTCCTGAGCGTTTTCGCTAGCTTATATTTATCTCATTCGATTCCTTATACGTTATTTACTAATACTCCAAAGATTTCTTATATTTTATTATTTATATGGTGTTGTAAAGCTTCAAAATATATCTTATAGTAATGTATTAAAATCGTGCACGAGGTGGGGACGTGCACGAGGCGGTGAAGTACGGTATACAATCAAAAAGGAGCAAGAACAGATTAATTAACGCTTATTACCTCGCTCTGGATAACCCAGCAAACTATCGCCTGAGCAGAAAGAAAATCTAGTTCATCTTACAACTGAAAATCCTCATATTAAGTTACATGAGCTTTAAGAATCTGTTGATATACGATGTTCAAAGAAGACTATTATCCGAGTATTTCGCAATCTATATATGAGGAAATGGGTGTAAAGAAAACGACTGGAGATTCTCCCCGAGAATGCAGAAAAAGGCTTTAATAGGCACAAAGGTATGCCTATTTTACTGCTGAAGATTGGCAACGAGTTATATGGAGTGACAAATCTACAGTTGAATGGGGTAAAGGAGGTTAATTGATTTGGACATGGAATAGTCCAACTGAGCAACTACTTGAGCATGACGTACGTGAAGTTTGTACTAGAAAAAGCGTTAAAAAGATGTTCTGGGCTGCATTCTGGTATGATATACATACTAGCTTATGCGCATTAACCCCTGATGGAACATCTGCTGGAGGAGGTATTACTGCGATAGTTATTAAGCAAATTTATATGGAACAGCTTCCAGAGTTACTTCGGAATGGAGATATTTTCATGCATGATAATGCACCCGTGCATACAGCTTATATCATACGAAATCTACTACAAGAAATGGAGGTTAACGTTATGAAATGGCCGCCATACTCGCTGGATTTGAATCCTATTGAGAATCTATGGGCAATTATGAAAACAATCATTCACTAAGATCATCCAGAGCTAGAAAATACACCAGATAACGATATAACTTTATGTGCATTAATATAGGCTGCTACAGATGCTTGGGAATTAATTGGTGAGCATGTTTTTATGAATCTGAGCGATTCTATGCCTCATAGAGTGCAGGCCGTACTAGCTGCGGATGGCTGGTATACGAAGTATTAGGGCTTTTGGAGGTTCGGGAACTTTTAGTGTATCTCAATTAGGAAGGCGGTGTTGAATGGGTATTAGTAATCAAATCAAGGGGTGTTAACACTACTGTCTACTCACTGTAGGTAGATTCGTCAAGCAGATTCAACTAGGAGGTGCTTGATAGGATTAATGGGGCAGATTAGTTGGTATTTCCATTAAGCACCTCCAAGTTGAATCTCGTTGACGAATCTTGTTGACGAATCTCGTTGACGAATCTTATTGACGAATCTAGGTGAATCTCGTTGACAAATCTAAGACGAATGTCGTTGACGAAGCTAGGATGAATCTTGTGAAGGAATCTAGTTACTACGCGTTTGGTGTTTATCCTTACTAGCGTATATAGGGGTGTGGATGCACGAATTTTATATAGTCCGAAAGGGGTTAGACTGCCAAGCTTTCTTCCTAATCGGGTTAGAGAGGTGTGGATGCCCAATTCGGGGTGTGGATGTACCGTATCCCTCTAGTTAGTTACAAGATATGTACGACGCTCCAGAACTAGATATTTAAATATACAGTGCCAATCAATGGAATGGAATCTTACATGAGTAATCAGTAATCACCATCGATGCCTTTCAGTATTGACCATCGAGGGACAATCTCAAGCCAAGCCCATCGGGACGGTGCAATTCAGAACTGCACGCATGTCCGAATGAGGCAAGCAATGTACCAAGTAGGAAAGTGGAAATAATTACTGTATTTGGTTAGTGTCAACGTCCGGAGTCATTCTTGGCCCCACTAGCCAAGTGGCTCATCTCCTTTGTATGGTGTGAGCACCATCATGAAAACCTGTATAATACAGGGACGCAGCTAAGTAAAAGTTTCATCACTGTGCGTTATGTGCCCCAGACTCGACCACCAAGCCCATCATCACATGAAATTCACGCCTTCTTCCCTCTCAGGGTGAGAGGGAAGACCACAGGCCGGCTCTGGCGGACAAAGAATCCATTTCACTATGTTTTGGACCGAGGACTTCTCGTAGGAGGACATACTGAGATTATAGAGACCCCTCAGTACACATGTCAGTGTCGGGTATGGGTCAGACGGATCGCAGGTTGCCTGGACCACGCACTTTCCCGACCATAAAGGTCACTATCGTGGCCTAGAGGGTGATCAGTGTTTGCATGGCAGTGTAAAGAAGGACGGGTTGATGCACGAGAGAGGGATAGGGATAGGGTGAAGCAAAACAGTACCGTTAATGAGCCCCTTGGTATGTCAACTTCGGCTGCATGTACTTGTGTTTCCAGGGATCCCAACGAATTTCATTCATCTGGTGGTAAAAATGGAAGTGATGCCCATGATTTCACTCCGAAGCAGGTAAGTCTTGCCACTCGAGTCAAACGGTGAATGATCACGGATCATGAAAGTCCAGTGGTCCGGACGGTGTCGAAAGAGGCGATAACCAAGAACACGGCGGTAGCCGTTAGCGATCAAGCCTTCAGCTAGCACGGAAAACAAGGGGCCACCAAACCTGCAGTAAAAAGGTTACCCAAGATGTAAAGGACGAGTAGAGTCGAGCAAAATGATGTGAATCCTCTTACTCTTGTTCCCCGCGTGAGATGCCCGCTCCCTTTATCAAGCTATCAATCGTTATCTCCATCCAACCTGTCCAACTGTCGTCGACGGGTGGTGCCCACGGATATTCGCTGGTATCAGGAGAGTTGATCCTCGCGGAGTTCTGGATGGCATTTTCAAGAGCTGGAGGCGTTGTAAAATCAGGCTTTTCAGCTATAGTGGCCTTACAGACAACTTTCAGGTCTGTTGTTCTTTCCAAAAGTCGAAGGAGAACGCGTCAGGCTGATAGGACCAGTACTGATCGAAAAGCTCTGGCATCAGATCGCTGAACTCCTGCGCGTCTATGAATGGCTCATATTTGATTGGTTGCATGATGGCTGCATATGTAGACAAATATGCTGTTGTGATCGTATTGTTACTTTGTTATTGGTTCACATGCTGTCACGGGTGACAAAGTACCAATTTCCTGGGCAGATTTGCCCCTCCAATGCATGATAGGATGCTAGAATCATTGGTCAATGCTATCTCGTTAACCCCCAACACACTTTCTCGTGCTTAATGTAATGCCTGCAATCAAGTCGGAGCCGACAAGACAAGACGCCATGGAGGGAGTGTCGCACAAGCTCACGAAGTAATTTGTCAAAAACCATTCCTGTAAGGGTTACCTCATGACCGGAATTTATGAGTGCAACCAAAACCCTGTCTCTGAAATGTTGACTTATGTCGATAATGGCAGCACAGAGTAACATGCGTCTAAATAATTTGCCCACAAGGCTGCTCGACGGATGGCAACAGCAAGCGCGACAGAAGACTCTCAGTCATGCTGGACTTCGTCAAAAAGATTCTCTATGAAGAGGTTGAACAGTGTGCACACACGGCGGGGGTATCACATCTTCTAATCGCTGAACGACATAAGTTTCAGTGTGGTGCATGCGAAGGGAGAGTTTGGTGGCACTTCTGTGGTCAATAACCATAGTCCAAGCATCCGGGAGGTCTTGGTTCAAGTTCTCAAGCACGAGCACCGTGTTTGGCTCTCTCGTCTCTGGAAAGTACAGCCGCGGCCTTGGTACACAGCATCTGCATAGCCTCCTTGTACACTGGGTCTTTCTTCCAGCCATTGCTGCCGCCCATCTTGAGATCTTGAGTCCGGTCAGGTCCCAGCGGCCGGTCTGGGGTGACTACGGCACGACAATAAACGGCGAGGTTGGTCAGACAGACAGACGTCGTTACGAATATTGACGCCAATTGCCACTGATGACGGAGGGTTTCAGTGCCCGCAATTCTCAACTCGAACAAGTCTTAAAAAGGTAGCAATATACCATCTTCTATGAGCTCGGAGTGTAAGCAACTAGAAGGACACCTTCTCAAAAGGCATTTCCAACATTCGAGCTAACCTTTCTCGTTGGCCCCTTCTCGAACCAAGAGCGCTAAACAGGCATTTTCCTCGGCAGCCAGCATGTGAGGAATATCTAGTTCTCTATGAGGGTAGTCACCAATGGCCTGGACAGTGCATGACCATCCACAATTTGAAGCCCGGGTAATAGATAGCTGGGGTTGTAGGTAGCACCAAATGCAGTGAGAAACTCAGAAGTTAGGTCACATGGAGTAAAATCTTGATGAAGGAATCCAGCCGCATTCAGTGTACTCAGTGCCGAGAGACTGCCAATCCTTACTCGATATGCGGTAGTTACGGAAGACCTGCTGAAGAGAGCAGCCAGCTGTTTGAGTATGTGATTGATCAAACACCTGAAGGATCAGGTTGACTCTCTTCTTGATATCAACTCATACCAAGATGATGACTCCCTGATTGGGGGTTTACTAAGAGACTATCATATTCAAGCTGCACTGTCTGCCTCTTACAATCCTGTATACATAGTACGCAATACATGATGTACCACATATATGCGGTATGTGGTTTCAAGAACGTTCGGGGAATGCACTAGCCCTAGGTATGACTATGGAATCACGCTGGATCAAATACATGGTACATAAAACCAAAGTACTGCCTAAGATAGGTACCTAGGTATAAAAGCCATTGAATCATAGTCTCATTGCACCGTAGCGTAGCATGGCACAGTGAGCATATTGAAAAAAGAAACAGAAAAGATAGATGAAAAGGAAGCCGCCGCTGACTCCCATCTCCTCCTCCTGGTCCCGAGGTTATAGTCCTAATTACAATGAAGCAATACAAGAATAACAAAATAAGAATTGATTCGTTCGTCCCGAAATTGTCCTGAAAAGAATAGATAACACAAAAGAAGAGAGAAGAGAAGAAGAACAAGCCTAGAAAAGGAATGTCTTTTTCGAGATAGGCTCAAAACATTCCCACCAAGACTCAGACTCAGATTCAGATTCAGATTCAGCCTTAACCTCAGCCTCAGTCCCACACGCACTCAACGAATGCCGCGCCCACACCCCTGCAGGAAATTCTCCATCATACGCATAGAGCCAAACTGCAAAAGGCGGCTGTGGAGCGCATCGCTCCCAGAACCGCCGTTTGTTGCGCCCTCGTCCGACAATGGGCTCCAATCACGAGTGCCGGGAAGAGCAGACAGTGCGCCAGTTTGCCCTTCAGTCGCGACTCGCAGATCGCGCGGAGGCCGAGATTTGTCGCTTGTTGCACTGCTGGGTGAGTCGCGTGGAGATTGTGGAATACTCGATATATGTATATTAGGCCGGCTAGCCGGTAAGCATTGCAGAAGATGGTCCAGGACTGGGCGTGGTCGAAGGTGAAATCGGTGGAGTACATGGGAGACAAGAGATCGATGGACAATGGGGAGTCGCTGGAAGGGATGATAAAGGGAATTCTTCATTTTGCATCAAGGCTAATTGCTGGTGGCGGTCGGTTGCCGATGAATAGCCCTGCAAAGCCATGGAGAGAGATTCTAGCTCTTCACTCTGCGCAAAGCTTACTGCTGCTGTTTCTGGCGTCATCTCGCGTGCAAGATGACCCAACCGGGCTAGACGGGACAGGATACTCATGATGTCTAAGAACGGGTCACTGTCTGGAAGAACCCCCACCAAGCATCGCTGCCGGCGAAGTGAGCCCAGGCAGTATGTTGGAAGTACTGCTTCTCGCCAGTCAGAAGCGCATAGGTCAGATCCATGGTCGCGAAACAAGACCCCATTAGGGCCGGTAGCCCTCGTTTCTGCCGCTGCAGCTGGTGTTGGAGGAGTTTCCATTGACTCAGAATGGCTCGTCCACCACGATAATGCACGTAAGTAGCGGCACTCTCGTCGTGCGGGTCAATTACGCCGTCGAGGATGCATAGAAGAACGTTGACAATAAACAAGTCTAGAGGAAGGAAGCGCCGGTGAACCAGTAACTGCTGGTAGGGACTCTGAAGCTGCGTGCGGAAGTTTTGGATTGCTTTTAGACGCGAAGTTCGCTTGGATAGAAATGCCTCGGGACGACTGGAACAGTAAGAGAGTTGTTGATGCGCATTGGCGACTGCAGTAACCGAGTAGCGGAGAGCAGGGTACTTATACACCGATACAAGGTCCACGGGAACCGGTTTTGAGGATAGATTGAAGCGGTCAACCACGATATGTTCGAAATAGAGCATCAAGTGCTCGGCTGTCATGCGCGTCGGCACTCCCAACGGATTGGAAGCATGCTGATACTCCAGCGCCGATGGCGATGGCGATGGCGAAGACGATGATGATGATAACAATAATAATGGCTGGTTTGTTACTCCATCTTGATCATTCAAGATGTCTTCTTGTGTCGAGGCTGCCGTCTGACCATTCACTAATAACTTTCGATATTCCGGACGCTGTATTTCTTGTTCTTGCTGCTGCTGGTGCTGCTGACTGCTCGAAACCGGCACGTTCTGACCGGCAAAACGGCCACGAGCAGCTACTCCATTGCACCATCGCAACCGCAGTTTTCCGTATTCGCATGGCTGGTCTTCAGAGACACAGCGCGAACACTGCGGCCGCTGCAAATCGCATATGACGCGGCGATCCTTGCAAGCCCAACATGAGCCCTCGACAGTCCTCACTCGCTTGGGCGTCATAGAAACAGTGACAATGCGGAGAAATATAATGATAGAAGACAGAAAAGCGAAGCAGAAGAAGGCATGGGACGAGGCTGTCGTTGTCGGCGCGATAAGCCAGCCGAGGTCAGTCAGTCCCGTCGATCCGTCACTAGTTATCTTTCTGTGTTGCTCACTCTGTTGCTTCAATCGCTTTTCATTTTTCTTTTCTCATTCATTTTTGTTTCACTTCCTTTGTCGTTGGTCAAACGACTGGTGTTGTGTTTGGTTGGCGTACTCTCTCGACCGGACCACAGTGCCGGGAGAGCTAAGGAAGCCAACTGGACGGGCCCGTAATGTATGCTTATCAGGCTGGGATTGGAAAGCACTCAAATGGTTGCACGAAAACAGAGTCATAGTATACTGGTCAGGTTGCTCCTCACTGCTCGCTGTGCTCCGTGGCAGCATTTCCTGACTCGTATAATACTACCTCCAAAACTATATATAGATCGGTAGTTTAGCACATGGCCTACCACTTCTATCCTCTACCTAGGTAATTTCCAAGGCTCACCGCGTAGCACAAACGCAGAGGAATGCGTGCAACCGGACGAGTAAACCCATCGAATCATTGAGTCGAGACGAATTTGTCGTTACCAAAAGGACTGAGGGAAGCAGAATAGTCGTAGAGATACGTCTTACAACACAACATACGTATTTCAGCCCAGCGAATATCACCAGCCGTCCGCGCTGAAACATACCCAACAGGCTTGGGCAAGACATAAATGAAGATTACACAGCATGAACTCTGCCAGAATTCCAAATCGTCCACTGCCTCTCTATGTACAGAATGGAACATTGCCCAGATGTTATTGCAACTCTGAAATCTAATACCTCGGCTGACCTTTGTTCTCCTTCGACGAGGTATGTGTAGACAAGAACCGCGTAAGCCGAGCACGACCATGTAGTTATAATATTTTGTCGGTATACTGACAAATTAGACAAAAAGAAACCTAAAACACGGGGGTATTTGATTAGGAAAAACATATATGTAAACAAGAGGAGAGAAAATGTGATTTGCAATATCCGGAACCATTGGGGTACTGAAATAACACTCTGGCACATAATGGGAATTATGCCGCATGTTATTTTGTGCAGCCGCCATCAAGATAGCAAGTAGGTAAGCTGCAGTTTAAGCAACCAGTATCGGAACTGTATGCAATTAGTGCTTATCCTCTCATACACTCCAGGACACACTTACTGCTTAAACCATAGCCCTCCGCATTGCCATCCCGGTTACCCTGCTCAATCTCCACGCGAATAGCCACGTCTAACCCACCAATCAACTGACTGCTGTTGCTGAAGCCATCCGCTGATTTATGCGTCGTTCCAACACCCTCTTCACCCACATGCAACGGCGAATGTCCATCCTTGGGCGTCTGGCTGGGAGCTAGAGAGTGTTCGTGCTCGCCAGACCCATTCGCAACTGGGGTTTCAATCTCCGTGATGCAAGCATAGTTGCGCGACGGCATGGTTACGTAATTCCATGAAGCGCTCTTTTCCACCCCGCCTGGTTGCTTGTCGAATAGAGGCATCAGTGTCTCGTCAGTGTCGGGGTCGAGATGATGAATCTTGTTCCTTCGCGCAAGGAGGTTGGCCACAGCCTTGGGAGGTGGTTTATTGGTGATGGCGCTGCTGATAATGTTTGGCATGTACCGGAAGTCCTTTTCAGCTGGTATATTCAATTTCAAATTCGAATAAAATCGGCCAAGCGCCGACAGATGAACATCGCCTCCGAGAATCGTTATCCGAACAGAATGGGCTTTTGAGAACTGCTGGAGGCGGTGAATCAACTCTCGGCGCTCGGCCTTATGATGCCGAGCAGTATAATGATCATCAAGATCGTCCAGAAGGTCCACCTGACCGTCAAATTTATTGAAGAGGCCACCAGCGACACCGAAACGTTTGTTCAGCAAACGGATAGGCGCAATCAAGGGAGATGTGATGATATTCTCCAGCCAAGCAAGGCGTGGGTAGGCAATCGGAACACCGAGGAGCAAAATCAGATGCTTGATCTCTCCATTGGCCTGACCGATCTCTTGTTGAAGGCGATCAAAGATTAAATCGTAAGTTTCTGGGTAATTGACCTGTACGCGCGTGCGTTCCGTACGCGCATCAATCCCCGCAAATGCAATCCGTCTGCCTAGACGCATGTATAAGCTGCGACTGCGTTCTTCGACATAAGGACCGGGCGATTTGCCTAAAATCCACATCGGGTCGATACTCTCTTCCTCGAGCACGAATGTGTTTTTAATTGACGCACGTCGACCGGGCGGCCTGGCGCATCCGTTGTGAAAGTGGACTTTGGGGTGCGACATGATGCTGGAATAGGCAATAGTACTTAAAGGCCACTCCTCCGATACCGCGGAACACTGCGCATTTCATAAAATGATCAGTGTACGATCCAAAGCCGTCGATAATGTCATGGTCGTCCCAAATGTTGATTTGAGGAATACGGCCATTGGCAGTCTTAAAAGGCTCGTGGTTATACCACCGCACATAGTTATTGTAATAGTATTCATCACATTCAGCTCTTAACTTTTCATTGAAATCATGTGCCTGTCTCTTGATGGGGTTGGCAATACTCGTCCACTCCTTGAGCGGTCCGTCCACGCGAACGCCGTCATTGTAGATTTGGTCACCACCACCGATCATGACGTGGAAAGGGCGCTTCGCATGCACTCGCAGGACATCGTTCCACAACGCGGGCCAGCCCAACTTTCTGTATCCGTACCAACTGAAAAGCCATTGCATGAATGGAACATGATGCGCATGGACTGGTTCCAGGAGGGGACCGCAAACGTCCAGTCTTTTGTGACTGCAGGACCGCTGATATATTGAAAGCCTGGGATCTTGTACGCCCATTGCGCCTCGTAATCATGCAACGGAACGGAGAATGAGAATCTCCAAAACGCCTTCTTTGGATCCTCATATAGCTTGGTGCCCTGGATGGTTAGTAGTTGCGCTTGAGATTCGGACTGAATGCCATTTGAGTCCTGCGACACAGGTCCAACGTGACGTAGGGATAACTGCGGCTGGGTTTGTCCGGGGTTCGTAACGATCAACACGCTGCCGTACCAAGTGGCGGAAGTAGCTTGAACGTCCATGCGACGGTAGTTAAGTAAAGGGCCGCATATCACATCCACAGACCCGCTGCTGGCGGCTGTACTGGCACCGTTCACTATGGGGCTGAAGCTTCTGAACGATACCACACTCAGTCAGTCATGAAATCAAGCGTCGAGAAAATTAGAGGGAAGCGTACGGGAAACCTGCCCGGCCGGCACTGAAAGTTGGCTCGGCACTTGCTCGTTTATACCCGCCATAGAGATTGTAGATTTTTCTTTCCCTTGGCGGTTAGGTGCAAGAGAGGAATGTAGTATACGCGCAGGTCAATTGAAGAGATATATGGCTGACGCGGAGAAGAGAATCGGATGAGAAAGAGGGAGAGGGAGAGAGGGAGAGAGGAAGGGGAGTCACGAAAGAAAAAAGGGCATAACTACTGTTCTCTGTTGTTAACTAGTCGCAGCTTCCGGGCGTGTCCAAAATGGCAAAAATTTAGTGTCCAAGGTGGATACCTGTGCCAAGTCTTTTAGCGTATTTTTCTCACATCGGCTTTGCAAATTGCAAACTGCAAATTGCAATTGCACATGTCGAGCATACAACCCTAACCCTATGATAAAATTCCGTTCAACTGCAACCCTCCAGGAAATTGACCAGAATGAAACCGGCCTACATAAGAGCGGTTAAGGGTTAGTATTAAGTGAAGTCCGGTCCTTCTGCGTAGCAAAGTTAACTGTCATGCTCAGCGGTCGTTCAAGTCCTTGGGAATCCTACTGGTGGTGTTCACGGGTAACGTGGCGGTGCTGTGGTGTGGCTTAGCCATTAGATATGGATATTGCAGCGTTTTTGTTGGTTTCCTGATGAGCGGACCGTGAGATTTGGCACCGAGATGTTTTTCTTTTACTGGTTCGAAATGGCCAGAATAGATGCATAGCCTGCGCATAATACGCAAGGAGCCCTCGTATATCAAAACTACATAATACCTATTATGCAAGGAAAGTCGCAGTCGCAGTCGACACGCTCCAATATGGACGCACGACCAGAGGATTATTATTCTAGTCGGGGTTATTATCTATCTGATTTGAGGCCGTGTCTAATAGGTGTGTTTGAGCGTATTTAGATAGATAGCATAATACAATCCTAGTCGTAAGTTATATTTGCGCATTTATTTATTTTATTCACAAGCTATACCGTTGTGGGTGGGCGGTGAGACGGGTACTAAGTAGTAAGACCTTCTCTTGCCCCTGCCCTCTACGGAGATAAAACATAACCTAACCATCACTAGCCCAATCCTCGGAGGATTCGGTAAACACAATCCTCGCCAGAGACCAAGATTGACGGTTTCAAGGTGGAGATCGTTCTACGTGGCACCGGCTTAGCGTCCTGTCTACAGTCTGTCACCGTACGGATCCGCAATGCGAGAATTCAGTTCTGCCGTCGCTGGTCGCTGTGCACAGAGACACTTCTCAGCATGGCAGACCCAAACACATCCTCGCGGACTGATGACTCTCCGCTGAGACGGGGAGTCTGCCGCACGATCATGCTGCGATTCAAATAGACCATGTGCGTGCGCCGTGTTCGAGTAGTTATTAACTAAGCTGCGAATCCCGGGCTAAAACAGAGAGGGACAAAAACAGGGAGACTACGATTCCGCCTACGAGTCCTCAATCGCATCGACCAGTACATCGCTCCGCTCCTCGATCTGGGACTACCAGTACGAGAATGGCCGGCGGTACCACGCCTACAAGGCCGGCGAATATATCCTCCCCAACGACGAAACAGAGCAGGACCGTCTAGACCTACAGCACCATATCTACCGCCTCTGTCTCGGAGGCAGCATCCATCGAGCCCCGATCGAGAATCCGCAACGAGTGCTCGACGTCGGCACAGGCACGGGCATCTGGGCCATCGAGTTCGCAGACGAGTTCCCCGAAGCAGCCGTCATCGGGATCGATCTGTCGCCCATCCAGCCCAGCTTTGTGCCGCCCAATCTGAAATTTTATGTCGATGATTTTGAGCAGGACTGGGAATACGGGGACGGCGAGAAATTCGACCTGATTCATTGGCGCTCGCTGTGTGGGAGTACCGGCGATTGGCCCAGGTTGTATAAACAGGCATACGACAATTTGAAGCCCGGGGCTATCTGGAAGTGCACGAGTATGATGCCTGGATCTTTAGTGACGATGACAAGTCGCTTTCCAAGGCTCCGTGGACGCTGGATTGGGTGACCAAGTTGTCTGATGTTAGTATTCAGTTCCAGAAACCGCTGAATGTGGGTCGGTTTCAGAAGCAGTGGATGATAGATGCCGGGTTTGAAGACGTAGATGAACTGATTGTGAAGGTAAGTCGGTCACTTTTTCTTCTTCTCTACGATACTAATGCACGAGATGATTTCTGCAGTGTCCGATCGGGACATGGGCCAAAGATGCAAAGCTCAAGGAACTCGGCAGCTTTGAGCGCGTCCATATGACTGAATCCGTCGAGGCGCATTCGATGGCTCTTCACGCGAGTCCTGGGCTATTCCCTCGACCAGGCCAATGTGCTGTTTTCCATGGTCCGCAAGGACTTTAACGACAAAAGTCTGCACATGTATACCATCTATCGGTTCCTCTATGGCCGACGACCAGAATCTAATAAAGCATAATCTCGGATCGCTCTCTCCTCTGATGGTTTCTATGTTGTTATGTGTCTTTATCATTTGCGTTTTACAATGTTGCATGCGCATATATACATATATATATATATATATATTATATATGTATGTTATGAGTTATGACCCAGGACAGACCAATCCTCCAATTTCATCCATTCCTCAAGGCTCGTCATTCGGCAGTCGATGCCGGCCTGAGAAAGAAGTCAGTAAGACAGATTTGCTTACCCAGATGCAATGAAAAAGAGAGAGAGACAATGAATGAAACCTACCCGTCGAATATCAGCAGCCTTGAGAAGCGTCTTATCACCTCCATCATACCCCGGATCCGTCGAGTATAGAAGCATATCGCCGACCTCGCGGCCGAATTCCGGGTCTGGCACGGCCGCAACCATATCGGCCAGCGGGACCTGTCTATACTGAGCCGGTATACCCGTGACTTTAATGAAGAGGCGGATGTACTCGGACCAGCTGCAGGTGGTGCCCTCGGCCATGTAGTGTTTTCCCGGCGGCATCTTGGAGACGGCGTAGACGAAGTTGCCGGTGTCGCGGTTGACCTCGAGGTGTGGGATGGGACTGTCCGGGTCAGTTGGGAAGATCATGTGGAAACTTCCATCCGGTTGCTGCAATAATCTCTTTTAGCATGGACCCTTATGCCAAAAAAGAAGAGCAAGAAGAGGAGGGAAACCTTTTGGAAGTATGCCGAGGGAACAAACTTGTAGCTCCGTGTGAAAAATCCTGTTTGGATATACGACGTCTTGGCCGCGAGCTGCGGCCATTTCTCTTGCACGTAATAGGGAAGATGTCGGCCTTGGAATCGAAGTGGTATAATTCTTCATACACGCCTTTACTGCATTTCTTGGCATGGCTGAGCGTCGATGCGAGGAAGCCATTGTCGTCCAGGGACTCGACCACCACTGCAGCTGCGTCGGCAATGTTTTTACCCTGCCGATACTCGACATTATACGCATGCTGACGAATCGAGATGCCCGCATCGGCGGCGGCCTGTCGATGGTCTGGTCGGAAGAAGGGCTCCCAATAGTTGGTCACGCTGAAGATGACATTGGCGCCGCGGAAGGCCGCCACGAGACTGTCTACGTCCTCCAGGTCGGCTTGCACAATCTCAATCCCCTGCGAGGAGAGTTCCTGGGCCTTCGCTGACGCGGGGTCCCGCGTGATTCCGCGCACACGGTATTGAGGATCCTGCAGAAAGCGTTGAGCGACGGATCCGCCCTGGTTGCCGGTGACGCCGATAATGACGGCGAGTTTGGACATGGTGAGTGCTATGCTACCCTTACCCCATAAAGATATATGATTTAGAAAGTGCTACATTATTTCTTCTTCTGAGGATACTGCTCTCATCAGCAGACACAGCTCCACTGACCCCGCCGCGAGAGATATTAGTTGCTCGCTATCCCTGTTTTGACTTTGGGGCATTGCCAATATAAGTTATAGTAACAGTATAACAGTATAACTAAACTATACGTAGTTATAGTATGCTAACTAAGTATAGGCTACGTATTGGGGCTAGTACAACTAGAAAATGAGGACCTGCCAAATCAATACTGAAAATGACCGCTAACGAGGCTGTCTACGACGTTGTCTCCACGCATACTTTGTACGCACTGGCTATGCGTATAGATTGTAAAAAGTATCATTGGTAATTATTTTTTAGCCGAGAATTTCGCTTCTTTCATTATTCTTTCGAGTCCTTCAAGGGCAGCGCGGCCGCCGAGGAGAACATATTCATCCAGGAATCGTGATGAATGTCCGGTTTTACAGCGACGGGAATAGCCTCATATTCCTCGGGCCGTCCACACTTCTTCTTCTTCTTCTTCTTCTTCTTGATATGCGATGGAGGAGATTGGATGAATAAGCTATATCAGCCCAAGCCATATGAAAGAAAATAAAATATACAAATGATAAAGTATAGGCCCAAAAGCCAACTAGAAGATCATGTGTCAACCGTCCGAGATGCCCCAGTAAAATACTTACCGGCGACGCTACAAGAAAGCGGGTTTCACGTGTATTCTTTCTCAAGTAACTGGATAAATTCACAATGCCCTAGTCCTAGTCTGAGAGGATTATTAGGCCATGGCAGGCGCCCTAATATATTATCTTCTATATTCATTCCAAGCGAACACCTTCCCAACAAGCAAGAAAACGAACGACGTAAAACAATTTTCCCCTCTTTTTCCCTTTCTCTCTCAAACATACCTCTCTTTTCCTTTTCTCTTTCAGACTGTTATAGAATGGATCCAAACGTCCTCATTCCTCGACCTCCGGATCTTCTTCTTCTTTTTCTTTCCTGACAGGCTGATTCTCAACGTGATCCTGGTCAACCTCCAATCGACTTTCCAGATATTCAGAGACATCCTGATATGCATTCTGACGCATATCTTGCTCCGCTCTACTTGCCTGATCAATTTCCTGCCGAGACACGCTTGCCGCCGTTGTTTTGGTGTTGCCAACATGGAAAAATTACGTGACTGTTGATTGTTTCTTGGTTTCCTTCCCTGCGAGATATTACTGGTCTGGTGGTTCCTCGCTTTAAGTCCAAGCATATCTCCAAGATTCTCGGAGACATCCTGACGTATATCCTGCTCGGTCCTATCCAGCTGGCCCATCCCTGTCGAACTTCACTTTCCAATGCTGTCGCGAAAATAGAGGAATTCTGTGACGGCAGGTTGTTGTTTCTCCCTTTCTTTATATTCCCACTGTTCTTGACTTGCTGGTTACCCTCAAGTCCGAGCATACTTTCCATACTCTCCGAGATATCCTGACGAATATTTTGCTCGGTTCTGCTCAACTCGGCCATTCCCGCTCAGCCTCGCTTTTCAAAGCTGTATGCAAGACAGAAGAATCCCGCGATGGGTGGTTGCTGCTCCTGTTGTTTCTTCCTCTCCTGGGATTTCCATCCCCATTCCCAATTTGGTTATGATTCCAACCCTCATCTCCAAACATGCTGACGCATATCCTCACGCATCCCTTGCTCAGCTTTACCTAACTGGTCCATTCCTGCTGAATCTCACTACGCCACGCAGTCGCCAAAATAGAACCAAAGGACCTCATGCCGTATCCGACACCGCGATTCTTCACGAGGCAGATAAGGCCTACGAAGGCCCAGAATAAGGCGAACGAAAAACTGATCCCGTACGATAGAGCGAGGGTCCTTTGTTTATAGGCATACCTGGTTGTTCTCGACGATGTTGCTGTTGCTGCTGACGTTGAGCCTTTTGCGAACGTCGTGGACACGGAATCGACCGATTGAGCCACGTTCAGCGTAGCCTGTGTGAAGAGGCCTGTCAGGGGCATGAGCCTAGAAAGCCAAGTTAGCACAAGTGATGCCTTTGTTTCTTATCCCTAGGAGGATAGCACACCAGATAAACGCCGCAATAAACCAACTTATAGGCGCCGCACGAATGAACCTGGGATCCAAGAAAGCCGTTAAATCCGACGACCCAGAAAACATACACTCCAACGTCCTGACCCCAACCTCCGCACGCCCACGCATTGACGTTCACGCACGCATAATCGTCCAGGCATACTGGTTATACGCAGTATTAATGGTAGCCGCAAAGCATCCCTGTGCAATCCACGCTATCAAGGTGCCTATTTGAAGATATAATTGTTGCTTATCGATCTGGAATCCGCCCAGACCGGAGACTCCCAGTGTCAAGTCGGATACGGGCTGGCCGTTGAGGCTTTGGTAGAAGAAATGGTGGCCGACGGCGAGGCCGGCGCCAAATAGTAGGAAGCCGAATAACCGAATGTAGGTGACTGATTGTATTTGGCATCTTCTCTTGTTGTTGCTGGTTTGGGGGCTCTTTGTGGTATTCTTTGTGGTGCTGGTGCGCGTTGTTTTGGCTTGGGTGTGTAGTTTGAAGTGTTGGGCACATAACGTGGCGGTGGGAGGCTGTTCGTTTTGGAATTCCTGGGGGCTTGGTTTGGAATAGGAGTTTCTTCGAACCTCTGTTCCAATTCTTCTTCGATGTTATTGAGGAAGGTCGACATATTGGTTCGTTGGCTTCAAGGGATTTTTAGACTAGTATGTCTTGACAAATAGAGCTCCGAAGAAGAGAAAAAGATTCATTCTTTCGGGGTAGGATTCAGCCTGGTATATATACATTGTATCAGAGAATCAGGCTTTCTATAGTTATATAAACCTACCGTAATACTACATCCGAGGGTACACGAAGGGGAGTTACTTGTACTCTAGGGTATTCAAATGTTGCCCAGGTGTGACCAGAGATCTATCTTTGGATACTGACAGAACGAGCATGGCCCATCAAGTGATTTGGGGAGCCTCATACTATGCCATTTCAACAGCATAGTAGTACCTAGGTAGCAGATACCAGGTTTGTGACATTCCTGTTTATAAATATGAGGGATCTACCTAGGTATGATATCCTTGTAGCACACCATGAGTTGTGCCGTTCGGATTCAAATAGAATCTGTCGTGATATCTGCAACATCCCGAGCATGTTGGCCAGAGGTTACACGCAGAACAACATAGACCGGTGAGGCATCTCGCACAACAGGGTAAATAAGACCATCCATCCTTTCTGTAGAGTCCCCGAATGTCTCACGGTTCCTTTTTGCATCAAGTACTGCTGAATTCTCGAGTAATATACTCTATCAATCTTCTGATCTGGTAACACGAGCAGTTTGTGACTCAATCACAAGCGTCAACTTTCTCGTACTACCTAGTTTATAGATATGTTTCTATCTGAGTGCAAAGACTAACTACAATTGCTTTCGATCTGGTCCACGGCTGAATGTCACATTGTTTACGTTACAGCTGCGAGGTATCACCAGGACTACCGTGATAACCTGAATAATCTAAAGAGGAGTGTCTGACCACGGTTAATTATTCCCGGAAATGTCAAGATTCAGCCCACTTAGTAGACGTCGAACCTCTGCTCATCACGCAGCGCAAGTCTTTTCAGGCTCGCAGCTATTACCCGCCAATTTCAGCAGTTTCCAAGGTTATTCATGGCCTTCGCCCCGGAGTCGGTAGATGGCTGTTCATGCTGGGTTTGCTACCTATAGCCCAGTTGCGGTCTCAGCATTAGTCCTCTGCGAGACTTCATTTCTCGTATTGGTATACATACGTTGATACTTTTGCCTAGCACTGCTGTGTCATCTCTGAGAATCTCGTCTTCTCTATACAGAAGCAACATTTCACCGGCCTTCGTATCACGCTGCCAATCCGCCTGAACTATGAGCTGCGTATTCTAGGGATCAAGGCACGACCACCGAGGAAATCTAGAGACAACCCCAATATGCCGTTACTGAGGACGTGAGTGTATCTTTGTCGGCATTGACTGCCATGGACGCCGTGGATACATCTATGGTGCAGTAGACTGGCTGTCCAGAAGGAATTGGTAGAACAAACGAGCTAGGCTAAGCCCTGAGTTAATACCGTGCCGTTGTTGTTGTTGTTGTTGCCGATTGACGCCAGCTCATCAGCCTCATCTGGGCACTCTGGCCCCACCTGAAGTTCAACTTGTTTGCTTCACCGACTTTCTATTCGGCTTGAAAAGAACTCAGCATGAAGCAAGCATGCCTATGCACATACCTTGGAGTACGATGCAATCATCCCGACACCTTTCTACACATTCCATTATCGATCAGACAACGCATCTACTTGTACGCTGGGGTGATTACCGGTACTTACACAGCGTATCCAAACATCGGGAAACTCGACAAGGACCAGACACCGCAAGAAAATTACGACCTCACCTACTATCTCACTTGCGTCTGCCGACAAATACGCCATGAAGTCGAGGCTATCATTCTCAGCCAAAATACCATTGTTTACATGGACGAGGATGTCGACGATGGCCTTGATTATCTCAGCCGAATCAACCCTGATGCGTGCTCCATGCTGAGGAATGTATACGTGCATCTGCACGTTCAACCAAGCCCCTATAGCTACGACCGAGAGCCAGAGACATTGAAGTGGAAGCGGATTGAATGGTGGGAATGGGCTGTCACCAACATCTTATCTCATGCGAGCCCCAAAGAACTAAGGCTTCATGTCATCTGCGACACACCAGACCCCGAGAAGAGAGCCGCCGTTCTTCGCCCTTTGTACAGATTTCCAGGCGTGCTTCTCGAGCTTGAGTTGCGTCTTCAGAATAATAGAGAGGATCAGACACTATCCGACCTAGCCCGTGAAACAGCGCTTTGTGTCCAAGGTCGCGATCCCCATGATTCGCGGGTTTTCCGCTTTTTGACCTTCCGGCCGAGGTTCGTCGGAACATATTCGAATATACCAATCTTGTGACTCCTCACCGCAAAGTTCACTGGTGTCACGAATTTGGCTTTCGGGGCGATTTTGTCTGGTGCGAGTGCGATGGTTCGGTCTGCCGGGAAGAGGACATTCACCATGAACGAAAGCGCGCTTATTGCGGTGCTTGCTCCAGGCTCACGGGGGTTTTGCATGATTGATAACGGCGCGTACTCGTCTCGCTGTAAACATGGCTTGAGCCCGCTGCCTCTGCTGTTAACCTGTCGAGCCATGTACGAGGAGGCCCTCGACTTCTTCTACGCGAGTAATCGCGTCGTCATCCTACCAGATTTCAATCCTGATCACGCAATCTTTGCTAGAGTCGTGCACACAGAGACGGATGATCAAGCAGAAGCCGACCTTGCCCCAGAGTATAGCTACATAAAGCACGATACAACAAAACTTTTCGTGGAAGCAGTCGGACCCAAGGCAATCAAACACATGCGAGATCTCGAGATTGTATTCCCTCGGATTGGCCCAAACTCTGGTCTCTCTGACACGCATCCAGCTTACAGGGAATGGTGCCGGGCGGTTGACTATCTAGTCCAGGGAAATGCTCGCAAATTGACCCTTGCCGTGCATATATGGACATTATCCAATCATAGTTATGAACATCCGTCGATTGAAAAGACAGCCCATCTTCTTGACACACACGCTGCGCCGCTTCTCAAACCGTTGCAAGCTTTGCCACAGCTTGAGCGTTTGTTCGTGCACTTGAGTGGCCCCAACACTGGTCCCCTCCGAAATTAACCCATGATATCGAGACATCTAAATTGCCCAAGAGAGACAGTCCAGGCTGCGGTATTGGACTGCACTTCATACCTCGGTCTGATGAAGGACTTGCTAGAAAGGAGGTTAGGTTAGAGAAGATAGTTATGGGTGCTGGATATGATAGCTACTCAATGGGAAAGGGAGACGAGTTACCCAGCCAGTGGCTCCGGGGAGGATGGGATTGTTCGTTTTGAACACGTCAAGTAATTATTACCAATCAACAAGCAACTAGCAATGTACAGCAGCTAATAATAAATTCTTACTGGGGGAGGATCCATGGATACTTTGATATAAAGGCGGTGTAATATTGAGCCCTAACATTGTTGAAGATTCGGACTCATCTAGAGTAAAGTATTTAGTCAAGATACTTCGAACTAGAGATTGAAATGCCCTTCATAAAACTATCTCTAGGATATTTAAGCTCTTGGTTAAACTAGGAATATCCTAATTAATCTTGCTTTATGGTCCAAAGATGGATAAAGTTATGATTCCGGTGGCCGTTTCTTTTGATAATAGTGTGATAATGAAGTGAGGTGGCCTTATTTGCTATTATTGACTTGATATAAGCAGTGACGCGGCGTTTTGGGTAGTTTGATATCCAATATTAGAGCACTAGTGATTCTGACTTCGATCAAGATTTACAACATTTTAAATACCCTCGACTACCTAGGTAATGAGTTCACTTGGTGGTATTGATAAAACAGGAAGGAAACTAGTCGATCTCATTGACATGGAGATCAGAGAGCTGCAGGATAGGTAAAACCGTCACACTTAGCCGTTGAGATTCCATATCTATTTCCTCACTATAATCATATTAGACTTATCCAGATAAAGAATGCTCAATCTTCAAGGTTAATTGACTGCGAAGCAGAGATACTTGGATTTCATCAGATAACCAGTGCCTAGTGCCTTTCTGTAAGTAGAGCAATAGCTCTCGAGTAGCCTTAAAAGATTAGGAAAAATAGTGGTATAAATCAGTAAACCGGTGGCCTGAGTGGTATTAGCATATTATAAGACGATAAATATTTGATTTTTATTAGAACATGGACTCACATCACTTGGATTGAGTTGATCTATCACCTCTGGAGGTGGTTGCGTCGAATTGGCCGCCGCTGGCATGGTGACGGCGCTGGTATAAGACTTTACCAGCATGGGTTAGCCATTAGATGTTGGATATTGCAGCGTTTTGTTGGTTTCCTGATGAGCGGACCGTGAAATTTGGCATCGAAATGTAAGTTTTTCTTTTGCTGATTCGAAATGGCCAGAATAGGTATGCATAGCCTGCGCATAATATGCAAGGAGCCCTCGTATATCAAAAGTACATAAAACCTAATAATTTCGAGTCCGTACTAAGTACGTACTCATATGGATTGTCAAGTTCGACTGGACCCTTGTAAGGACGTCACGTCTATTCTGCTGCTTCATTTCCGACTGATCGTCGTTTTCGCGGAACACCCTCATTGGCACCACGTCGCTGGGGAACGACCGGCTGCGGGCCAACGTCGCTGCGCCGTCGCCGCCGGACCATTTGGTAGCATCTGTCTAGTTCGATCTCAATGGCACACCTGACTCTCAGTGCACTGACCGCCGGCCATACGCCCTCTCGCCCTTGCGCACCCAGTAGTCCAGACCGGCTTTGGAAGGCGCCTGGAACAGTTTGAGGAAGTCGCCTGTAGTCAGATCTGGAATGAGAGTTAGGCTCGGTCCGGGAATAATCTCGTCAATAAGAAGCCGTCGCAAACCCATGGGTAGAAGCCCGAGGTAATCAAGTTGCTTCAATCGGTGTCGCACCTCGAGCATAATTAACCGCATAAGAGGCTGATTGAAACTTTGTTTGCTGCTAAGTCGTTGCCCTGGATGGGTCTCTGGGTACAGGAATGGAACAATATAAGGGCGGGTTTGCGAGACTATGAAATGATTGACGTTGAATAGCTCGGCCAGTCGAGCCAGCGGGGATTCCCGCCCGCTGAGATTGACCTGCCGCCACGATTGGAATGTGACATCCTGCGTATGCGGCCACGGAACAATTGCGCCTGTTTCGTCTTTGCAGTAGAGCGTGCCGGACGATGCGTTTGAAGCCAGCGCGGCAGATCGAATGAGCTTCGATACAAGAGTCAATCATATCATCATGCGAGTCATTACGTAGAAGTTTGTCTTCATGGAAGCAAAACTTACCACATTAGGCGCTGTTAGATAATTCAACAGATTTGGGAATGCGCCTTTCCCCGAAGCCGCCACAGTAATATTCAAAATCTTTTTGGTCTTTGCATACGCCTCTTCAAAGGTCATGTCCTCGACGTACTGTCGAACACATTCCTCCAGAACGGAGGTATCGAGGAAGTTCCCTTCCAGGAAATATCGCCGCACCCAACCAAAGCTTGGCTTGCTTTTCTTCGTCTCGCCCGCCAGCTTTTCCTTCTCTTTTTCCCTTCCAACTTCATTATCGAAAGCACAAAGCTCAATGATGTTGCTATCTAGGAAGTCCAAAAGCTCGTCTTCCGTCCGCACACCAACGAGAGCAGCCACCAGAGCTCCCGTAGCAGTGCCAGTGATTATACGAGGCAAAAGTCCCCGAAGATGGAGTGCTTTCACCACACCTAAGTGGCATAACCCAAAGATAGAGCCCCTTGCAGGACGAGCGAGGTTCTTCCAAAGGCCTGCCGCGTATCATGTAGCAGCTCTAGTTTGGCTTGGGACGTAAAGCCGCTCACATGCATAGGTATGGTTTGTAAAGATGTGACATACTGGAGAGATAGTGCCACATGCGTGATGTAGTCATCAATCAGGAGCTTAGTGCCCGCATAGGCATGGTTGAATAACTTCATCGACGTGATGTTACCGAGATTGCGAACCAGTCCGGAGCGGAGAATGCTAACTAAAGTTAGAATGTCCTCAGACTCTCGCGCATTTAATATCGATTCCAATCTTTGAAGGATCAGTCTGTAATCGTAATGTTTGCTGCTAGGGTTTTGACGCCTGCGAGCGACAGTGAGTATCTCACACACACGCACACACAGAGAGAGAGAGGGGACAAAGCATACCATAAATCACCGCCAAGTAGCTCGTCAAGACGGAAAGCAGCTTCTTCCCATTCCTCAAACATATCTGCTCTAGCCAAAGAGTAAGACAACTGGTCTTGCGGAGATCTCGATCTCCACCATAAAACCCATCGCTTTGCATACCACGTCTGTCCGTTAGTATTCTATGCAACTGCAATTATAACGTAAGCTTGATCGAAACAAAACGTACATGGTTCCAAAATTGCACTACATCGAGAATCATGCCGAAGATGGCAGCTAGAAAGCTCCATATTTTAACACCGATTGCGTCTGTCGGCATTCCAACAAGAGTCAAAGTAAAACTCGGCAGATGAAGAAGAAAGGAAGCTTGGAAGCCGGGATATATATGCACAGTCAAGTGTTGATATCGACTGCGTTGACACCTGAGGTCTTGGCTAGGCAGCCTATTAATAAATACTGAAGGTATGGAACGAGTTCTTTCTTCCTTCACATCGTCGTCAATGGCGGAGAAGACTAGATGAGTGCAAAAGCTGGGGATGGTGCCCAGAATAGAACTGAAAGCGAATGGAGTCGTCTACAACTTATGCTTGTGAGCAACTCGGAGGCTGGCAACTTAAACATGTGATGATCGCACCGTCGTCCAATGACGGCATCGGAATGGAAGGTAACCAATAGGATTTTGCCGCTCTTCCCCGCAATTTTCATGAGCTAGGCTAGTTTCGAAGGAGGGCTTAGGGCTTAGGGCTAGGGCTTGTAGACACCCTGCTGATATGTAGTTATGCCATTTCCTAAAGCGGCGTAGGGCAAGTTTCGCCAGGCTGTTCTTCTATTCTTCTCAAACTTCATTTCTTTGTTCATTGCGATCCAGAACGAAGTAAATGGGTCAGAGTGCCCAGGTTGTAAGCGAAACACAGCTAATAATGAAGAAATGGAGACCTGCCGAGTCTTACAGTATCTACGACTCAGGCTGAGCAATTATATTCAGCGCCACACATATCAATCATATCATTATGTAGGTATCTTTCATAACCTCGGAATTAAGCGAATACTATACAAGATAAAAGCCGCCTTCAAAGATAACCGCCTTCAAGAGCACCGAGCCACGATCGAAGCTCCCTGTTTACTTTGTCAGGATCCTCCCTCCACAGCCAATGCCCAGCGTTAGGTAAAGTGACCACGCGAACAGACTGATCAAACCATTTATAGAAGCCATCAAGCATCTTGTCGGAAAAGTACGGTTCTTGCATTCCCCAGATGATGCAGCAAGGCATCGAATAGTGCATACCTGAGGTGTCGACATCCTGACCGTAAGGCGGTCCCGGAAAGTTCTTGCGGAAGAAGTAAAACATCCCACCTTCCGGAGACTGTTCAAGGTACGCCTTTATCTCGGCTCGATACACCGGGTCGGGAATGGTTCGGACTACATGATCCACGTCATACTTGTCCCCGGATTGTGCTTGATATAATCGAGCGAGTATCTGGAAAGTTCCTGCTGCTCCGGGTCGTGGTGAATGAGATGCATCATGGTGCCCAGGATGGGCTATTGAATATAACCAGACCCCGGACCCTCTCTGGATGGAGGAACGCTAGTTTCTGTGCCACGATACCACCAACATCCCCGGCAGCGAAGACGGCGTTTTCGATATTCAGGTGATCTAGAAGCGCCAGCAAATCGCCCGCCATTGTGTTACCATCGTAGGCATCCTCGTTAAGCGGAACATCGCTTGGTGGATATCCTCGCAGCGTGGGGAGAATGACCGTATGGTCTATGGAAAACTCGTCGATTTGTTTGGAGAAGGTCATTTCGTTGTCTGGATGGCCGTGAACGAAGACCAAGGCTGGACCCTGTCCGTAGAGGTGATAATGAATTCGCACCCCGTTAGAGTCGAAAAGTGAGAATTCCTGTCGATAGGCATTGTGCGGTGCTGATGGATTTTTTCCCTTTCCCTTTTGTTTGCATATGGATTGGTTTATGGTACTTTCTGCTCCTTTAATAGTTTTACGACGGACTACACCATCGAAAAACTGTCCTACATACTGGTTGACGTAGAGATCCATGCACACAGCATTAGTCATACCGGTTTGTTGCACCAATCAGCCATGGATAGTAAATGTTCGGATTCTTTTCATGGATGCAGTCAAGCCACCGGGATGTGCGGAATCTGTCATGACGTCCACCACAGTTGAACTGTGCCCTGCGTTTGGTGAACATCCTGAATGAGATTCCGATAGAAGTTTTCGTGATGACAATTCATCAGCCCAGTATCTTGTTTTTTCAATTGGAATCGCATCTGATAACTACATTACTTTGGTCGTTCCTAGGTAAAAGCGGGAGTCACGGTAATAGGGAACCATTTGAAGTATAGTCGACGAATAACTTCAAATGTAACTATAGCTCTTGCTTAGAAATGAGGTCTTTGTTCTTTTCTTTTCTCCCACCCTAACAGCTGACAAATGTCAATTTTGGCATGCTCGACAATGAATGAATCATCATTTTCCAGCAGGCAATTAGGGCAAGCAATGTGGTG
The DNA here is from genome assembly GCA_020137715.1 of Talaromyces trachyspermus. Classification (NCBI taxonomy): domain Eukaryota; kingdom Fungi; phylum Ascomycota; class Eurotiomycetes; order Eurotiales; family Trichocomaceae; genus Talaromyces; species Talaromyces trachyspermus. The sequence goes on along the minus strand of JACGXQ010000015.1, from coordinate 10,049,925 downwards.
ATGCAATACCACTGCTGATAGTAACTCACCATTCGCTCGATTATCAATCATGGAAGTCTATCTGGGAAGGCCATCGAAAGAATGCATTTTCATCGTACGAAGTGGCCAATCCTTCCAAGTTCCATAGATATAAAGAGGTATGCCAGGTAAGCATCGAGTCGTTCACAATTTCATTAAGCAGCATCTTGGTATAGCAACCAGTTCTTCAGTTTTCAAGTTTAATTGATCCTCCGACAGATCATCAGGTCAGATTAACACAAATGGCACAAACAGTTCTAGTGACCGGCGCTTCTGGGTTTATTGCCACACATGTCGTGGCAGCCTTCTAGCGCAAGGGCTACAACGTCCGGGGAACAGTCCGTTCTGAAAAGTCTGCTGCAGAAGTGCGTCGTACACAAGCAGCCTATGGCAGTCAATTGAGTTTATCCATCGTGCCGGATATAGCAGCCCCAATGCGTTTGCTGAAGCCGTCAAGGGAGTCGATGGGGTATGCCAGTCCATTAAAACCAAGAATGATCCTTTCTTTAGCTTACCTCTAAATTACATAGATTATCCATACTGCATCGCCCTTTATTCTTAATGCCACCGACTACGAAACGGAGCTTTTCCAGCCGGCTATCCAGGGCACAACGTCCATTCTCAAGGCGGTCCAAGAACACAACCCGGATGTCCGCCGTGTCGTTATAACGGGATCTTTTGCGTCTGTGATCGACCCGTTCAAAGGTCTACGTCCGGGCTACGTTTATACTGAGGCCGACTGGAATCCAGTAACGGCTGAGGAAGTAGAGAAAAGCGGTAGCACCGTTGCTTACCTAGCATCAAAGACGTTGGCAGAGCAAGCAGCATGGAAATATGTCGAGGACAATAAGGTGAGTGAATTGGGCGCGCATCTTGCTTGCCACTATGAGATTCGAGTTTCGGCCTTTGCTAATATAGCACGCAATAGCCAAACTTCAGTGTGACCACCCTGCTACCTCCCATGGTCTTCGGACCTGTGTTGCACCATGTCGACAACGTGAAGGCCCTTAACACTTCCTCTGCCGACATCTATCGCCTTATCAACGGTTCCGAGACTGAGGTCCCTGTAAATGCTTTCTGGGCTTTTGCTGACGTCCGCGATGGTAAGTCACTACATTAATGAAAACATAAAGAAACATTATCGGGCTCGCTAACAGCTTTCTTACTCATAGTGGCCGAAGCCCACGTCCTAGCCTTCGAGAAGCCGGAGGCGGCCGGCCAGCGTTATTTAATCTCTACTTCAGCGTACACCTACCAGCAGTTCTGCGATATTATCCGGGAGAAGTTTCCTCAGCTTCAGGGGTCGACGCCGAAGGGGACTCCTGGAGCGCCTCTCCCACCGGTTTACAAATTGGATACATCCAAGGCAGTCAAGCAGCTTGGAATGAAGTTTAGGCCTCTTGAGGAGACTGTCGTTGACACGGTTGAGAGTTTGCTTAAGATATGAGTGAAACGTGGATGGAGGCTTTTTGGTCCCTTTCTTCTCTCTTCTTCAGTATTTGAAATTTAGGGCCGACTTTTTCATGGCTGTATGTATATTTTTAGGAGTTGACCTGTTATTTGTAAGAATAGTTGATCAAATAGGACAGTCCTCGGAAGGGTTGATACATAGACCAAATACCTGGCATATCTCTACGTGTAGTAATCTAATCGTACCTAGGTAGCGAGTGGTAAAAACGCCTATAATGTTATTCACCAAGAATTGAAAATGAAGCTGTCCAGCTGATATATCTATCCATCAGTCTAGATGAAGTAAGTGATCAAAGACCTCGGCTTAGCAATACGTCTCCGAATGAATAACAAGTTAAGAGATTTTCATTTTAGTGGTTGTTTTTTCCCGCGCGCCAACTAGGTATGCAGCGTGAAGAAAAGAAAAGAAGATTCGTTCGGTTCCATTTTGTGTCTTTTGAATTGGAAATTCCGCGATAGACTCCTTGAATCAGATGCTGTTCCTTTTTATTATAAAAAGAAAAGTTTTGCGAAACCAAAAGAATAGAAAGAAAATGTCCGTGTCTTCTTCTTTTGGTATCTCACATTTTCCCACTAGAAAACCCCCAGCCTGTCTCTCCATACAAACAGAAAAAAGAAATTACATCATTATCGTCACTGAATTTGTCCTTTACTCGACAACGATGTTGGTTCGCTCCGACACGTAGAGACCGTCAAGGAACTAAATCGCGAATATTAGCAACAATGCACGAAAGGAAAACAAGAATAACCTCCCCGAAGAGTCCGATCTGCAGGGCTGGTTATTTTCCTCACCTTTCGGATATCCTTGTTGCGGACTCTGCAGATCTGCTGGATGTCGGCGGCACTTTGGGAGACGTTCTCAAGGGAGTTTCCAGTCAATTGAAGCTCGTCTTTGACGTTAGGGGAAGTAATAATCTCAACGCCAGGCTGGGCGGTGATGCGGCGAACGATCTTCTCGCCAAGGAAGTTTCTGTATTATCACACATGAAATTAGTTTCCTGGGCCCCGCTAGTTTATAAATGGTTAGGCCCATACCGGATCTCGACTTCATAGAGACCAGTTTCGCTGTTCTTCTCAATGTTCACGTTGATGGGAAAGTGAGCGTAGACGTAGCGCATCTTGTACAAGAATCCGCGGGTGACACCGATGATCAAGTTGTTAATGAGGGTACGGACGGTTCGGAGAGTAGCAACACCCTTACGAGCGCCATGGTGCAGCTCAATCGCAATGGTGCTCTTGTTGGGGCGGGAGAAGGTCACGGCGATGTGAGAAAGGTCCTTCGTAAGCTTGCCCGGGGACCCTCGACGGTGACAATCCGAGAGCGAATGTTGACCGTCACTAGCAACGAAAATAAGTTAGTTTAATGGGTTGAGAAGAAACTCCAAATATGTCCTCTTGAAAACATGGTAAAAACATTGATCCTCCTTTTTCCTTTCTCCCATGCCCTTTCTACCACTTTCCCAACCCAACAACATAGTGCAAATGTCCTTATCGTCCAGAGATGTTTTGCCTGCATCTTTCATAATGATATCGCCCAATCCCTCCCTCCCAAAATGCAACCAAAATCAAAAGCGCCAAAATAGAGAACAGCAAAGTGTATAGGTAGGAATCGACTGGGCTTACCATTCTCGGGGATTGGCAGCGTCTCCTCGGAGTGAATGTACCGCATTTTGCCTCTCTGAAGAAATTTGTCGAGATAGGAGAGAGAGAAAGAAAGGGGGAAAAGTCGCGCGGTCGGTCGTCGAAGTCCACGAACAAAATCAAATCCAGTGGAAAGCCGCTTTTGCTTTGGTGGAGCGAAATTCGACTTGTGCGTCGCTTAGCGCACACTTCCGGTTAGCCCCATCGTGCCAGTCACGTGACGTGTTTGCGACCTCAATATTATGTGTTGGCTAGCAGGTCTGATTTCGATGTTATTTAGAATATTGAGGTCGTTCTTGTCGAGAATATGAGGAGCTTGATGCCAGCCAGACTGCACCAAGTAAGGCATGAAAGAGTCGCAGTACTGCCACATAGCAACCTTGACGAGTTATTCTATTCAATATATGGGTACAAGATATCCTGTAAAGATCTGGTAACATCCTTCAAAAATGAACCCTTCCAAATCAATATTATAGCTCAATTAGTACGTAAAACGAGAAGCAAAAACGCCACCCATGCACACACAAAAAGAGCCCTAATCATAACCTATACATTGTATACAGACATTCAACACATATATGACTCTCACTCCTGTTCCGGCTTGGGCAAGTGCTTGATCTCCATGACGCTCTTGCCTGCCGTTGACTTAATTTTCGAGATGAGGGCATCTTCCCTGTCAAGAGCCGCAATGTCGTCGCCTCCGCCGATACTGAGTCCATTTATCATGACGTTTGGAACGGTTCGACGTCCCGTAATTGTGCCTAGAAGTTTCTGTAGATGAGATCCAAGCGGATGTTGGTCCAATTCAACAATGTATGGCGCTGGCACAATGGAGTATTGGCTAAGAATGTGCTTTGCTTTCTTGCTGAAGGGGCAGTACGATTTGGAGAATACGATGACTAGACAGTGCAATTAGTTTTTTCCCTTCTCCTTCCTTTTTCCTTCTTTCAATGCCAAATGAGCCCGGGAGAAAAGGAAAAGGGTAAACATACTTGGAGACCGTTTCAAAATCGAATCAAGCTCTGCGCTAGCCTCTCGCTCCTTCTTAGCTTCCTCCTCTTTTCTAGCCTGCTCCTCCAGCTCCTCCTGGCTGAGAGTGTCGTGTGCATGCTCGCTTACAATTTCAGCTTTAGCCGTTTCAGGCTTTTCCGGTTTTTCTTCGGAGACATGGATATGGACTTGATCCTCGTCCTTCGGCTTTGGAATTGACATTTTGGATTGTCCATTGACGGACGTTCCGTCGTGGTCATTATCATTAACGACCTTGTTCGAACCAACGACAGCGACTTTTTCTTGCTTGTCATTGTTCAAGGCGCCTTGTTTCCGTGTTCCGCCGCCATTATTATTGCTATCAAAATCAAGCCTCTGGATATGGGATCTGTCCTTTGCTGCTGCGTCATTGTTTTTCTTCACGGTTTCGGCGTGGGCATTATTCATAGCGTTCACGGTGGACTTATAGAAGTGACGACTTTGTATTCCCCACCAGAATCTGCCTATAGTCCAGAAAAGAAGATTAGTTAAATCAAGTCTGGAAATTCGGCCGTGTCTGTTGGTAGTCATTAACATACCGTAAAATACGCGAGAGCAAGCAGAATAGCTACGACAGTGACTACATAGAGTCTCAATCGGCGTTGCGACCTCATCTCGCTTGGGAAGCTGCGAGAACTTCCAGAAATTCGCTGCTGGTGCAAGAGGCTAGGGGCTTCAGATGAGGTGTGACGATAGAGATAGAGATAAAAGCACCACGAAGTCTCAATCGCAGTGAGGTTCGCGATGGAATTGTTGACAAAAGAAACGAAATAAACGAGCGAATACAACGAACAAGTGGATAGTTATTGTCTCAGACTCGTATCCTTTAGGTTGTTGTCGGTTGAAACTTGATGCGACTCTGATAAATTAACAATGAGGAGGAGTCCGCCAATCGGGTGAGGCGTGGCTAGGCCCCTGGGTCTAGAACTTGTCGGGCATCCACTGCTGCCATTTCTACTCCGTGCTTCGCCTTCTATACAATAATATGGCCATCGTTACAATGTTATCAACTTCTAGGACTATGGTTATGAATTATATTCCATACACGAGTTTAACTACTCAGCCCTGGCTGGCTGTATGCAGCCGAGCGCGTGTACCGTCGGATCCGCCAAACAACACCAGCACCAATTCATCCAGGATGGTGAAGACCAGATGGCTATTCAGTCGCGGGTTATTGAGAATATCGAATATTTTTCGGGCTGCTGCTTGCGCGTTGGCTCTGCCGACAACATTGCCCGCCACGTCAGGAATGAGAGCTGCCAGCATGAAGCTGGCTTCGTTTCGTGTTTTGGACTTCTGGGATGGCGTGCGGAGTACAAACTTCCTCAGCACGCCGCCAGGCCACAAAGAGTCCTTCGCGAGAGAAATGTACCGGAGCAAGGACTCATCTTGTACAAGCGATTTGGCACTATCGCGGACTTTCCGCTCTATAGTTCCACCAAGTAGCTGGTGGAGAACAACCACCACAGCGCGCCCGCGAAGCCAGTTGTTCCCGCGATTCAGCTCAAATGTCTCTAAGAAGAGATCACAGATGGGTTTGATGAATGGCTCTAGCTCGCGATCTTCAAATGCGTTCAGCTCAGCTTCCGCCTCTGCCGCTGTCGCAGAGTCTTCCGTGGCAAGTGCTGGCTCTGGACCCGTCAGTTGGCTTGTAGCAGCCGAGATAAGATTCTGCCCGGCCGTAGAAAGTTGGTCCAGCATTGTAATATTGCCCAGAAAGTCATCCATGCCATCGGCTACTGAGTTGTATATTCGACTTACGATATCTTTGGTCTCGCTCTCAGAGGCCGGTGCCCCATTAGGTAGGAGAGCCTGCTGAGACAGAAAAGCTCGCAAATCTCGACTCCGACATACTTCAGGTAGTAGGAGTAACTGCTGTAAGTATGCTTCCAGTGCAGCACGTCTCTTTTGAAGAAAGTCTTTCTGCAACTTCATCATCATGCGCCTGCGGGAAATTCCAGCTGCCGTACAGACGGATACCGTATGCGCAAATTTTGATGAAGTTCGTGAAACTCGCTATATCGACGTGGCACAGCCCAGGACGCTGCAGGCATCAATTCTCCAGCTTTCCGACGCACCTCAATTACATCTGATACATATCGGCTGTGAGCATAATGTATAATTCAATCTGCTAAGAGGACAAGGAAAATATGACATACATATTGCGAATTCACTCCCATCCTCATCTTTGCCAACCATGATAGACTGAATATGGACAGTTGATCGACCGTAAAGGCTACTGTCACTCTCCTGGATAATATATTGCTGCTTTTGCATTTCTTTACGGCGAATCTCCGCTGGATACTCGCTTTAGACTTGCCTAGGATTCGCAGCTCAGCCGTATTATTCGTGAGCTCCGCCTTTCGGGTCAACGTATCCAAGACTGACTCCTGTGCGGCTAATTTTTGAATGTCCTCAGTAAGTGCGACAATGGCCTCTGCCAGGCCCAGATCGCCCGGAGCCGCCTGATGAATCTCGTCTGCAGGGTCTTTGTCGTCCCCTTCTGGATCAGCGTACTCATCCTCGATAAATTTCTTCTCGTCGGGGAACAATTCATCTTCGAACACACCCGTTCGCGACAAAGAGGGCTCAATCAATCCCAGCGAAGAAATGCTTGGCTTAGTCTTTTCGATCTGCCGCGCTTCATTTCGAAAAATATCTATGGAGCTCCGTGCCGAGCTTTGTTCATTTTCAGGAAATAAAGATGACGAAGAAACTGCACTAGTTGTCTTCGACTCGTTTAATTTTCTGTTACTGGGTTGATCTATGATAATGTCGTTGAGTGCTTGCTCCATGTTCTCGATAACCTTGCTATTCTTTGCTTCTGCGTCTTCGTTTTGAGAGGCCACGCTGAAGCTGTGCGATAGAGGGTCCGTATCATAGTCATCATCGAACAATGGCGCCGATCTCTCTGAATCTAAAGATTGTCTGGGCGAAGATTCGTTATCGTCAAATAACTTACCATTGCCTTGCACATCATTAAAACAGCAGCTCGGCGAAGGTCTTTTGCGTTGTGCATAATAGGCTGGGATTGGGTTCGAGTCATAAGTGGTGGGAGTGGTCGCCTTTCGCCCTGTTCCGGCGCAGGAGTTGAAGGACGTAGTGGGACTTCTTGCCCTGCCGACGCCATTGATGTCTCGTCCGATGCGAGATATTTGTAGAAAAGATCCGACTCTTTAAATTTGGGGTAATAAGTAATTTCCATCTCCTCCAGGACGGCGGATTGGGTCATCAAGATGGCGGTCCGAGCTTTCCTGTACTGTTCAGCAGTTGCCCTTTTACCAGCCTTCAAAAGACCTTTACAAGGTCCCGAGATTCCTGCGGAACGTTCAATTCAGGCTTTGAGAGATACGTTTCATTAATAAGAGCCATATCATTCACATCAGCGGACGTCCAGACCGATGAAGAAACGGATGTTTCGTCACCGAAGTCATCTTCTAGAGGATTGCGAAACCCATCCACCACTATCCAGAACTGCACAAGCGACATTTTATGCTGGCGATCCATAAACTCCATGAAATATGACAAGCCAGAGGCGTCATGCATCAAATCGACCAATAAAACATCTTTGTTGCTTGGCACGCTATCCCGTCTGAATTCGGGTTTCGATGGCATAGGTCGTCGAATACTACCACTAGCTGCCAGCTTGGAGACCTTTTGATCCAAAACCCGCTTCCCTGTCTCAAGGCGCCTGATGTAAATCTGATCCTGTCCTTCAACCATGCTCTCCCGCTTCAATTGACTTGCAACCTGAGCACGAAACTGCCTAGCATCGGAGAGATTATTACAACGCCTGATAGCCCTGACAAAACGCTCGAAAGCTCGTTCGGAGTCATTTGGTGCAAGTCGGGGAAGGACGGAGACCCTCTCGGTTTAGACGTCGGCGACGCATGCTTGTCGAGAGCCGCACGGAGTTTCCGTACTGTCTTTCGGTCGTTCAATGCAGTCTGGCCATAAGTCTCCAGTAATTGATTCCAAGTATCTGGGTCGGAAAGAGCCGAAATGACAGGAAGGAGCACAGCACATGCTACGATCTCTTATGAGGACAGAGACCGCACGACTTGTTAGTAGGCTCTCGGGCAGGAGCCGTGGAGCAGCCCCATGACGAGCTTGCGAACATAATCCTGCTGTATGGTTTTCTGGTCCGAAAGAGGAACTGCTACCGCTGGATGAAGCCTCCCTCGCGGTATTTACTAGCAATTGCGAGTCCCAGTTCTTCCGATTCTGTCACGCTGCGGGCCAAATTCCGTCCTCTAACGGCTCTTTCAGCACGATCAAAATCCTTGATATGAGCTGTCAAAATTGGCACGATGCGGGACACAACGAGAGACGTCACATCTTCGCCCAAGAGTCTGTCGCGAATATTTTCAAGAGCTATGCGCAGCGCCTTGTCTATCTCATGAATGAACGTGAGATTTGTGGTTATGCTCCCATACCATGATTGAATGAAATCTCGGGAGGCTAGCTGGAGAAGTTCGTCAAGAGCCTCGGACACCACGAATGATTGCGGATACAACGACCTCGGTTCATAATTGGTAGATTTCCGGTAAACATCGACATCTCTCGACCAGTTGTCGGGCGTTAGAAAGCGCAAATTTGGGGCGGTTGTGTGTTCGTCGGCATGGTTGGTTCTCACCCTGACCGTCAATAGAATTACGCTGATAACGCAAATCCAGGCCACCAGAGCGCCAGCGACGAAAGCATACCCAAGATACCGCGCGAAGGGGAGCCAGTTGATAAACAAACCCCAGGAAACAAAACCACCGAAGCCAGCGAGGAGAACATGCTGCCGGGTGAGGGCCATGGTCCTCTCAACAGCGAGCAGGGACCAGAAGACCCATGGCGGGTTCCTTGGAAGTTGTCCAAGAGTTGCTGAGAATGCGCTTCCTCTGTCGGATGTACGTTGAATCGTTGATGGCAGCCACGCAAGCCTCCCGGACCCGCAATCCCGTGACCTTGAATTACGTCGCCGTCTGATCTCGAGCACACGCGGTTTAGCGCGAGAATTCTGCCGAATTGAGAGCGAATAGGGTAATTCTGTGGCCTTAGCCAGTAATATTGCTCTCCGTAGGCGGCGAGTATCTGATTGGCCTAGGACTGCGATAATAATGGCTTGGCAGTGTTCATTGCCTGAGGCAGAAACCTCCGTAGTCTGGAACGAGTTGCGTCATTACTCACCATTTGGGATTAGCGCGTGGAATTATCATTAGTCAGACGCAGATTTCTAAGCTGGGGCGATGATTCACGCGTTCTGATTGGTTGGCTGCTCGCGTCCTCCTAATCCCGCATTACAAACTCACAATTACTCAGCTCTCGATCACTAAACAGCAAAAGAAAAATTTCGAAACTGCACTGTATCAGCTTTGTTTCCAAGGTTGCTTACCGGATTAGAAATTGGTAGAGCACAAGGGAAATTCTCACAAAGATGTATATATACTTGGTGCCTGGGCTTGGGCTTCCTGTCCATTTCATCCCATATCAAATCAAAGCATCAAGGCTGGAAGCAAAGCTTGAAGCAAAGCATACAAGAAAATTTTAAAGAAGAAAAAATTTCAGTCTTAAAGCAATGGATTTGATCCGCGAATCCACCTTTGGCCAGCTAGTGCGCCTGGCCACTGGTAACAAACTATTCCAATATCCCGAGGAGAAGGAAGGATTTCGCTGGGCAGCACTGGTCCGTACATTTGGCTCTGAAATACTCAAAAAGGCTTGTTTTACTGACTATATATTACAGGACGCCTTACAAGCACAACGCGCGCAGAGTGGCCTTCAAGACGAAGGCATTGATGAATCACTCGAGAAAGTTGTCGAGTCAGGGACGATACACTTCAACTCTCTCGTTCGTTCACTCGACCTTACACCCAGGAGCGATTCGACGTTGAGCAGGCCCTCTCCATAGAGAAGACCAAAAGCATAGCGCTCGCCCCGACTAAGACATCTGACGGTACCATCCTCGTAGACTGGTACACGACCGACGATCCAGAGAATCCGCAGAACTGGTCGCTCGGAAAGAAATGGATCGTTATGGTCCAGATGTGTTTATATACCATGGGCGTCTACGGTGCGAGCAGCATGTACGTTGCTGGCGAACAGGGCGTCATGGAACGTTTCCACGTTGGACCCACGGCCGCGTCGCTGGGTCTGGCTATATACGTTATTGGATATGGTGTTGGCCCCTCCTTTGGGCGCCATTGAGCGAGATCCCTGCCATTGGAAGGAATTGGATTTATACACCGACATTCTTTATATTCGTGATCCTCTCGATCGGAACTGCTGTTGTTGACAACTATGCTGGTCTTCTCGTCCTCCGTTTCTTGACTGGATTCTTTGGTTCCCCGTGGGTGTCTCTCAGTTAGTGAATTTCAGATGCTCGTACGGAGACTGACTTTTCTATAGTTGCCTTGCTAACGGAGGTGCTTCGATCGGGGACATTTTTGGATTCATCGAGCTTCCTATTTACCTTGCCTCTTGGACCGTCGGAGCCTTCAATGGCCCTGCCATCGGCCCCGTCATCTCAGGCTTTGCTATCCAAGCCAAGGGCTGGCGATGGGGCCTCTGGGAAATTGTTTGGCTATGTGGCCCGATTTTTGTGGCCTTCTTCTTCTTCTACCCTGAGACGTCTGCTGATAACATCCTCCGACGCCGTGCCGAGCGTCTTCGAAAACTCACTGGAGCCACTAACCTCAAATCCCAGTCGGAGATAAACCAGGCTCAGATGAATGCCAGGGAGGTTGCCATTGATGCTCTAATCAAGCCTGTTGAGATTATGTTACGCGATCCGGCCATCGCATTCACAAATGCCTATGTAAGCTCACCGACTGTCCCGCCGGTAATAAATCATGGTAAACTAACAAATGGACTACAGACAGCTTTGACTTATGGAATCTATTACTCCTTCTTCGAAGCCTTCCCACTCGTCTACCCAGTCCTATATAACTTCAATCTCGGCGAAGTGGGCCTAATCTTTCTGTCCATCTCTGTCGCCTGCTTCATCTCCGTCACCCTGTTCATTCTCTATCAAGTCTACTATCTTATTCCAGACATCAAGAGAAATGGCCTCCGCGCACCAGAACACCGTCTCGTGCCTGCTCTTCTGGGCGTCGTAATCCTGCCAATGGGTTTCTTCATGTTTGGTTGGACCGCTCGCCACGGCGTCCCGTGGATCGTGTCCGTAATCGGCGTCAGCATCGTTGTGGTGGGAAACTTCTTCATCTTCCAGAGCGTCTTCATTTATCTGCCTCTCTCATACCCGAAATACGCGGCCTCGCTGTTCGCCGCCAATGATCTTTCCAGATCCATGTTTGCAGCCGGCTGTGTTCTGTTTGCGCGACCCATGTTCATCAATCTCGGCATTGGCGGTGGCGTCAGTCTATTGGCGGGTTTGAGCTGTCTGGGCATCCTTGGTATGTTCTATCTTCATCGGTATGGCGCTTGGTTGAGGAGCAAGAGTACTTTTGCCGTCTCCTCTTAAGGTAACTGTGGATTGCACATGATGGAGGGTGATTTATTAGATTCGAAATTTCACCATAATATAACGATTAAATAATAGATATATAGAAATAGAGCTTGTATAATTGTTATTTATCCTTGTGAACAATTCGCTTGAAGAACTCCAAGATTGCCTTTTAGTAACTCCAAACCCGATAAGAGATTAGGGCTAGGCTAAGCTTAATTCGTTTGTTGGGGACGAACACCCGCAAAACCCGTGACCGTCCCAGTCAACGACTCGACGCATGTGAAAGCGCTCACTCAAATTAATAAATAAACAAGCTCCGGCCCCTCCTGAATCAGCGCACTCAGCCTGTGTCTCCGTTATTTCTGAATATGGCCTCAATAACCGATTATATAGATCTGTCTCAGCCAAGTCTGCAGGGTATGTTCTTCATAGCACAAAATTAGTGTGGCCCGTTCGGATTTGCTTCCAAGCGAAGGATTCTGGCGCTGACGTTGAGGTCGGCTGTAGTCTCTGCATCGGCGATTGCGTTCAACCCGATTTTCTGGAAGTGAGTTTAACTATTCTCAACATATTATTGCATAGTAGTTAGTTACATACTGCAGATGTTTTGTCCGCTGGTGGCTAATCAATTACTTTTCGGTGCAGCATTGTTGCGAGACAGGGTATGCCTTTTTATATCGATTCTCGAGGAATGCATTGAGCTAACGGCCGCTATCACATACGATCAGAATACAAAACCACTTCCTAACCCGCATCTTCGGCAGTCCATACTATGGCTGCTACTTCCTGGCCGTAGTGATCTTCTCCCTAGGCATATTCCGTGACCATCTCTACCTCCAAGCCCTGCAAGACCAGCCGTTCTACGAACCCGTCCATCAGCCGTATATCGCGTACGCTCTGTTCGCCGTCGGAAATGTCCTCGTTTTGTCTAGTATGTGGGCTCTTGGTGTCACCGGAACCTATCTGGGAGACTACTTCGGTATCTTGATGGATGCCCCGTTACCGGGTTCCCGTTCAATGTCACCGGGTCTCCCATGTATTGGGGTAGCACGCTTAGTTTTCTGGGCACTGCTTTGTATTACGGGAAGGCTGCGGGTCTACTTTTGACTCTTGAAGTGTTTGTTCTTTACTGGTTTGCCCTGAGATGGGAAGAGTGAGCTTTCTTTCCTTCCTTCTTTCGCTCCCTCTTATTTCTGGTCTGACTATGTTCAAACTAGCCCGTTCACCGCTGAAATATATGCTAAGCGTGAGCGCGAGAGGGCGAAGAGCTCTAAGAGTTCTTAGGATACGAGCGCTGGTGAAGATGCCATTTCCGCGTTGAACATCAGACCGTATACCTTATACCGACAGCCGTGAGTAAGTTGAACGACGAGTAGACTGATAGACAGCAATGAAGGCTGTCTATTGGTATAAAAAGAAGGGGACAGGAAGAAGAAAAATCAATTTACTTTTTTGTACTCTACAAGAAAAAGTTGGCTAATTTGCACTTGTTATTGATAGAAATAATCCGATAATTCGAATACTTAGATTAACGAAGCTAAACTTGACTATTGTTACTTTACATGTCTTGAATGAATCTCGTTTTGTCGAGTTAACATTGAGACTACCTATATAAAAAGAACCAAAGCACCAAAACTCCCATGTTCCGAATGAATCCGTAACGGCCGTCCTAGTAAAATACAATGAGAAGAAAGGTAATAGAAGAAACACAGAGACGGAGACAGATAGCATAGTATGTGAGTAAATCGTACTTTATGTCTCGCAACAAAACAAATTGCCAGACATCGCCGACGTATGAACCATGACGATAGACAAGTAAAAGGGACAAATAAAAGTAGGCCTCCTGGAAGAAAGGGGATAAGCCTATTGACGCCTGCGTCCTCTCTTCCCGTTGTACGCACTTCGTCAACATTATTATCGACATCATCGTCATCAGCACCCTTCTTGAGGTCTTCTCCTTCAGCGAGGCCCCATTTCTCCCTGTCATACCAGTCCTCGCCATCACTCAGTTCGCCAACGTGGCCTTCTGCCTTGCATGATTCAAAGACATCTTGTCTCAATTGCTCGGCTCTTCTTAATGAATTGAGCATGTACGTGAAGCCGCGGACGGTCTCTTCCTGTTTTTGGATATATGACCATAATAGTCGCCTGGTGTCTTCTGCTTCGTTGGGAGGAAGTCCGAAATCTTTATCTGGTCGTATGTTTTCGGAGACGAGGAAAATGGGGTGAGCAGATGATGCTGCCGCGTCAGGGATGTATATCGCGAGCTGGCGCTGATGCCGTTTCCATTCGATGGAGATGTGTTCGCTCGCGCCCGAGTCGTCATTCGCCGCGGAGGCTCCGGCGATGAGTTGCCTTCGTTATTTCTGACAGTTCTCGACTCTGAAGCCGTGTCTTGCATGATGGTATCGAAGTTTTCATTACCCAGCACCTGCGGAGACGCTCCCATAATATCAGAGCCTTGTTCTTTCTTATTAATCTCGCTATCCTTGGAAATGACGCCATTCTCATTAACTCTCGCTGATGGATCGACACCGTCATGTTCGCTATGGCTCGGTAAACCCTTAACTGAAGAAACATCCTCTTCTTTGGGTCTTTTAGTCTCCGGGTCTTTTTCTGTCTCAGACACCGGTGCCTCTGTCATTTCGATATCATCACCTGAGTTGCGTTCGTCTCGAGTACCTGACTCCGTGTCCATATGTGCATTGTCGCCATTAATATAATTTTCGACCTGATTCGAATGCGTCCGTGACTCCAAGGTAGCTTGCTGTTTGTTGAAATCTCCAGCAGGTCGAGGTCTAAATATAAAAGGATCCTCTTCCGATTCCACCATCCCACAAGGCATCCATATCGAGTCGCCCAGAAACTGTCTATGCAAATTATGCGCGCGAGCCAAAAGTGCGCGTTCGTTTCGCAACTTCTCGTCCACAGCTTTGATCATTGTTGGAAGTGCATTCGACCTGTAAGGCTGGGATAGTGAGGGGTGGTCCGGGAGCTCTGATGCTTGTTTGAGAGGGCATAGAATATCTATATAAAAAGGTTGAAACAATTAGCTTGCGACTTGAATGCGAGGGGAAAAAATGGAAGGCGGGGGTTAACAAACGTACCCTCAAGAGCAATCTCTGAGAAGGGATTTTCTTCTACCGCAGCAGCTTCGATTTCAGAATCCGCATCTTCGTTCTCATCAATCTCGTCACCTTCGGAATCATAGCGTGGGGATTTCGGCGCAAAATGTAGCGTGTGTATCCGGCATGATCGATTTTCTAAAGCAATAGTTCTCGTTGTCAGCCTAGCTGCTCGCCTCGCTTCGCGCGCGCGAGAGTGGATGTGGGGACAAACTTGTTTATAAAACTCGCGCGGATTTGAAAATCCCAAAGCACCTTCCTGAACGTATTTGGCATTTACTCGTAGTTTATTTCCTCGGTTGGTGGGCTGGGTGATGGGCTCGTCGGGTCCTGTGTCTGTTGCAGAAAAGTAAGAAACCACTCATTACGCGAATAGTCCAAAAGGCAGGAAAATCGTGTGTGCGTAAAACTAACAGTCATTTTCACGTCGCAGTGCCCTTTTCAAGCCAATAATCGTCTCTTCGATCAGGGCCGCCTGTGCTGCCATTTTGTCGACCTGAATGCGTTGCGAGGAGGCGGTATCGAGAAGTCAACCGAACGAATCTGATAGCAGAGTAATCGCCAGACAAAATCAAACAAGCTGTACGAAAGACGCCGGCAGTGCAAATTCGCGCACGCTCAAGAAAACATAGCGCAACAAACTCAGCTTCAACATTGAGGAGCAAAGTCTTTAAAGACGCAGAGCTGTGTAAATACTAAATGGGTTGCTTGATGTAACTACGCAAGCGCCGCCAAAATCATGGTTTCGCGTTCACCGCCTTCGGAAGCTATGTAACTATCTCGCCGATCTCGCTCTACATTGTCGAACACCTCTTTTCCGCATGCATTGTGCTGTAGAAACTACATACCATGCCATAATACAAGAAACTGAAATTGACGTCTATGTTCAGTGTTAACTGTTAATGCTTCGCATATGCTAGGAGCTTGCATAGATCATCTGTACATCATTCTATCCATTATCAGTCATTAGATGGTTATAATAGTTATAGATCATCACGAATCAAAGGCATCAACCCAAACAAGAATGCCTTTCTTGTCTGCTCGCATTCCCTCTGTTGGCAGTACACGAAGAGTCTTGTTGAAGTAAGCATCAACCACAACAAGATGCGGCTGAATCCACATGCCAGGCTTGAAAGCGAATATGTTATATTGAACTTTGTGCCTGCTAAGAGGAACCAGCTGAAGGGCTCTCGTCTTAGCTCCACTGAAGGCGAAATGCTCGCTCGCGTCCATGGTAAGATTGAACGTCAAACAGTGCATTGACGGGTTTTCAAGAGTATAAGATAGATGTATCAAGCCTGAAACATCTTTTGAAGGTGATGCGGAAGCAAGAACACGTGGTTCACCCATGGGAATCAGGAAACGAGGCATGGCTAGAGTTGATACTGTGGTAGCCTCAGCTTGATCCGATGATGATGATCTTCGCCATTCGATATTCAGCGAGAGTTCGAGCGCGACAGACCTTCGGTCGTCGAGACTGATTTTCTGTACATTGAGAAGAAACTCCGACGCTCGAAGCTCCTCTGAATGTATTTGGGATGTTTCTGGCGTAATCAAAGTTTCCGAGCCAAGTTCGCATATCACCCCGCCTTGAACGTCGACAAGGCCTAGGCTGACATTTTCAATAACAAGTGGCTCAGATGCGAACGAGACAATCTTGGGACTGACGCTCCATCTTTGCTGCAATCCTCGGGCTTATTGGCTTTATCATCAGCCAAGTTTTGGTCCACCTGAAACAAGTTAGGCCAGGGATCGGGGTGTATTCGTGGAAGAAAATCGTAGTTTGCTTCAAAAGGTCTCACAAAAGCCAGCCTAGCCGAGACCGACTTGGATATGGGCGTTTCGGGATCAGACACCAAATGATAATGGACTGATATTTCAAGATCGTATTCCAATGCTTCTATTGTGTTGGTTAGAACGATTGGGATCTCCGAAGTAGCAGCTGGAGCCAAAGTTCCGATCGATCGAGACTTCAAAGGGTCGGTGTTCTCAACACGGACACCTCCGATATCAGTAGTCTCATCAGCGTTGTCAGACCAGGACACATTGAGTGCCGAGTCAGGCTGCCCGAGAACTCTGATCTGCATTGCTACTACTGCGGCATCATCCTCGTTGTTTTGTATAGCCACGGTCAGGCTGACACGCTCATTGGTATAATAGTGCTTCTTAAGATTCGATAGTTGAATGAGGATATTCGGGGTTTTGGAAGGATCTTGCAACTGGTTGTATTCCGTCCTTTGCCTATTCTTTTCTTGCGTGGCCCCCAGGGCCATCTCTCCACCAGAAAGACATGTCTTGCTCGTGATTTGTTATCACATGGAGCAGATTAAACTTTTCTTCTTTAATTGCTATCGTGATTGATGCTACTCGCGATTCACCAGGTTCACGAGGTATGGCGGTCATGTTAAACACCTTTGTCTCGGAAGGTCGAAGACTCAAGTCAGCTTGACCTATCATCGACGCCATAGGCCCCGTTGGCGATAAGAGAGTCGAAGAATCAGTCGAATTGGTTGAATCGCGCAATTTCAAGCTAGTAATTCGGGACATGAGCTCGGTTGCTTCTTCCTCAATGTCTTGTGCGTATATTTTAATAGGCCGTAGACTTCCTTCAAAGACAATTTTGACTTCAGAAATCCTTATGGGTGCAGAATGTTGATGTGCATGAGAGACGAGAGCTAGTTGAAGCTGTAGTGGTTCGCCAACGTTGCCCTCGCTTTTCTGGAACACCAACGAGGCCGACACTGATCTTGTTAGAAACTGCCCAATTTCTTTCGGGAGGAAATTGATTCATGAAACGTACAGCATGGGATGACATCTTCGGCTTTGAGAACCATCGTGGGTTTAGGACTGCCAACGGATACGCCATCGAGACAGCTGTGGAAGTTATAATCCCAAGTGTTTCGCGACGGTAACACTAGCGGATACTTAAGTTAAATAATTGCATGATTGCAGAGACTTGGAGATGGCCGAACCTTTGCTGAGGAGCTCCCAGTGAATCCATACCAAAGTATCAATATCTTCAAGCTCAAGGGCACAGGCTCTCAGCAACCACGCAAATTCATTCATTAGTTCCCACCAACCGCTTTGCCTCCAAGTTAGACGAGGCCAAAGCGGTTTTAGAATATCGTAGGCTTCGTGCCATTGTTTGGCATTTATGTGAAACTGTGCAATTTCCAGACTCAAACTTTCCACTTTCCTTATCTGATCCCGCGCGGCAAAATGTTGCAGAGATTCCGTCAACGTTTGTATTATCAAAGTGGTGTGGTCAAATGTAGGACCACTGACGCTTGGGGCTTCTGCGACTGGTTCAGGAGCTAAGTAAGTGTCGTAAAATTGCGACTGAGCAACGGCTTGGGACGCAGGAGAATTTTCCGGAGAGACTCTGTGCTCCTCGGGAATTTGTTCTGCGAGCCCAAGGCGTCTAACCGTATGCCTTGCCGAGCGATCCAGCCAGTAGCCTTGATGATGGAGAAATTCCCATGGCAGCAGGCTCTCGCCCCTGAAAAGGCCTTCTCTGGTGGGTGGAAAATAGAATCATATAGCCGTGCAGGGTTTTGAAGAAAGTCCGGCGAAAATGCAGGCAGCTCGGCCCTTGAAATGAGTTGGGCCATCACAGTTGACCATCTCGCATTCCACGCTTCCCATCCATAGTTCTTCGTTCCTTTGCCCCTGCGACTAACAATATCCCCTACGTAATGCTTATGGCTTAGCCAAAATCGGACCGCAGCAGTTGGTTGGCTAGTCCAGAGTAGACAACGAATGATGCGAATGGCCAGAATATCACTTAATAGTCGAGCATCGTTGAATCTCGGACTCCATCCAGCGATCGACTCAAAACCTCTTGTCCAAATAGAGTCTCGTACGCAGCCTCGAAATTACGCTGAGCTGCCTCCATTTCCTGACGGAACTCGGCAAACACGCCTAGCTTAAATTCGTAGCGTACATTCCAGCCTTGCATTGACAGAGTCTGCGATGTCCCTTGCGTAGGGGCACTGTCGGTGGAGGTATGGCTCCTCTGTTACGTTTCCGCCGAGCATGTTTTGATAGGTCCCGGTAATAATCCACAAGGGAAGGCTGGAGAGAGGACAGGAACGACCGCACAAAATCTTTCACCTCCACAGCTGACAGATCATTGTATAAAACATGCATAGCCCTGGGATCCAAATTCGTAGCCCTGCGAATGTTGGCAACTCTGTCTTCAACCTCCTGTGTAGAGAGGCCATCCTCAGCCACCAAGATCACGACAAATCGAGACCGATAACCCGAAGCAGCCCATGAATCTCTCAGTTCTCGTAGTTCAATTTTCAGCTGGTTATCTCTCAAGGTACTCATGCTGGGGTCGGCGGTGATGGGGAAGACATTGACTACGGCTGCAGGAACCAGGCTCTGATGTTTAAGCATCCACAAAGGCGTAAGAATCCCATCGGGAAAAGTTGGTGAGCCAGGCGTCAATGGCGATATGGGAGAATGGACGACTGGAACCACAGACGAAGCGGAAATGTCTGCATCGGAAGGAAATTCAGCCTTCTGGGGAGGGAGACGATAAGACTAATGTCGAAGGATTGTTAGCAACACCGTTGCGAACGAGGTCTACAACAAGCTCTATATTGAATATACGCAGAAATAAAGACTCACTCTTCCAATGGCTTTGATCCTTAACGGTATTCCACTTGATCGCCCGCCATCAATTGGAGTTCTCCAAGGCGCGTCAGAAGCATCATGGTCGATGAAGGCGGCGCGCAAGCTCTCCACCAGCGGGCCTGTCAACAGCGGATAGTCCGAGTCAATCGAGGTGCCTCTACTCTGAAGAGAAGGATACTCGCAGTCGACAGGGTTGTTGAGGCCATGGTGCGCAATGCCGGACAATAAAAGTAAAGGCAGGTTGTGCACGATATAGTCGTGAGGATAAGCATCCATTGCGTGACAGGATGCGGTTTTCCTGCATGGGCCCATTCAAGGCATGTTTTGGAATGAAAGTCTCAGATTGCGCAGCTCATGCAGATTCGAAGTTGCATCGCTGTCAGAACGCTGGCCGTGTTGTTGCTGTTGTGCTGGAAGTGGTAGCTGCGGACTTCCGGCTCTTGGCGTAGGTAGACGGCGCGGGGTATTCGACGCATCTTATTGTTATGTCCATGATTTACCCAATGCGCATCCCTCCATATTTACATTTTTCAATCATTACTGCCGCCAGTGACCATAGCTTCACTCTCTGGCAATTCTGTCGTATTAGTAGGTACTACTATGTAGCACTTCTCTGCAGCAGGGAGGACTGGCTCCTGATTGGCTGGCCGCAGTTTGGTCGAAAGCACGCTAGCCGCAACTGGCCAATCGGACCAATCGGCTCGTTCCTTCCTACGCTGGGTCCGGTTAGTTCCAGGCTGGCTCCTTCTCCAGACTCAGATTCCCTCAATCGGCAATCCAGCCTCCGCAGCATGATCGCATCTTCTCTCCAGTCCTTCCCTCAGTCAATGCGTCCTACTTCTTGGATCTGTCACTCGTCCCAGCCTTTCCTTAATAGCCTCCCTCCTAGCGTCCGCTGTTCAAGTGATGCTTTCTTATCAACCGCGCTCCAGCTAGCCGATCGATACCCCTGAAAGATTTGCGGAAAGGGGTAGCCTGTGGCTGGCGCTGGCTACACTCTCCGTCTGACACAGAGGAGAGAGGAGGGAAAACGCGCACAAGCACGCTTTTCGCCTGGTTAACCTACGGAGTAGAACGTTGTTGCATACCTTAGCGGCCTTGCGACGCTTACGTACTTACTGTCCTAGTTTTCTGACTCGTCCAAAAGAGTTCTTTGATTGAACACCTCCCTAGCGCGGGGCGACTTGCTATTCATTGATTCACTCAATGGCGCGAGACGAGAATGCCTCCTCCCTGGCTGATACGCAACACGGTACCGCGGTGCGGATGCAAACATTTCGCGACGTCGCAAATCACTCCCTGGCCGTTCAACCAGTCTACCGCGACAGCACCACCAGCGACTATCCAGCCATGTACCCGCTATGCCTCCAGCATCTCCAGAAGTCATTTCGTCGCTGATCTCGTCGTTGTCCAACATCTCGAGTCCTGCCCGGAGCCATTTCGAGAGTTTTCCGCATATCGGCCCACATACAGCACCATCCTCGCCTCATGTTCAACAGACAGAATCCACTCAGCAAGAGAGCTTTGGCGTCGACTACGGCGCATACAAAACCCCAGGTGACGCGGTTGATAGTCCGTTCCTGCACCCCGACGATGCTGCCGTATCGCCTGTAGTTCGCATGGCTCCGCCTCCACAGCCTACCTCCCCGCGGTCGCCTCGATCACCCAGGTTCAAGACAAGCTTTGGGCGGGATCGCTCTCCGCTGCGGCCCACGTCGAAGAGCTCTTATAATTCTTCGCAAGCTGCCATTGACGACCAATCATTGTCCGGTTTTGGGATCGTCACGTCGGAGCCAGGCCGCCGAGTTTCCCGCACTGCCAGTGTTGCGTCTTCGAGCTCCGGTGGCCGGAGAAGCTTGAGAGGTCCAATGGGATTATTGAAACGAGACTCTAGAGATTCATGGCAGGATAAGGAAGCCGATCGCAGTGCTAGATCTTCCACGTATAACGAGAATCTCAAATCGAATATTGCTCGCAGTCGGAACAGCCTAATGACTAAAAACTCAATACCAGATGTTGCTGAAGAGGGAGGGAGCAACTTGGATCCTGCGGAACATCTGAGTTTCCGGAACGACAAGGACCCTGTAGAAATTACACCATCATCGTCACACCAAACGCTAGGCATGTCGCTATCTAGCCCCGGAGGCATTGGCAGCGGACGGATGATACCAACACGTGAATCGTCCCTTCGACATAGCTTCAACAGTAAGTCTACTACTACTCGAAGGAGCAGGCAAGGACGGCCGGCAGAACACCACTCGTCAAGCGGTAAGGAACGAGGTCGCTATGTTGATACGACGAAAAGTCCGAGACACGGGTAGCGCCACCGAACAAACAACGAAACGGATCCAGCAAGTGAAGGAGCAGCAGAAAAGAATCAAAACTGAACTGGCAAAGGCGCAGGAATCTCCGGCTGGTCGATCGTCACTTGACACTCCCAGTACTCTTGCCAAAATCACCCAACAATCTGCAGCCGAACCAATGCCTGCTCGATTCTCACAAGACGATGCCGTGATTTCACGGTATCTGATTCATGCAGAGACAGATACTTTGGAGGAAAGTGCCCCATCTCCAGCTATTCAGACTCGCCGAACAAGAGACAAAAACGAGACTCTCTGGATAAAGGGATGTTCCGCCTAGCCCGTCCGTCTCAAAGTCTCATAAGCGGCATTCCTCTGGAGCGTTTACGTTGACTCGTCCCTCGATAGCAGAAGATCGGCCTTCCAGCGCGGATTCTATTGATATGGCTGTTGAATCGTATATATCCTCGCCGAGGTTGACGCAGAAGGTGCCCCATCCACGCTCAGGCAGAATGATAGCGTTCTCGGAAGTCGGCGATCCGCATGGACACGTTATATTTTGCTGCTTAGGTATGGGACTTACTAGGTTCCTGATGGCTTTCTACGATGAATTGGCGCGGACTTTGAAATTGCGCTTGGTTACACTTGATCGACCTGGTGTCGGTGAGAGTGACCCTAGCACGGAGGGCGAAGGGACTCCTCTGACATGGCCTGGTAAGCGGTTTTTTGTAATGAAATTTTGTTTTGTTCTTCTTTTGACCCGTTACATTAACATTTGATAGACGACGTTGCGATTGTTTGCAATCATCTCAAAATTACCAAGTTTTCTATCCTTGCGCATTCTGCCGGGGCAATATACGCATTAGCAACAGCACTACGAATACCACAACATATTCGTGGCCGTATCCACCTGTTAGCGCCATGGATACCTCCCTCGCAGATGACGAATTTGGGCACGCATAAAGAGCCGCTTCCGAATAACGCGGTGCCGTATTCGCAGAGGATCCTACGGGCTCTCCCAACGCCTATCCTGAAGGTCGCGAATTCAAGCTTCATGAATGCAACGAGCAGCAGTATCACAACCAGTCTACCCAAATCGCCGCGGCGAAGCACCAAAAGAAAGAGTATCGGCCGAGAAACGCCGGCACCTAATGCGTCTGAGCTCGTATCAAATGCGAACCACAACGACGGCACGTCCAACAACAATGGAGCCACTGCTGCAACAACGACAACAGAGCTGGCCCAAGGAAATCCGCGACACTCAACGTTCTCCCAGACATCATCGACCAGCCGGATGACGGCAGCAGAAGAAGCAGCGATTCTCGCAGCACAACAGAAGGAGCGACAAACAGAATACGACACACGATTGACATACCGAATTTGGGAACTAGCAACAAGCAACGCGAATCCCGCGGTTGACCTTTTAGTGTGTCTAGAACGGCGCCAAACAATCGGTTTCCGGTACGTCGACATCAACCGCGAAGTAGTCATCCATCACGGAACCAAAGACACGCGTGTCCCCGTTGATAATGTGCGGTGGCTAGGTAAGACGATGCGTCGATGCGAAGTTCGTATACTCGAAGGCGAGGGACACGGTCTTATGGCGTCGGCTGTGGTGATGAGCAATGTTCTGACAGAAATGGCGAAGGAGTGGGAAGACTGGACGACTGTTGTCCAGGGGAGAGGAAGGGCAAGGAGGACTACTCTTACACATTACCCTTCTTCACGATCTGGTATTTTGGCTGCATAATCTATCTATCTTCTTTCACATCATCTTTATACCCCTGCATTTGTTTTTTTTGGCTTCTCTTTGCATTTTTGATATATCTGTTTATTTATCTATACGCATTGATTTTGTCGCCTGCATATTTATTATTATCGTTGGTTTAGGGAAATCGAGTTGTTTTTCAGTCCACCCATTTATCCATTCATTCAATTACGTAGGTAATTTATTTAGATGTCATTGGAAAGCATGGATTGGATGGACTAGATTGAAATAAAGGGAGCCCCAGATAGAGTAATACAACGCGAGTCCAGTCCGGCTGATAGATGATGTAGGTGATAATAAACTGAGTAACTTACTACACAGTGATAAGACAGATAGATTGATTGATTGTCACATGAGGAAGAACGGAGAGAAAATATGAGAGATGTATGCCCCTTTTCTTTTCATCTTAGTTTTTCCCATCTGTTTGCAGCTCTAGTAGTAAGTGATTCGGATGAAGGAAGGCCAGTCTTTACTCCTCTTCTTACATGGTAGCGCGCGATAGACACGAGTATTGGAGTTGAGTTGAACAGTTGAGAGCAAAGAGAAGAGAGAGAGGAGAAAGGTGAGACTGCTGAGTTTGTTTACTCGTCGTTGCTCTTCTTCTTCGATTTCTTGGTTGGAGGTGGTGCGCCCTGTTTCTTCTGATGGACGATGAGTTTGGTGTAGAATTCCTCGGGATCCCACTCGAAGCCTGCGAGGATGGGGTTTTCGCCGAGCTCGTCGTCCGCCTTGTACGGTTAGTGATGATTCTTATATGTACGCCACTTTATGTGTTTGTTCGTGTGTACCTTCTTCTTGAATTGCTTGTAGATCGCATCTAGGCCATCCTTGATGGTGACGCCTTTGAGATTCCGGGCTGTGACCTCCAGGCCCAGGGGAAATGTAGGTCAATCTTCTTCACGGGCGGTGTCACGAGGAACTTGTTTAGTGCTTCCTTGTCCTCCAGGGCAGAGGGCGATGTGTTTAGCTTCCTATACATATTGTAACCTATGTTAGAAACCAACAAGCATAGAGTGAAGAGGGGGAAGGGGAAGAGAAAGACGCACCAGTTGAGTTTCTGTGTTTCAATAGCAATCTCAATGGGGATCTGCTCCTTCTCTGGGAGGAACATTAGTAGGACTTCATCGCAACCAATGCATGCACGATCATGACAGAATGTAGGTACCTAAGTCATTGATGTTCCTCACGCCCTGGCCCGTGGATGGGAGACGCTTATGCGTTTTGGTCTTCTTCTCCTTCTCGACAGTCTTGGTCTGCGTCTTCTCGTCCTTGGGGATATCGAGAGACCGGCGATGGCAGAGTCGACGCGGGTCAGTTCTTCCGTCATGGTTGATGGATGGATGGGCTGGATAATAGGGGGTTGGGTGGTGGTGGTGCACTTTATACGACAGGCTCAATGAGTAAGACTACTTATATACGCACGGTGTAGGCAAAAGGGGGCCCCATACCTAGGAGACAATGTCTTGCTTTTGGCAGCGGTCGTGGCAGTGATGGTGATGGTTCAGGGAGGAATGAAGTTGCAATTGCGTCGTCGAGAGGAAGGAGAGACGCAGGCCTGGTCACGGGGCCGCAGGAGGGAAGGAAGCGGCGAGTGCAGGGAAGGCAGGAGCCAGAGCAGTCCAAACCTTCGAATGTTAGCTGATCCACGTCTCGACTGGCCCGGCTGAGCTGTGCCATTGGCCACCCGCCCTCCATCTCGTTTGGGGAGGTTGCTCCTTCCTTTCCGGCAGATGCTCAGGTGCTGCTGCCTTTTGATTTTGTGTGACGCTTAGCTATCCTCTACTACAGGCATGCATGTATACATACATGCCTATACATAGGTACATACGTACATACATAGTAGACATAGTAGTCATAGTATACTAGCATACTACATATACTGGTATGTGCTATGCATCTGTCCGGAACGAGCGGACTCGAGGAAGGTGAGAGAATGGCTGCGTCATGCGGTCACGTTATCTGCACCCCGCATTTCATTTTCCGCTTGCTCCACTTGCCCAAATATGGGGTACTCTACCGTAGTGGACCTATTCCATATGTACTCAGCTACTCCATATCATAGGCAAAGCAGTTGAGTGCTGTGATTAGCTGTGCACTACATGTCGTATGATAGGAGCGTGTTTCAGGGCCTGCAACAGCTAACTGTGCAATGACACGTAACTGGCTGTAGATGCTGCATATCACGAAAAGATCAGGAGAGCGATCAGGTGACACCTCGTGACTCAACGACAATCAGCCTTTCGCCTTTTCTTTGGCCGTTTGGCCATCTTTCTTTGTTCTCCGCCCATTGCATTGTAAAGACAACACCAAATCGCTTTGAATAGAAAGTTCCTTGCAGCTTTCTTCCGGTTTTCTTCATGCCGTGGTTCCGAGGGTTTTCGCTAGCACAATATGGGTGGCTAGACATAAAAATATCAAGCATACGGAAGAATAGGAAATGAACATACTCGAGCAGGATCGGCTGTTAGCTGTTCACAACTCGTTCGAGAGTCAGGGCATGTCTCTGCGCCGTTCTGAACTTCAACTTCAGGAGTTGCTTTTCAACGTTATAAGACATGAAAGTTCCAAGTTCTACCTCCCAATATCGACTAAGGCTACAGTTTGAGAGTAGAAATCAGAGGGCAGGCATAAGAGAGTAGTAAAGGGGAGTATCAAGCCGGACAATAGTATGGAGAAGTACTCATGGACAACTCTACATACCTATAATGTCCACTCCTGCTTAGCTTTCACAACAAATGTGTCTGCCATCAGCTAATTCAATTGATGTGAAGCTCTGTTGTACTTTCTAATCATCCTTCATGTAGGAGCCCGTTGCCCTTTCTTTCATTGCGCTTGACATAAGCACAGGCTAGCCCTCAATTGGACTTGGAAGTAATGGCGGTATCTGAATAGTTCATATAGTAGTAATTTGACAATCTAGAATTGATTGTTGACACTGGAAAATAAATTTGTGGATATCTCAAACATCGCTGTTTGCATTGTTTGCATTGGTCCGCCCATCCAAGCTCCAAACAGAGAAACAGAAGGCAAGAAGCACGACTCACCTCACTTAACACCACACCAACGCGATAAGATCTCTCTCAGAATATCCAGTTCTCACTAGCTTATCATTTTGATTTGCATTCCATAGAGATACAGCAACAGACCTGCACACCTCTGGATGTCGCTCTTTAACGTCGGCGCGACTACCGCCGCCCAAACGAGCAGCACAACAGGAGACCTTTCGAAAGATGTCGCCTTAACCTCGCCCCCGAAGACAGTATCTCAGATCTTGCCTTTTCACCCGTCAGCAATCACCTTGCCGTCTCGTCGTGGGACAAGAAAGTCCGCATCTACGAAATCAACGACCAAGGACAGAGTGAAGGAAAAGCTTTCTTTGAACATGAAGCTCCTGTACTAAACTGCTGCTGGTCTCCGGTAAGAGGAAATGGAAAAGAAAAGGGAATTAATTCAATGGCATGTTATTAACTATCGTTGAAATCGTAGGATGGAACGAAAGTTGTCGGCGCTGGAGCAGACAAGGCTGCACGCTTACTCGACCTAGGGGCAAATGCGACAACCCCAGTCCAAGTCGCCGCCCACGATGCACCGATTCGATGCTGTGAAATGATTCCCAACCCCACAAACTCATCACAACCACTTCTGATCACAGGTTCTTGGGACAAGAAAGTGAAGTACTGGGATCTGCGACAGCAGACGCCCATCGCGCAGGTCGAGTGCCAAGATCGTGTTTACACCATGGACGTCAAGAACAAACTGCTCGTGATTGGCACCGCTGACCGGTACATCGATATCATCAACCTGGACAACCCAACCAACTTCTACAAAACGATGCAGTCTCCGCTGAAGTGGCAAACGAGAGTTGTTAGCTGCTTCGCGGACGCCACCGGTTTCGCTGTCGGTAGTATCGAAGGCCGCTGTGCCATTCAGTATGTCGAAGAGAAGGACTCGAGCTCCAACTTTAGTTTCAAGTGCCATCGCGAATCGGCCCCGGGCAGCCGCGACGTCAGCAACATCTACTCGGTGAATGCGATATCGTTCCACCCTGTTCATGGCACTTTCAGCACTGCTGGCAGTGATGGAACTTACCATTTCTGGGACAAGGATGCCAAGCACCGCTTGAAAGGGTACCCAGCCGTTGGCGGAACCATTTCCAGCACCAAATTCAATCGTGACGGCAGCATTTTCGCCTACGCCGTTAGCTATGACTGGAGCAAGGGGTATACGGGAAACACTCCACAGACGCCGAACAAAGTCATGCTGCATCCCGTTATCCCAGAGGAGGTCAAGCCTCGTCCGAATGCACGGAAAACAAGGTGAAGGGAGAGTTTGTACGGATGATACAAGTGCATACGAAGAGCAAGAAAAACAGTTCAAGTTGTTACAGTTAACGAAGAATACACCTAATGTTTGTCCCATTCATTTCTGTGGTCACAACGTAGATTTCGAGGAGTAATTTCCCATTAGATATTTAACTTGTAGTTATACCCGATTCAAGCATGTGAAGATTCAAGAGGGGCACCCGCCCGGCAGAAAAGTTCCGAAAACTTCATCTCTCGAAACTCATTGATTTTATTCTACTCGTCGACAGTAAAAATTCTAAAAAATGGACACAGATCTTCTCGACGGCATTCTCGAACTAGAAGACGAGTTCTATAAAGAAGGATACGTCCTCGGCATTACAGACGGAGCTCGCGCGGGATACACAGAAGGAAGCGTCTTCGCCGTCGAAAACGCATTTGAGAAACTGCTTCAACTGGGGAAGCTGTACGGCAAGGCATTGGTATGGAACCAGAGGCTGATTAGCTCTGCGGCAATTACATCTGGCCCATCTAGTCCTGCGGCGATGGAAAAGCAGCAGCAGCAGCAGCGGTAACGGCCACAGACGAGGAGACTCCCATTTTCGACATTGACGTTTGCCGATCGATGCCAGACATTCATCGGGGCTCAAGATTGGCAAAGAATATACAGACTCTCCTTGCATTGGTTGACCCAGCCACGCTTGTGCTAGAAAATAATGAAGATGCAGTAACGGACATCGAGGAGAGACTTCGCGGGGCGGCGTTGAAGGCGAAGTTGATTCAGCGCGCATTAGGAGAGTCTTTTGATGAGGGAATCGGCCTAAATAATACGAATAATAATAACATATTAAGAAGGCATGATGTGCAGGGTCGCGGAGATGGGTCTGGGAGTATTGAGGACATTAGCTCTTTGCATGTTCGTCACTGATGCTGATACCGCCATTCCCTCCCATTCAATTTTGCGATATTATCTACGCAGGACACCCGAATTACGCGCATCTCCGCCTCAGATCGAAATCATTCTCGGCTCGGAGAATACTTTCTATCGCCTTTGCTTAGGCAGTTGAGACAAAGCTCGCATCATGCGAATCTCGAAAGAGATGCTCGCTGCTCGAGCAGTCTAGAATGCAGGGACTGTCCCTGTAGTGACTGACATAGGGTCAGCCCAATGCAGAACATATTTTGGCCTAGAACACCAAATCTGCATCTTCCTGAATATGAATTTTCCCTCCTGCCTGACCGCTTCTCTAGTTTCATGCAACATGCCACTATCCAATTAGATCCTCTCACCGCCTGAATAGAGCTTAAAAAATCTGTTAAGAGTATTGTCTCTGAAAGATATTTAAAACAATCACTTTCTTTATAAAAACATTGTTAAACTATTCTGTGTAGCAAGCTGTGGTTATCAGAAAACTATGGTTATCATTATCTCCACGTAAAGATAGATCGCGTGCTCCAAGTTGGCCTTACTCCTCAGGCCCTCAACTAGCTCTCTCTATCTCAGCCACTAACTTTGAAGTGCAACATCACAAACTTTTTGTGTGCGTGCGCCGTGCTGCCTTGTGCTTGTCACTTCTGCTTCACTTGACTGGCTCTTCTCCAAGATAGAAAATAACGTCTCTCTGGTGGTGGCTGTGCAAAAGACCATCAACTGCTCCCCTGCCAGGCAGGGGTTATTGCTCTTGTTCACCCAAACTGTTTGTCACCCTTTTATCTGGCCCCTCCAATCCAGCACAGAATGGAATGGGCCGGACTGGTGACTGACCATCTCATGCTGATTAACTAGACACAGGGAAAGCGCAGCGCAATGTGGATATTCCGTGTTTTCTTCTCCGCCACTTACCTGACAGCCATCGTCCTCTCGATACCACTGGCCTTCGATGTTGGCGGCAAAACATGCGGTCTGGCCTATTCCCTGTCTCTAGCCAGCTTCTACTTCCTCTTTTCTGTCCTGAAACTTGCGACCCCCGACGACTCGCGCTTCAGGCGACTGCTCGTCATTCTCGTGAGCTCGACGCAATGGCTCATCGTTCCGGCTTTGCTGATATGGTCGCTGAACCTTTTCTCCGTGGATTCGAAGCGTCGCAACGATCATACCAGTCGATGGATTGATAACTACAGCTTAAAGGGGGCGGCGCGAGTCAGAACCAGGGCGCATGGGATGATACTTCGACATGGACTATGGGGTTGATAGAATCGCTTACGATTGGTAGCTGGGACAAGCTCTTGCGATGGTCGTCTCCTTTCTTTCAACTCGTTGAAGGCTTCTGTAGCTTGCTAGTCATTCAAGCTGCTGGGCAGATTACGCGTTGGCTAGTCAATAGAAGTGGTGGGGGTGATACCTGGATGGTAGGTTACGTTTACTTCTGTAGTTTTCCCCTACTTGCTAACATATTCCATAGATAAGTCTTCTAGTCCTCTCTGCGTCTATCATCTCAAGCTCAGTCTACTTCCTATGGCGAGTACTCCAGTTCCCAGAGATTTCTAACGTCGATGCGGCCCTGATCGGCGTTGCCATTACGAGCGCTGTCATTTTATGCGCCTGGGGAATTGGAAGCGGCCGTGGCAATGCGGTTGAGAGTTCGCTACTCTTTGCTTACATTGTCCTTTGCGTCTATCAAATCTTCACCGACTACCAGCCATCCGAACCTGTTGAACAGGCCCCTCCGGCGCAAGCGGCAGATTTCCTCCTCTTCCACCCATCATCATGGCATCATACAGCACGCTGATCAGCCTGCTTTCCCTTTTGCCATCTATTCTACATGCCGCATTCAATGTCATTGCCGCTGCTTTCAGCGCCGTCACACCGTCGATATTGATCAATCTCGCGTATCGCTTATTCGTGTTCTACGCCTCAACACGTATAATTCCCGCGGTCCGCGAGTCTGGCGCTCGAGCTCTTTCTCAAGAAGCGTCTCTGGACGATGATGACGGCGCAAATAAGCTTTTGGGGTTGCTGAGCTGGTTTTCGCCTACTATCCTCATCGCGGTGTATACCAGTCTATTAATGCAACATTTCGCAGCGAATGCGCAGGGCGGAGGTGGTGGCGGACAGTGGTGGCTGAGCCAGGGCGACGTGGGCTCGAATTTCTGGAGATGGATCAACCTCGGTTGCACAATGGCGCTTTATGCGTTTGAGTTGTGGATTGGACAGGAGGATGACATTAACGCGGGGCTTACGGGACACTGGAAGACGGATTGAATTCATGTATCAACGATAAGTCCTTTTTCTTTAGTTGATTTCTTAGGCGTTTTTCTTCTTGTGTCATCTTCATAGAATTAACTTTGTCCTCCTTTGAATAAATAGATTTTCCACGGTAAATATAGCTGAATTTATTGCCACAGGGAAAAGAGAAAGGGAGTTATCTCGTGTCATGACACACATTCTTTCTGGAAGAACCGAATCAATCAATCAATCAATCATCAATGCTTGAAAGTTCATATCGTGCCATTTTGGCAAACGGACAGAAGAAAACCAGAGAGGACAAATTAAAATCCATCGAGATGCGACAGGGCAAAAAGAAGAAGAAGAAGAAGAAGAAGAAAAAGATGATATGAACGCCCGCGAAACATAAAACAAAAGACAAGGGAAAGAGAGCCATGGATATGGAAAATATAGACAGACTTATTGTCGAATGGGTACGCCCTGTCTAGCTGGAGGGGCTAATGCTTCCTTCATGGCTCTTCTTCCCTGCTCCTTCGTCCTTTGCATCCGACGACTCATCATGATTGTTCAGACTGGATTTGCGCTGCACAAACCCGCCTTCTCTCAGGGATTGCGATTTTGAAACCCGAGTGAGCCCGGGTGACCGCTGATACTGCCGGGGATGGGACCCGGTGAGCCCACGACGTTGCTGACATTATTATTGCCGCCGCCGTTGACAATGCCAGTTCCGGGAGTGGCAGCAGCTGGGTTCTGGGCGCCGGGAGAAGTGGCTGTTAAATGTGGGATGTTTTCGGGCACGGGGTGACGAGAGCCGATGCTGGTTACGCCTACGTCCGCGGCCTTGCCGGCTTTGCTGAGGGCGTAGTCTCCAGAGTCGAAGTATTTCCGTTCCTGTCATTTCGCACGGTCAGATATTTTGTCTGGTCACTCTTCTTGTTCGGTCGTCGCAATTCGTACCTTGAGTTTATTCTGTAAGAGATCTTTCTTGGTGGGCACTTTGCCATAGAGACGGAGTAATCGTTGCTCATCCGGGCTGAGAGACTATATCATTTATCAGTATTGTGTTGTCCTAGGAGGGAAGGGGAGGGGAAAGAAAAAACTGACGCTGATATCAACCTTGTTCTGTTGGTGCGGGTTCATGGCGTGGGATATCTTGCTGTGCTGCTAATGCACAACAGCTAGATAGGAAAGTTCTCGCTTGTTCTCTCCTGTCTCCGAATATCTCGCTTGTGCCTAAGGTGGGTGGCTGACCGTCGAGCTACTGGAGTAGCCTGGACTGAAAAGCACCCGTACCGTCTGTACGTTCTAAGTGTGCGAGACGTAGGTTTGGCAGACTAGAACCTCCTTTATGTAGGCGTAGTCACAGGAAAGTTTGGAATGAACGAATCGTCGGTGTGTTGCGAGTCGATGTCAAGGAGTAGACGAAGAGACGGACGATAGCTGCGGGAAGGGCCGAGAAGGCCAAAGAGGCAAGAAGAAAAGTCGTCGGGATAGTGAGCGGTATTCGGTCGGGGCGAGATCAAGAAGCAATCGAATCAGAGAAACAGGCAGGCAGAGGGAGTGATAAGAGGAGAAAAGAAGAAGTGATTAGAAGGTAGTAACTATTTATCTGGATTTGTTGTTTGGCGGCGAGCAATTGCGGTTGGCCTGAGGCAGAGAGGGAGGAGGTGGGGTGGGGTCAGCCAACCTTCTTCTTCTTCTCCTCTTCTTTCTTCTCGTCCTAAAATCTGACTTTCTCTTTTCTTCCTGGCCATTTATTTTCCATCCTCCCTCCAGCAGCCTATCACACCGACCTCCACCCCCAGCCAAATCAATCCCTGCGCCGGAACCAGAGTTACCAGCGTTCCGCCTCTGATCGTCTCGGGGCGATGAATGGCTCGACGCTCGGTGTTTACGTCAGATGATCCGGTGCAACAGAATCCCACAATTTGGGCACGACTTATCATATCTGAGGTCTTCGTATTACTGGCAAGACAAGGAAAAAGACGCTGTGTAATTGAGT
Organism: Talaromyces trachyspermus; assembly: GCA_020137715.1. Lineage (NCBI taxonomy): Eukaryota > Fungi > Ascomycota > Eurotiomycetes > Eurotiales > Trichocomaceae > Talaromyces > Talaromyces trachyspermus. The sequence continues at coordinate 10,017,008 of JACGXQ010000015.1, read as the reverse complement.
TTTTCTGTTATTTCTCCAGCTGTTGCAGGCATCGCGACTTTATCAGTAGATATCGTCCATTCGTAGCGGGGTACGTAGTCAGTACATAGTTAGTTAACTAATACTTCACTGAGTAAGTAGCCACTATAGTTAGCAATACGCAAGTTAATATAATGTTCTACCTCGCATGAAGAAAAGTAATTCTTTCAACATAGCTGAAGACAGAAGGGATGCCTGATATTCGGCTCTCCTCATTGATGTCTCGACTCCGCCGGCAAACTTTTTCTCGATCCCTCCACAGAACCAAACATTCGCCCGGCACGAGGAAATAAGAAAGGGAAAACGCGAGAGAAGAAACAGAGAATAGATCGGGAAAAATAATTGCGCGCTGAAGAAAAGAAAAATAAGAAATATGACATTGACCTTTGTGGTCGAACACCTCGACCCCGAATTGGGCCCATGGTCCGCCCTGGAATATGCCTGCATCGCCAGAGAATCAAAGGAGAACGGCGCTCAATTTCTTCTGACCTCGGTCCCTGCTTCGTTACAGATGCCAGAGAATCTGGCGCGCATGGAAGAACTCAAGGTCGAAAGACGCAGTGTGGAAGAAATTTTGCGGACCGCAAATCTAGAGTCTGTCTACTCGACCCGGCTGCGACAACAGAATTGAGTCCCGCGGATGGCGATGATTTTGATGTCTTTTATTTGGAGGTATACTCGGTATGTTCGTGATTGACTGAACTCGATTATCCGAGGATCTGGACGAGCGACGACCATGTCATCTATACCCAGCCTGCTAATCGAACGGACTATTCATTTCACAGGGGACGACCCTCCTAGAGGTATGAATATCATCAATACCCAAAATCTTTTTAAATCTAGTCGGCTGATGGTCATAGATCGTACCTCCGAGTTACGGAAGAAGGGCTACGCTGGACGACGGCTTGGACCAAAGCAAATGACTACAGATACCGCAGTACGAGTGACTCGTATGATTGCACAACAGCGGAGTAAGACTATAGCATATCTACTTACTGCTTCTTCTCGTCTCATCTATCAATCCATCACCATTAGATGGCACTGGCTGGTTCAATTCAGACTTTGGATGGACTGACTGACTGCCTGACAAATAGTTCCACTGGACGAGATCCCATACCTGGACCATCCAGAATTACGCATTAACGAACATGAGAGCACCGAAATGCCTTTCCGATACGTCAAGGGCAGTGATGGAAAACCAATTATGCCAGTGGTATGTTCCTGTCTGTCAAGTCGGGTCGACAGATGCTATTATATCAACCATCGTTTTGAACTTAAGCTAACGTGTTTTGCCAGGGATGGTTGAACTTATTAAAAGGACGCGGACAAATCTGTGAATGATTTATTCTAGATGATTGAAGGAGGGAGGCCGTTTATAGATTTAGAAATACGAGAATCATAGTGCCAGAGGACTATACATAATGTAATGTACATATCAGATTTCGCTTGCAGGATATTGAATTGGAACAGCGTAGCAATCATAGGAATGCCTTCGTCTCGGAAATACCGTCCACCGCAGCTAGCTATAGTCATACGTGGTGTGTTTTGCATTCGGTGTCGTGAATATTAATGATGGATGAATCTGATATTGGATTCTTCGATGCAAACGGTGCAAACAGCCTAGATACTGTAACTAAGGGAGAGGCCACTCTTCCTTCCGTCATCTCAATTTTGGACGGCGCTCGTGTGCTTTCTTTCATTCAAATTATAAAAAGATAAGTTATTTTTCCTCGGCACTTTATTGCGCAGTCCACCTCAGTCGCTGCCCACTTAAATCAGTCTAGGCAGTCGTGCTAGGCAACCGTGAATTGATGGTCAGCATCGGCGAGGGATTTCTTGATTTCCGGAGGTGTATCCTCCATCGAGTGACTTCGCAGCTGTTCGTCTAGTCAACCCACTATTCGGAATGTTTGGAAAAGCCTTACTGCTCCTGTTGAGCAGCCCGATATGTGCTTTGGCACAGTCAGCCGCGGACTACTATGTAAAGTCACTGCCAGGGCAGCCGGAGGGCCCGCTTCTGAAAATGCATGCAGGGTAGGTTCTCTCTTTATTTCTCCTTCGAACTGAAATATGCTCATGGCATTTATTGATAGTCATATCGAAGTGGATGCCGAAACCAATGGCCACCTATTCTTCTGGCACTTTCAGAATCGTCACATCGCCAATCGACAGCGCACTGTTCTATGGCTTAATGGAGGACCGGGCTGCAGCTCGATGGACGGGGCGTTGATGGAAATCGGGCCATATCGCTTGAAGGATGACCACACATTGACTTACAACAACGGATCCTGGGACGAATTCGCCAATCTCCTTTTCGTCGACCAGCCCGTGGGAACGGGCTTCAGTTACGTCAGCACGAATAGTTATCTCCATGATCTGGACCAAATGGCCTCCCACATGATTACGTTTGTGGAGAAGTGGTTTAGTCTCTTCCCGGAGTACGAAAGCGACGATGTAAGTTGCCAAAAATTAGTGGGAAAGAAACGTATAGGCCGCTGATTCCAATATAGTTATACATCGCAGGAGAGTCATATGCAGGACAATATATCCCATACGTCGCCCGAGCAATTCTAGAACGGAACAAAAATATTAAAGCGGGACAGCGAGCATGGGCATTGCAAGGACTTTTGATCGGCAACGGATGGATATCACCTCAAGACCAGTATCCAGCATATTTGCAATATGCATATAAAGAAGGCCTCATCAAGAAAGAAACTCCTGTTTCAGACAAGCTCGATGAGCAAGACAAAGTGTGCCACAATCTGTTATCTGCGAGCGGCGCAGACAACAGGGTTGATATATCACAGTGCGAGTTTGTGCTTTCGTTGCTTTTAGATTCCACCAAACCCTCGGATGGCAACTGTATCAATATGTACGATATCAGATTGAAGGATACCACGTGCGGGACGACGACCTGGCCCCGGATTTGGTCAACATGACACCATATCTACGAAGGCAGGATGTGGCTCAAGCTCTCAATCTCGACCCCGAGAAAATCACTGGCTGGCAGGAATGTGTAGATAAAGTGGCTGTGGAATTTCGCGCAACTCACTCTATTCCTTCAGCCAAGATTCTTCCTGGGCTCATCGAGTCGGGTGTCCGCGTATTGCTCTTTAGCGGTGACCAAGACTTGATCTGTAACCATCTCGGGACCGAACAATTAATCCACAATATGAAGTGGAATGGCGGTACGGGTTTTGAAACATCACCAGGGGTCTGGTCGCCTCGCCGTGACTGGACATTTGAGGGCGAGGCGGCGGGATACTACCAACAAGCTCGCAACCTGACCTATGTCTTGTTTTATAATGCCAGTCACATGGTACCATTTGACTTTCCGCGGCGCACCCGCGACATGCTCGACCGATTCATCAATGTTGACATTGCAAATATTGGAGGAACTCCGGCGGATTCGCGCCTGGACGGGGAGAAACTCCCTCAAACAACTGTGGGCAACTCGACCACAGAAGCGGACAGCAAAGCGCAAGAAGAGAAACTGAAAGAAACCGAATGGCAAGCCTATGCAAAGTCCGGTGAAGCGGCGCTGATAGTCGTTATCATCGGCGTGTCCGTATGGGGGTTCTTCATCTGGCGTAGTCGTCGTCGTCACTCAAGGGCTCGGGGTGCTTATCGTTCCATGTATGTAGCGGAGAACAATTCCCGTCAACTAGGAACGCCGATGACCACGTCAATTCGGTGACGCTTCTCGGTCGATTGCGAAAGTCAATGAGTGGCGGTGGATCATCAGGGCGTGACATTGAGGCGAGAGACTTTGACGAGGCGGAGCTCGATCGACTCGACCATCTTGAGAATGGTGAAGACGCAGACCTTGAGAGGGACCATTATGTTATTGGGGAGGAGGATGACGAGGACGAGGACGATATTCACAATATTGGGACTGGTGCAAGGTAACCCAACGCATATTCATTTGATTAGAAGATATAAAGTAGACCCATTTATGTCAAGTGTATATATATTCCGGCTTATTATAACCATGAGAATTAGTTTCTTATTTACGAGGCAAATTTAGATTTATCTATGTACGCAGGTAGTTTAGTCTTCCCTTTCTTGATCGACCAGACTTTCACACTACCATCATCAGCAGTGCTAATAAGAATCTCTTCCTCTTTGCCCTCCACGCCGTCTCGTTGCGACTGCCTATCTGCGCGCTTGGCCCAGGTAACATGGTTAATCTCGTAGATTCCATGAGCTGCTTCGACGGTTGCAACGACTTTCCATTCTGTAGAAAACTTGTGTTCATCCGAAGGTGGATCAGTATTTATGGAGTCTTGTTGCTGCTGCTTCTTCTTCGAGTCTAACAATAATCGTTCCTCGTACACAACTATTCTGCCATCAGCACCTGTAGATGCAATGAGACCGCTTCGCTTGCTCCACGCAACCGAGTAAATCGCCAGGTCGTGTGCAACCGGTAAAGCGGCATCTTCGTACCAGGTTTCATCGATGCCAGTGGGACGAATAATGCTTGGTATGCCTGTGTTTGCTGAGTAGGCGTTTAGTTGCTGCTCCTTGTCTTGTCGGCGCCATACTCGCACTGTTTTGTCGGCAGAGCAGGAGACCAGGCGTGGGCCGGAGAGTGCGTGGTGTTCTTTCCATTCTTCTTTATATTGTTATTGTTACTGTTGCTGTTATTATAAATATCGTTGATGTTGTCCACGGCAGGCGCATAATCCACTGGTTCCCAATCAATGAACCAGACTGTTCCAGCATGGCCCTTGAGACAGGCCACCTGTCCCCAATCATCGATATCCTCTCGCCATATCCGGATCGTATCGTCATAACTACCGCTAGCCAGACATTCCTCCGAGGGATGCCACGAGACGCATTTCACGTCCGCGGAATGTTCCTGCAGAACCGCAACCGTCTCAAAGTTGTTATCCCCATCGTCTAGATCCTCCCAAATCCAGATGGACTTGTCGCGCGAGCATGTCGCCAGCAATGTCCCTGAGGATGACCAGGACACGGACTTGACTTCGCTGTCGTGCCCGTCTAGTAGGACTGCAAATCGCCACTCTTCATCCTCTTCATCCTGCTCCTCCTCTTCCTCTCCTTCTTCATTAATATTATGTCGTCTCGGGCGATTTCCGCCCTCTCCTTCTTCGCCTTCCTGTCCATAACTATTCCACCTCCTCCACACACCCACGGTAGCATCGAAACTGCCCGTTGCCAAGACACTCTCCCTTTGATATCACCAGGTTTCCACGCGCAGCTTCGCACGCTACGTTTGTGGCCGCCTGTGATTACGGATAGAAGCTTGTAATTGACCAGCGAATAGATGCGGATCGTTTTGTCGGCGCTGCTGGTTGCGGCCATGGGCAGATTGGGGTGCGGGACTGTTTGCCATGTTCGCTCGAGGGAGGGGGCGTGAGGTCGCTGAGGGGATATTATCCATGATGGCGAGGTTGTCATTTTCTCTCTCTTTCTCTCTATCTCCCTCTTTTGTCTTGATGTTGTTTCTTATTATTTCCGCTTGCTATCAAGTTTATCCATGTGCGGCGGGTGCAGTTCTAGCTCCTGTAAATCGTTGGACCGAGCCGATAGTTTATGCGAGTATAATATTTGCTCTGTCCTGAGACATATAATCGCCGTGTCCCCTTAACGAGAAATTGACCGAAGAAAGGGACCGTTCAAAATTTCATGAAGATGATAGATGATGAAATCAGGAAAAATGAAGGAAATTGGAATATTTAATTTTGTATGCCGGTGGGGCTTTCTTTCCATCTGAGCCGCCGCTTCTTCTTCTTGGTGGAATGTGCCCAGCTCAACAGCCAATCTCACCGCGAACCATGGAAAAGTCATCCCTATCCAGATTGCCCGTCGAAGTGCTGCATATTGTGATAGAAAATGCCGATTGCTCCACGCGCGCCTCGCTTGCGCAGACGTGCCATACGCTCAACGCCCTGACCACCCCTATCTATACAAGTGGGCGGATATCAAACGAGGCAAGGGCAAGGAATTCGTGCGCACCGTCTCAGAGAAATATGCCAGCTTGGTCCAGCATGTCACAGTAGTGATTGATGATAATTATTATCAGAATACTTCGCCTTGTCGCGTTGTGCCGTGTCTAGACAAACTTGAGAACCTACAGAGCCTCTCATTGACCGGAGGCTACTGGATGTGGGACGATGAATCGGAAGCTGAAGACGCCGAGCAGTGGGATACTCTCGAAGAGCTTCTATGGAATTATCTTGAAAGGGCATCATTGAAACAGCCAGCAGAATCCAGGGTTTCGAAGAATCTTCGGTCACGTAAGTTTAGTTTTACGTGAGGGTACATACTGCCCGGCAAGGCCATGCGAAGAAAAATAACAATATAGATAACATAGTGACGCTCGATCGTTCCGAGCTCAACAACGAAGGGGCGTTTCTCCATTACTCTCATGTCTTCATCATACCACAACTGCATGATCTCACACTTCGAGGCTTCATGTTGGAGGAATCCGACGGCGAGGTCGAGCCTCAGTTTGAAAGGCAAACGGAACTCAGGTCTCTGCGGATCGAACGGTGCTATGTCTGCTTTCCAGCTTTAGAATCAGCGCTTCGTGCTCCGCGTGCCTTGCGGTATCTTAGTATCGGCCATGCGGAAGGTTACCAGAACCATGAGATGAAAAGCGCAGAAGACAACGATGCCACCTTGGCTGATTTCATGGACGCTTTGCTGTTGCATCGCGAGTCATTGGAGGAACTCAAAGTTGTTCTTGACGAGGACCATAATTATTACCTTCCTACTGACTATAGCCCGATGATCAACATTCCAAGCTTTGGCGCCTCTGCGGAGCAGTTTCCAAAGCTGAAGCGCTGGGAAGGCTGTGACAAATACACGTTTGTGTCTTGGCTGGGTGGATATTAATATAATGCGTTGGAGGATGGTGATAGATGCGCACCTCGAGGTAGAGAGACCGACGATTTCTGAGGATATGCAGTCAAACGTGTCAACGCAAATATATCCCTCTTCTCGCCGAGCTGTCCGTCTGCGACGCAGGCATCGCTGACCGTTGACTTGAGTTGAATTCATATAGGAACAAAGTCTCTTCGATTCAACATGTCATTTGGATGCTTGTCGACGAAGACGTGTGATTCTCCCAATAATAGTATATACCTTTCTACCTACTGTTTCTGACTACGTTCTAATTCCGATACGTCGTTCACAAGTTAGATCCATCCATAACAAAGACGAACATTCATTCATTCTGAAACTCGGTAAAAAGATCATGCATGATATGGCATAAATAAATAACTCATAATTAGAAACCGACTTCCAAAAAGCAAAAAAGCTGGACGGTATAAAATCTAGTCTCTAAACCTCACTCATCACCCTCTCATATACCATACTATGACAGGTCCAATCGACCTCTCTCACCATGGCAAGCTCATCAACTAACTTGCCAACCTCGTTCACAAATTCGGGCATGCCAGCAGCCGCGAGACTCTGACTCGCTGTTGTCGTTGCGCGAACCCGCTCATAGCACTCGCTGCGCTGAGCCGGGATAGGATATGCGCACGAAGTCGACTTAGGATGAGTCGTGCGACTGGGTCGGTGAAGCTAGATGAAGCGTTGCTGCTTTCAGCTACTGCTGCTGCTGCTGTAGACGGCAGATCCGTCATCATGACAGAAGATGACGACGCAGAAGACGAAGACGAGGATGGAGGTGATAGAACATATTCGACAGACGTGGTCGAAGAAGTCAATGAGTTGTCTACTGACGTGGAAGCTGTGACAACCGGGCTCAAGACGCGTTTCATGGTCGATAGCAGTTGGGATCGAGCAGCAGGTGGCATTGGTCGCGTTGATTCGATAATGGACTGTATTCTTTCCGGCTTGATTTCAGTCAAATCTAACGAAAGAATGCGGTCGGCTTCTGCTTTCCACTGTGATCGAACATCTCGCTTAAGCAGGTTCTTTGCCGTTAGGAGGATGGATGCTGTCGCAGCGATCTTAAACGCCGTCATATGCAGTGTCTCAAGCCGAGCGTGGTCGAGATCAAGAGTCTCCGGTACAAGATCTGATGGAACCGGGGCATTGCTGAGCACAAGATCAACTAAGCCCTGAGCGTAAACCTTCGCCGCCGGAGCTTGTATATTACTACCATTTGCAATCTCCGGATCTCGCCGTTTTATCTCATCAATCACTAAATTCCGATTCTTCTGCCAGAACCGCTTCGTTTTATCCAGCTTGATTGTCCCATCTTCGAGACCCTTTTGGAAAGTTCTTTGCTCATACCCCGGCGCCTCCTGAACAAGCTGAGGAGCAGCCATATGAATCATGAAATTGGTATGGTCCAAAGACAGTAAATCGATAATACCCATCAATCTAGAGAGCCGATCGATGGCATCACCAGACTTGTCTTCCGCAAACGCTTTAACCTCGGGATCCCGGAAAGGCGCGCAGAGCTGAGGCAGAATGCGACTCATAAATTCAAAAAGGAATCGTACGAAAACGTGCCCGCATTACACTGGTTTTCCACCAACTTCGGATCAAGCGTATCGCTGATCAAGACATGTAAGGAGTTCCCAGGTCTCAATGACCTCAAAAGTCGGTCCTGTATGACCGTAGCCATTGCGACTACCCACTTGGTGCCAAAACCTGCTTCGACATCCTGTCTCATCATGTCCGTCATGTGTTTCATGATTTGCTGGCGAGGAGCAGTGTATTGAGCTTGCTCAATCCGGAACTCGCGATTGATCAGTAGCTCATGCACTAGCACACGGTTCTCCGGAAGGGCCGTCAGAGCTTTGGTGAAGCTTTCATGAGGGATAGTCTTTGCTTATCCAACTCATGGAGTACGGCGCTCTCGACGTTGTTGAAGGTCTCACTGATCGGGGAAGATACACTATCAGCGTGAGCATCTGCAGCTGTTGGAACTGCAGCAGACCGAGGAATCGATTGTTTGGAGGACTTTGAGCGCTTCTTCTCCCGTTTGGCTTTTCTGAGAGCTTGCTTGACCATGTCCAAAGCCTTATCAGGGCCAGCAAGACGCTTTAATTTGGCCAATAGGAGAATTTGGTTATGCCGAATTCCTTGATGATAATCGTCCGCAGCGCCTCCGGCACGGTCTTCCTTTACAGTTTGCCAGATCAGCTCTAGCTCAACAAACTGAGCTAGCATAATTTCAATCAACACGCTGGAATCATGAGTTTTCCACGCATGAAAGGCGGAGAAGAATACTGCGTATGCCTCCCTCAAAATTTGAAGCTCGCTGGACAAAGAAGTAAGTGACTGATGCTTGAGAAGTCGCTTAGTGACTTGTTCAAATGACAGAATCAAGTCACGCGCCTTTTCGATCAAGTCTTGTTCTTGCTCACCATCGCTGCTCATTACTTGGGCAGGATGGGAGAGAATCAAGTAGCTGCTTAAAAAGTGCGAACAGCACCGCGTTCACCCATTATTCCACTTTCCATATCCTGGAGACCACAAAGTCGGAGCACGCGAGCCATTGTCTCCAAGACTGTTTCATCAGAAAGAAGAACGCTCACGTCATCAAAAGACATGCTATCAATTCTCTGGTGAGAAAGATCAACAGTACGAAACGAATCCATAACTGCTCGTGCGACGTGACCCTCCAAGCCTTTTGGATGATCCGAGCAGCAGCATCACGGGTCAAGGAATTGAGTACCGTCTTCACCATCTTGCTTTCCTCTCCAGCCGGCAGACTAGTTGTCCGTGGTCGACGATGGGTTTGCTGATACTGAAGACGCCGTTTTCGGTTTCGGCGAATTTCTCTGCCATCTCCAGGCGGAGACGAGCGTGCTTTGCAGCCTTCAGCTCGCGGGTTTCTTCTGCTTTCTTCTTGGCGCGACGGACTTCATCTTCACACTTGGCTGCAATTTCAGCCAGAAGCCGCTCGCGAGCCTGGTGCGCAGCCAGCGCCCTTTCCTCTCGCTGCAAGTTCCGGGTCGCGGCTTTCGCGACGGCTGCGCGCAGTCTCACTTTCTCCGCATGAGCGGCGCGATCGGCAAGCCGGGCTTTGCGGTTCTCTAGAATGGAGGCTCGGCGGAGATGCTGAGCAACGTGGTCGCTTTGGGGCCACCATGCGCAGAGGTATTGGAGTGATGCGAATGGATTGACGAAACCGAGCCTCGGCGCGAGAGCTTATCGGATGCGCGACGTGCGCTGGCGGAGCGGCGATAGAAACGGGCAGCAATGTGCGGCGGGAGCGTTAATACTTGCTTTTCGTCGTCTGAGGTGAGCATTTCCACATCCCTAGGAGGGCATCTGCGTCTGGCAGATGTATTTCAATGTCAGAGTTCCGTCGGATCATGGTGGTGGCATGGTATGCATTCATTCAGATCTGGGACGCTCTGAGATAGTAAGGACGAGTAATCTAGAGCGAAGTGAGGTTATAAGAAGAACTGATGCAAAATTTGCAAAGGAGCAAGTGTCCTGATCCGTGCTTGTTTCAGATGTCGACCGTCAACTAGTGGAACACTGGAACTTGAAAGAAGCCGGAAGTGGCGCAATTTGCGGATGGCCAGCAGGATGCTGGGTAATGGGTAGAGAATATAACTAACGCCGCAGAAACAAGGATGTGTGCAGGTGAATCCTGACTTCCTGAGTCCAAAGGTGAGTGAGGTTTCATCTGCTGTAAGGCTGATGGCTAAGTGAAAGTCACGAGAACGTCATCCCTGCCTTGGAAGCTAGGCATTTAAGTCTTGCCCGCGCTAAGCCTCAACGGGCGAGTTAATGGCCTGAGGCAACGTCATAGCACAGGATTGTAGTTAGTTATAGGAGATCAATTGAATGATCGCGAAGACAAACAGATAATCACTTGGAACGCCTGCCCGAGACATCGGAAGAAACCTTAGATTACACAAAATCCATCCACTCGATAAAGTGTATCAACTCTTCAGAAATGTAGTACTAGTAGTATCATGAGTATGAATGAGTAAAGAAGAAAGAACAGAATAATCGAAATGCATGGCTTGAAGTGAACAGAAGAATGCGATGCGACAAGACGTTACGATCCCTCACTGCCAAACTGCTCGGTCCACTCGGCATTCCTCTCCAAATCTTCTCTGCTGACAGTCGGTCGCGAGTTTCGAATAGCTTTTATAAAGTCCTTCAGTACCAGTGGTGGCTCCAACAGCTTCTCGGAATCAATTTCCATCCAGCTCATTTCCATTGCGCCGTTGTCACCGGGCGAGCAAGGAGTAACCTTCTCGACGCCGTCGACAAGAACCTAGAAAGGGAAAAGGAATGAATGTTAGAGTACAGCTAGGTAGACATAGACGGCGTCTTAGTCTCAGGATGAATACATACCCTCTTGTAATGTGTGGCCGTTTGGATCTTGCGGATGGGTTGCATCAATGCGTCCTGCACTGCGATACTAATATCACTGCCGGAATAATCTGCGCTGATCTCGGCCAGGTGTCGGTAGTCGGCTTGGGTCAAATTACACGGTGTAGAGCCCACGGCCAGCATGAACATTTTCATCCGCGCATTGATATCGGGTAAGCTGATGTGAATTCTTCGCTGAAAACGTCGTCGAATAGCGGCGTCTAACTGCCACGGAATATTTGTTGCGCCTAAAATCAAGACGCCTCTTGAATCTTTGCCCACTCCATCCATCTGAACGAGAAGCTCGGTCTTGATACGTCGAGACGCCTCAGATTCACCTTCTCCACGCGGTCCACATAAAGCGTCAACTTCGTCAATAAAAATAATAGCTGGTTTGTTTTCTCTGGCCATGTTAAATAACTGCTTGACAAGTCTATAGAGTTGTAAAGTTAGTTTTAGCTTCTTTCTTAGAACGTAGGCTGTAATACCCACCTTTCACTTTCACCCATCCATTTCGAGACCAAGTCACTACTGCTGACGCTGAAAAATGTACTGTTTGCCTCCGTAGCCACGGCTTTTGCGAGATACGACTTGCCCGTTCCCGGGGACCATACATCAATATACCCTTCCACGGTTGTCGCTTGCCAGTGAATAGATGGGGAATTTTATCGGTAATATAACTGCTTCCTTAAGCGCCTCCTTTGCATTTTCTAGACCGGCGACATCTTCCCACCGGATGTTGGGCTTTTCCGACAAGATGGCCCCTTGCAAAGCACCTCGCAGCTTTTGGCTTCCGCGTCTTCGCCGTCGTCATCTTCTTTTCTAAAGGAGAATTAAATCCATTAGCAATGGCACCTTTATCTAAGAAGGAGAGGAGAGAGAGAAACATACCCTTTCCCACTACCATTTGCCACTTTTCCATTCGCGCCGACTGCGCTTGGTTTCTTTTATTCTCTCCATTCGCCAGATGGTTCTTCAACTTTTCTGCACGATCCATATATTCGCCCGTCTTGGCTCGAATCATCTCCTTCGACTTGGGGTTCTTCTCCCATTTGAGGGCGAGCATGAATAACTCCAGCGCGGCATAGTAGCCTTGATAAGCCTTTTCGTACTCGCCAGCATTGTCGTGTTCGATGGCCTTTTCACCGTGTCAATGGCTCTGCCGAGGAAATCGGTGTTACTCATATTGAACTGGGTTCTCGTTTGCTGACGATGGAAATTGAGGAAGATTCGGAGATGCCTGCAGTAAACGTCTGGAGCGGGGTTGCCAGCTCCAAACGAGGGTTTTCGAGTCGAGACAAGAGCCAAGGACGGTTAATATGTGATAAAAGAATTATAGAAATTCCTAATTCCAAACTGTACGCCAGAGCGCGTGCCTGGCGGTGTTGGGAACGTCGAATGAGGTAGACGGTGGTGTGTATGTTTGGGTTAGATTGATGTCTGCGGCGTGCCGCCGACTCTACCGTATCAATTCCATTATTTCCCGCTAGCGCTGGAGAAGGCACAAGACAGAATACAGCAACATTCTCTGTCCAAAACAAGATCAAATTTCAAAGCAGAGCACACCATGGAAGAGGCACAGAAGAAGCTGCAGGCGCTATCAGAGGAATACCAACAGCTCCAGACAGGTGCACCAACCCCGCCACCACGAAATATAACATTTTATGTGGTATAAATTCTAAGGGTATCCTGCAGAACTAGAGAATATCATCCTAGCACGACAAAAGCTCGAATCACAGCAACAAGAGAATAGGGGCGTGCAAGAGGTAAGCCTCACTGATAAAAGAAAGAAAAAAAGAGACAAAATCGCTGAGTAGAGCTATTAGGAATTCGCATCTCTCGACGATGAATCAAACATCTACAAGCTCGTCGGGCCTGTGCTGTTGAAGCAGGAGAAGTCAGAGGCTGTCATGGCCGTCGATGGACGATTGACTTTATTGAGAAGGAGATGTCAGTTCAATATTCTCTCTTTGCCCTCCCTGGGTTATTGCATGACTTGAAACTGACATCTCTTGGGGAATAGCAAGCGAATAGAGACGCAGATCCAAGACATAGACAATAAGAGCGATAAGAAAAGGACCGAGGCATGTTCATCACTCCTTTAACATACGTATCGCGACTAATCGTATCTCACAGATTATTCAACTGCAGTCACAGATCCAACAGCAGGCTGCAGCTGCTTCTGCTAGCGCTTAGACCTGAAAGGGACCTCAACATTGGAAAAGGAGAGACAAATATGAATGCTCAACGCGAACAAATAGTGCTAAATGTAATAATATTAACAGGTTATCCTGCAGTCTTATGGAGGACCTCAATGAATGTCAACTCAACCAATTTAAATGCTGTATTGTCTATTATTTAGACCTTGTTCTACACCAATAGGAAAAAGGAGATAAAACATTCAAAAGAAAAGAAGATCCAATATCATCGCATCAAAATGCTCATTCATCATCAATCACATCATTCCAAATATTGAGACTAGAAAATTTTCGCTTTCATCTTGGAATAATTGTCTCCTCTATCCCAACTTATATGATTATATATTTGTTCTATGACTTAATCAAGAGACTGCGGCAGCTCATTTCTTCCGGTTGCTCAATGCCCATGGCTGCCAGAAGGGTTGGCGCAACGTCTCCAAGCACGCCATCCTCCTTCTTCAGGCTCCAGCCTTCAGGGGCATTGGCCATAATGAATGGAACCTTGTTAGTTGTGTGGGAAGTCTTGGGCTTGCCTTGTTCATTAAGCATCTCTTCGGCATTTCTATGGAATACTCAGTCAGTATATCCCTTACTATGACAGGCCCTTTTCCTTGGAAAGACTCACCCGTGGTCCGCAGTGATGAAAAGAATATATCCGTGCTTCTTGCAAGCCTCGTAGATGTGACCGATAGCCCTGTCGGTTTCGGCAACACCTTTAATAGCAGCCTCGTAGACACCGGTATGTCCCACCATGTCAGGGGAGCGAAGTTGTTCATCACAAACTCGAATTTGCCCTCACCGATACGCTCGGCAACCTTTTCTCCAACAGACCAAGCGCTCATCGTGGGCTGCAGATCATAGGTGGCGACCCTGGGTGATGGAATCATGTCACGTTCTTCACCAGGGAACTGCTTCTCGATACCTCCGTTGAAGAAGAATGTGACGTGAGCATACTTCTCGGTCTCGGCGATGTGGCTTTGCTTCACTCCCTGCTTTCCAAGCCATTCTGCCAGGACGTTGCCCATGTGTTGAGGGGAAAGCGATTGGGAATGTATAGTCCGTCTTGTATTGGGTCATGGTGGTGATGTGGATGTCCTTGGGGTAGGGAAATCCGGCCGTGGAGAACGGTCATAGTCTCCCAACAACTGGGTGATTTCACGGACACGGTCAGATCGGTAGTTGAAGAAGAAGAGTGTGTCGCCGTCTGAATCACCAAATAATCAGCTTTGTGGGCGTTTATTCGAACGTTGCTGTGAGAGATCACCTACCTTGAACGCGATTTTCCTTGCCGCCAATGATGATGGGTTTCAAGAACTCATCATTCTCACCCTTGGCATAGCGCTCTTCAACAGTTTTGACAGGATCGCTGCTGTCTTCCCCTTCACCCGTGACAATTCCCTTCATAGCAATCTCCACACGCTCCCAGCGCTTATCCCGGTCCATAGCATAGTAACGGCCAACAATGGTACCAAGCTCACCGATACCAATTTCCTTGGTCTGGTCCAATAACTGCTGTAGGTATTTTGTGGTGCTCTTGGGATCGGTGTCACGGCCATCTCCGAAGAAGTGAATAATCACCTTGGGCACACCGATTTCCTTCGCGACCTTAAGCAGACCGTACAAATGCTTGTTCTGCGAGTGGACACCTCCGTCGGAAACCAAACCGAGAAGGTGAAGACGTCCATTGCCATCTTTGGCGCGCTGGAACGATTTCACAATAGAATCGACCTGGTTCAATTTACCGTTCTTCAGGGTTTGGTCGATGCGCACACTGTCCTGCCAGACGACGCGGCCAGCGCCAATGTTGAGATGGCCGACTTCGCTGTTACCCATGAGGCCTTCTGGCAGACCAACTGCCAGGGACGAGGCTTCGAGTTCTGTGTATCCTTGTGCAAGCTTCGACTTGGGGTCAGCGAAGGCTGACATTACAGGGGTCTCGGCTGCGGCGATTGCATCTCCCTCTGGAGGAGAGTTAGGGCCAGCAATACCCCAACCGTCAATGACGACTTAACATAGACACCAGCAATGTTAGCTTCTAGCATGTAGTTTTGCAAGAGAAGGAGGGGAAGAAAAGGAAAGAGGGAGAACATACTCAAAGCCACTTTTTGGTTGACCTTTGTCATGGTGGATGATAGTTCTAGGAAAGCAATTCCGCTGTCGAACCTCTTTTCAATGTCGAAGGATACTCAATTAAATTAAGAAAAGAGAGAAAGAGAGAGAAAAAAGTTGGCAATGAAGAGCAGAAGGTGAGGGGCGCACGAGGGGCATCTGAGCATCTCCTGATCCAGACCGAAGCCCGTTTGGGAAGCGGTGCGGATCGGCAGTCCCCGACGTCACTTGCTTTTTCAACAACACACAACACACAACATACAACACGACATTGTGAACAGCTTGGATTGATGTCGCTGCACGTGGTGGTTGCGGTTTCCAGCAAGGCTTAGCTATACCGCTATATCCGGCCGTGATGCGACATTCGCCGAGCGCGAATAAATTTATATTCTTCAACAATTTCAAAGCTATCACCAAACCTCGCGCCGATAACCAACTTGAGAGTCAAGAAGGAAGCTCACTAGCCACTGTTTCCTTGGCTACTTGCAGCGAAGCTTCCATTTTCCCTTGATTTCCCGCTTACGAAAAGAACCGTTTTTCATCGGTTAACATTATGACCTCCAAATCCCCGGTTTCTGCCGTATCGCAACAGCGCAAAGTCTCATCCACACCCGACGCAGCTCCAGCAGCGAACCCGACATCTCCACAGTCAGCAGCAGTTGCCTTTCCGTCTCCACAGACCTTTGATTTCATACCGCCATTGCATGCGCTACTGCTGCGTTTGCTTGCGTCTACTTCTACTGCGACGGCGAATCAGGCCTCGAGCTCCGTAGATGCGGGCTCCCAGTCGCAACAGAAGCAATCACAGCAGCAACTGCCCTCGCAACTAAAATCAAGCACGTCCTCCTCAACCGCTCCGTCTACACAAACAATAGCAGCAGCACCACCAGCACTCCCGTCGTCATCAACAGGCGACTCTTCATTTGCCGTCAGCAATGCACACCCAAACGCGCTCCCTCCACTCGAAGCCAAAGATCTCTCCACGGCGGCAAGCGCTATCAAGATCCGTATTCAAAAGCGCGAGCGGTAGTCGAAAACCTGCCGGATGTCGATCGGACGATTGACGAACAAGTGGAGGAGATGGACGAGTTACAGGAGCGCATTGCGTGTTTGAAAGCCGTCATTGCAGATTTTGGCCGAAGGGCGGCGGTTAAAGAGGACGATAAAATGGATCAGAGTGTTTGATCAGAATTCGCCAGCTGTTTAATGATTCAACTGCTACCCTAGTAGTAGTATAGCTACAGCCGCAAATCCCACAGCCAACCGACGCTTGGTCGATGAACAGCCCAGCTGTGCAACGGCTGGAATTCACTCCAAGAGACCGAATCCATTTAATTAGTCTCGAAGCGAATTCCGTTTCATGAGATATGCGGATAAGAAGAAGTCCGGCCTGC